>OY987242.1:19674779-20003159 GCA_963920765.1 Ulota crispa
AACTTGTTTTTTGCACTTTAAATGCAATCATCATCCAATTTGTTTGGTCAAAGTTCTTGAGTTTTGTAGGACATATTTTTATACTAGTCTAGTAAAAGATCCTATGGTTAGATATGGAAAATGATCAATTTTCAGACATTTTTACGCTTTGCCTTAGAAATTTCAGTTTTGAGTGTCTTTTGACAAAATAAAGGCTATGGTCCTTTAGGGGTTAATATCACACCCTATTGTCCTACCCTCTTTAATATCACAAACTTTGCGTGAAGTAGTGTTTAGGATTTAGTAGTGAGAGGAGGTTAGCATGCTAGAAGAGAGCTACAAGATCACTTGGTAACTTATATAAAAAGAGACCATAACTAGGTTGAGTAGTCAACCACCTCTAGAGGTAGGTGATAAAGTTATCATACTTGATAATTCGCAAAAGTGGTTGAGTTATGGGATGAACCTGGCCAAAGTTATCCGGTGGGGAAACACCCAAAAATTAGCTAGGTTTGACACCCACTATTCACCTTGTAGAAATTCACAACCTCGAGCTAGACTATTTGTACTACATTGAAAATCACATTTCTAATCATGTTGATCAAATTCTGCAGTTGCTAGGACAAAAGTTTATGGTGGAAAGAGTTTGCTAGTGCTGTTAGAGGCTTAGCTATGGTAAGAATCAACTCTCTCTAAAAAAGATAATTTTTCTCAGCATCACCACTCTTGGCAACAAAAAAGACTAGTGGCAATATTTTCTTCAAGCAACATTTACGCAAGCTAAGGGCCTTTGGCCTCTCGCACAGGCAATCCCACAATTGTGGCACTAGTTAGTTATTCAAGCTTTACCCTTGTTCCCAATGACTTAAACGTGAGAATGCCCCTTGCGTGAAGCCGTTACCCTACATGTTGTAATTATGCATGTTCCAATTCCTCTCACCAATCACAACACGCTCCCACATTTTGGCCAACATATTCTTCACCTACACCTTGTCTACCAAGAGATTTGAACTTCACCGGCAAAATCCAACATTTCTCACTTTCAATTGGTCTTCTTGAGTACATGCAATATTGCACGTAAACTTTATACTACATCTATATTGAATATTGCATTTATGTTGCCTTATCCTAAAAAATTTACCTCATGCCAATCATCACTTGACCACTTGGAGGCGCATGCAGCTCTCTAGAACTTGAATTTCACATGGTTCACATCTTGAATGCCTGTAATTTATTTATTTTGCAATGTTGTTGTTGTAGTTGTCAAGCCCTTTAAAAAATGTTCATTGCATTAATTATTGATGAAGATGACTGCAGCAGCGGTAAATATTTATACTGTGTAAAATGCCAAGAAATTAGTGTGGGGCACCCTAAATGCAATACCCGGTGAAGACATTGTAAAAAAGTAAGCCAATTTTTACTCAACAAACTCAAAATTTGACCAATAATATTACCATTTCACTTACCTAACTTCCTATTGTTTTCTTTAACCTCTCCACTCATTGCCTACAACACGGTTCCAAGAAAATTAGACAGTAAAAAAATAGGTCTTTCATGCCAAGCTATCAAGGTGTAATAGCAACAGGTACTCCTCAACAAAACTTGGGAATTGATATGTACATATCTAGGGTTTGATATATGCACACCATGGCGGGGTAAATTTTATATATTTACCCTCAGTAAGTTGATTTTGGAAAATTTGCATTCAGATTTGGGTTTAGAGACCTTAATTAAATCTAGAACCACAAATGAGGTTTCAAGTAAACAACAACAACTGAAAAAGCTAAACTAAAGAACAAATGATTACTTTCACCTTGATTTATATAAGAAGTTTAGTTTCTCCAATGGCTGTTATCCTTTTGTGGTTCTAGCATATCTAACCATAGGATCTTTTACTAGACTAGTATAAAAATATGTCCTACAAAACTCAAGAACTTTGACCAAACAAATTGGATGATGATTGCATTTAAAGTGCAAAAAACAAGTTTTTTTGCACCTTGCATGACTATGTTATTTGACTTTGAACTTTTTTAACTTAAATTTTTTGCACCATAAATTTTGGAACTTTTTTTTTTGTGGTGGAAAGTTGAGTTGGGAATCTTGGGAAAAGAATTAGAACAAAAAGTACTTAAGTTTCATTCTTTAAAAAATCATTAGGTAGAAGAAGGTATGAGATTGAACAAAAACTTAAATTGCTAATAACCATGCAATGGAATTGAATAATCCCAATAGTGAGGTTGTTCTAGAAAGCAAACTTCACCCTCTCCAACAATTTTTTTGAAAAAATGTTAGGCTTGCATTCAAAAAAGAAGTTTATAAGTTATTTTTCAAGAAGATGCTTGAATTGCCCTAAAAACAAGATTGTCCATAACTTTCTCATGAGTAGTCCAAATGGAATGAATCAAAGCTTTAGATGTTGATAAAGATGTAATCTATGAGAAAGAAAATTAAAAATATATTTTGAGTTTTTGTATAAATTTTTTTTGCTACCTAGATTCCCAAAATTTGTGCTTATTTGGGCAAAACTTTTGCTCCCTGGCATTGATTGGAAAAAAACAAGGAAAAAAATTTTGATTCCCCAAAAGTAAATGTGTATTCCTACCTTCAAAAAAAAGTTTCAAAAAAACAAGACAAAAATTGAGGCCGTAGGTACTTGCTCAAAATTCCATTTGTTCCTCGTAGGGACAATGGTCCTTTAGGGATTAAAGAGGTAGGGTGTGGTATTAAAGAAGGTACGATATGATATTAAAGAGGTCAAATGTGATATTACAAAGGTCACTATCATTGTATCCATAATATCACAAAGAATGGAGATGTGATATTGAAGAGGTTAGGATGTGATATTACAAAGGTAATTGAGATTTTAGTAGTATGGTTAGTGGTAACATTAATTTCTTTAATATCACACCCCACCTCTTTATTATCACAACCACCTCTTTAATTGACACCCTCCCGCTTTAGTATCACACCTACCCTCTTTAGTATCACACCCTCCCTTTGTAGTATCACACCCTCCCTCTTTAGTATCACACCCTACCTCTCTAGTATGACACTCTACCTCTTTAGTATCACACCCTACCTCTCTAGTATCACACTCTACCTCTTTAGTATCACACTCTACCTCTTTAGTATCACACTCTACCTCTCTAGTATCACACCCTCCCTCTTTAGTATCACACCATAACCTCTTTAGTATCACACCATAACCTCTTTAGTATCACACCATAACCTCTTTAGTAACACACCATAACCTCTTTAAGTTTTGACACTCACTAATGGGGGCACATTTTATATCTTGGAGCTTGAACTCTTTTTCTCAACATGAATGCAGTGCCACTAAGCTCAAGTGGCTGAGCTGGCAGGCTCTAGCCTGGGTCTCCCACAAATACCCGCCCTCAACCAGCAAGGCAGGCTCGGGTGGCCCAGAGTTCGGGGCATGACGAAGCGTGGCTGTTTTGGTATTCCCTAGTAGGGTGCAGCTACTATGGGCTGGCCATGTGACACGCAAGCCGGGCCTGCATTGTGGTATCAGAGGCCCGGGGGTGGGCCTGCATTAACTTCCCTTGCGACTGATAGGCCGGATTCTCAAAATTATGAAGCCGGGTCTAGACATCTTCACCCAACCTTCTTTGCCCAATCTTGTTGCATTCTCCTACCCTTGAAAGTTGCCCCTTTTGCTAGTCAACTCTCACATACAAAACGAAGGCCTTGCCCAAATTGCCCCTTCTTCCCTTGTTTTGAAAAATTCTTCATAACTTCTTTGTCAAATGTCAATATGAAGAAAAAGTTAAATGCTCGCGTAAGTCTTGGAATTCCCCACATTCAATAAAAGCTTTAAAAAATCACAAAAACTAATTGAACTATAGGTACGTGCCCGAAATCCATTTATCCCTTGAGGGGACAGTTGATCTTTTAGGGGTTAAGAGTGGACAATGAACACCTCAAAAATAAGGTGCGAAATTGGGGAGCGGTTGGAAATGGGTGTGCATACCTTACATGAAATAGTTCTTCCGATTTCCGAAGCGTTGGATTTGACCTGTAATTATGATTGTATGGGTAGGCCACACTATTGGACTGCGATGCCTGTCACGTCTTTTGTGCACACCATCGTACCCTTCATGAGTAAACCGAAGTCTCTGAAACTCACACAGTCTGCGAAGCAAAAACCTGTGGCTATGGCCTGTGGGTGGTAGCAAAATCTGTGGAATCACTGGAGTGAAGGCATGTGATCCGCTTTAAACGGGTACTGTTCACCCCCCAACGTGATCCCGATTCTGGACTCACTCACAAATAGCCGACCCCAGATTTCTGGGCTTCACAAAATACCGTGGGAGGATGAGGACGATTTGTCACCAGATTCTCGCACTTCTCTCAAGACCGGGCCTGCTCGAATTTGGACTGAAAACCATCTCTTTACATCAACCCTACTGCTGTGATTGAGATTTTCTTTTACTTGTTAGAACTAGGTATGGACTATTCTTATAATTATAGACTTTTTCTGCCCCCAAATATTTGGAGATCTTCTCATATTTTGAATGTATCTTTGGATGTTTTGCAAGTATCTCCTGATGTTTTGCAAGTTTGTCCTAATGTTGTGCAAGTTTGTCCTAATGTTGTGCAAGTTTGTCCTAATGTTGTGCAAATCAAAGTTATTTTTGGATTAATACTCATGGACATTGGGTAGTCCATAAGTGATTAAGTATGTCACAAGAACATTTTTTTTTTAAAAATTCTCTAACATGATAATTTCAAAAGTTTATGGGTGCCAAAAACAATAGTATTAATCCGTTGGTTTTATTTATCCTTCTTGACAATTTTAACCCCTAAAAGACCAATTGTCTCCTCGGGGGACACTTGGGATTTTGGGGATGTATCTATGGCTAAACTACTTTGTGTGATTTTCTTAAACTTTTATGAAAGATGGGGATTTCAAGGATCTACGTGGGCATCTAATTTTTTCTTCATTCTGACATTTATTAAAGAAGTTATGCATGGATTTCTGAAAAACAAGGATGGCAGGCAACCCAAGAACTTTTTCAAAAATTGCATTTTTTTAAAATAAAAAACTGAAATTGGTTCTTTAGATTTACACATATGTGGGAAGCTTTGAATCATTCAATTTTGATTGATGAGATGAAAGCCATGAGAAGTTTTAGTTTGCGGGTAGGTATAGGACTCCCAAACCTCCATTCCTTTTGCCCCTTATAAAATTTGGTGCTTTACTTTTTGAGCTCTTTGTGTATTTATTTATTTTTACTTTTTCTTTTTCCAAGTTGTAGTAGATTGAGATTCCTTAATTTTCACCATTTGGATCAAAGTAGTTTAGATTTCTCAATTTTACATAAATCCTCCAATTTAGCCTAGAGTATATGCAAATTTCATGACCTTACGGCATGCAAGATTTTACAAAGTATGATTCACACCTCCAATTCATTTGAAAATTCTCTCACACTTACCTGACTTGGTTTTTTTACATGGAAAAAATGAACCTCAACTTTGCTTAGAGCAATTTTTTTGATATAGGAGTGGTCAAAGGCTTCTGAAATTTTGGGTCGTAGGGATTTTTTTTTTCACTTCAGATGTAAGTATCTCACTCCTCTACATATAAAATGAACTTATTTTTTTCCCACAAGTACCTCCCATAATCTATGACAAGAACTTACAGCTGGATTTCCAAAAAAAAATAACAAAAAAACAAAAAAAACAAAAATTCTTACCTTTCTACTCATTCCCCCAAAAATGACAATTTTTAGTGACTTTCACAAAAAAAAAAGGGCTTGGTCGTTTAGGGTTTAAATGATCAATTACTATCCACCTTGTTTGTAGAATATCACGATGACATGCAATTTTCATATCTCTATGAAACTTAGAAATTTTCTTCGATAAATTAACAACCACAAGTGAATCCTTCATTAGTATGTTGATAGGTAACTTTACTTAATTCCTTCAAAGTTTGTGGATTACATCCTATTTTTTGCTATGGCAATATCTTGTATGTGCTTCTAAGTTCTTAGAAGTCAAACTACACAATAATGATGACTTGTGAAGATTTGAAAGTTGAAAAATCACCTTTGCAAGGTGTGATTGGAATCACAACATGCTCCAATTTAGAAATGCAAGTAATGCAAGGATATGTTCAACTTGATTTTCATTAAGTGATACAATATACGCTCCGAGTATACGCTCCAATGTGGTCCAAATTAGAGGAAGGAACACAGTACTAGTTAATTTGGAAAAAACTCTTTCCCAAAACCAAGTTGGCATATACTAAATTTTGCACTTTTGCACTTGTGAGAACACTTTGGTAATTTAAAGTGAGTTTTTTTGATAATTTTTTCCAAAATAATATTACATCATTGATGTAAGGTCTCAAAGGAATCATGGTGAAATTCACTCTAAATCACTAAAAATCTCTTACAAGCATAAATCCAAAAGTCTCAAAATTATTTATCTTCCCAAATTAACAAATACAAGGTTGAGGCATTGTTTTATACTTGGTACATTTTCAAACTAATGCATGAGATGTGATTCATTTATACGTAAAGCCAAATTGTCTCTATGTCTCATGATATAATTCTATGGTAACATCAGAAGTTCTCTTAGAGACTGGGGAAGGGAGAGGAAAAGCCATCTAACGCGAGGGTGATAAGTGATTGGAGTTTGTTTCTATTTTTTTTTAACTTTGAAATTCTCTATTATAAAGGATTGGGTATCAAGGATTGGGTGTATGTCAATCATCCAAAATTCAAAATTGAAGGGGAGAAGGGAGAGAAAAAGGCAAGGAAAGTCACAAGAAATTCAAAGAGGGGAGGGAGAGGAAATGTAGGGCAAGCGAGGGTGAAAGGTCACCCCAAATCTAAGGAGGAGAGAGAGAAAAAAAAGGCAAGGAAAGGGAGGGTGAAAAGTCACCCCAAAAGTTAAACAAAATCAAGAGAGACATGGAGCCAACTTCTACAAGGATTTTTGAATCGGCTTTAGTTAACAACAATTTTGGACTTTGGGAAATTGAGAATCCCAAATTACTTGTGCTTCTCACTAGAAACTTGTGGGAACACCATTTATATTTTCCAATTTTCATTGTTTTCTATCACATTTGCAAATAGGGTTGTATAATGGGATTTGATATATGCACACCTGGGATTTGATAATGCACACTTGGGGGTAAATTTTAGGTATTTACCATCAACAAGTTGTATTTAGAAAATTTGAATTCACATTTACATTTAGAGACCTTGATTTAGTCTAGAACCCGCACAAAGGAGGTTACAATTGAACAATGCCTAGTGGAAAAGCTTAGCTAGGGGCCAAATTATTACTTTTGCCCTTGTAAAGTTAAGCTTTTCTAGTGAGCATTGTTCAATTGTAACCTCCTTTGTAATTCTAGGCTATATCAAGGTCTCTACATTTAAATGTGAATTCAAATTTTCTAAATACAACTTGTTGACAATAAATATCTAAAGTTTACCCCTGAGTGTGCATATGTCAAACCCTAGGTGTGCATAGCAGCGTACAATGAAACCTTTCTTACTGCATGGGAATGGTGGGGAGTTATTTTAAGGGGATATGCACACAAAGAGGTTCAAGTGCCATAAGTCATTTATTTCAACATGCGCATGTTGCACAATTGGTAGGTGGCTCATCTAAAAAAATCACTTGTAGTTGATTGCCTTCTATTAACAATAATTCATAAAATGAGTCACCGATGGGATTATAGACGTACTTTGTAGGTGGTCCCACTCTCACAAAAATAACTCCATTCATGATTATCATACCACACTTTATGCACATAGGGAGTATGCAATTTAAAACTACAACTAATTATGCAAATAGGGAATTTGCAATATGGGAGGTCTCACTGTATATCAAACCCTGGATGTGCATATATCAATTGTCTGTAATTTGTTTATTGTTTCCTAACTTCTGACCCTAAGTCCCGACTACGGCACAACATCGGCTGCAGCTCGGAATTACATCGACTTCAAAAAATGAGTCTATATGGGTGTTTGGATCAAAAAAGTGATATTGTAGAGAGTATGAAAAATCAAACCAAAAAAATTTAAACACAAAAGTTTGAGAGCATGAGGTAACACATCATCTCAAAAAAATTGAAAGAATATGACTACTAGGTAGTTGCAAGAAACACTTCACTATTTTGTCTCAAACACCCTTAGTACTTGTAGTACTAGTAGTACTACCAAGCTTTTGGAATATATTTTTTTTAAATAAAATAAAATATGGAAAATTTGTAAAGCACTTAAAATAGCATACTTGTGAAAATTCAGACCTAGAAAAAATTTATTCTAAAAGTTATGCACACAAATAGAGGGCTAGAAATTACCAACAAAAACACAATTTCTTTTTTGCTTTTTAGAAAATAGTAAAAAAAATCAAAAAATAAAACAAAAAATGGTGGTTTTTGACCTCTTTGAGTAGCTTCACCTGCCACAAGTGGTTTTTGTAAGAAGTTTTTCTTATTTCACCAATCATTTGAGAAAGGATGCCCACTTTGAGGGTGTGTGCACGGCATGGAATTTAGAATTCTATGAAACCCTTTTACAAATCCATGTAATGCTCTATGATGAACAACTTCCTTGATTAGTGGCATGAGATTTGCTTTTTTGGACCCAAAATAGTACTAAAAACCCCAAAATGGCCAAGGTAGATACCTATTTGGGGGCTGTTTAAAAATAATAAAATAATTTTAAAAAAATGGCAAAAATTATGGAAGGTTAGTAACTATGACATGTACCTTCTGCTGAAATTTTAGCTCAAAAGAACTTGCTGCACAAAAGTTACAAGCCAAAAAGCACTTGCGGGAGGTGAAGGGGACAAGAAATAGGACAAGTGTTTCTTGCAATCACCCTACTATATCAAAAAAATACATAATGCTAAAGTAAATTGTGTACATAGACTCATTTTTTGAGGCGGTATATACAAAGTGATCAAAATTTTGTCTACTTGTCACAAGCAACCAAAACAATTGAAATTTGACTTGGCATGCTAGTATATAATCTCTCTTATTGTTTTGTAATAATGGCTCTAAAAGTGTTTTGCAAATATTCCCATAATTGTAAAAGATCCACTTGAGGAGATTCAAACAATGTTTGAAAATTTCCCAAACATGTTCTATAGGATTTGGGTCCAAAGATTGAGTTGGTTGCTCTAAAATAGTAAATGGATGCTCTTAAAATCATTTTTGAACAAACTTTGCTTTTCAAATAGGAGCATTATCATGCTCAAAGTTACTCCATCATTGTTGAAAAATCTTAATCTTTCCAAACCCAAGTACAAATCTCCATGTAAGATTGAAATAAAGTCTTGTGCATTTAAACGACCATCCACCTTCTATAAATCACGTAGACCTCTTAATGTCATGCAACTCTATAGCATCAAAGACCCTCTACCATGCTTCATTGTTTGCTTCACTCCACAATCAAGTAAGCTTTCATTGTCATTGACCGAACACTAGGCCCTCTCATAGTCCCATACTCCCATTTGCATTAAAACAATTTACTTTTGTCTCATTACTAAAAAAAATCTCTTCCAGCCGCCTCTATTGTTTAATTTTTGTGAATTGTTGCAAAGCAAATACATGTTTCTGTGACAAATAAGACTTTGACACCTTCTCACAAGCACTTAATCTAGCATCTCTCAAAGCCTACTACAATGTGTTGTCACAAAACCCTACCTCTCTACCCTCTTTCAATACTTCTTCTACTTGTGATGTCATTTCTAGCCCTTCAACCATGACCAAACATACTACATGCCGTCTTTCTGAAGCAGTAAAAATCCTTGGGGCACCTTGTTTTGGCAATTCTAAGCTACTACATACTTTCCTCCTCACTCTATTTAATTTACTTTGTGAGAAACCAAGAAATTTTGGAATCTCTCTTGTACTCTTATCTTTCATCAAAAGAGCACCAATATCTCTTGTTTTCTATCTTGAAATTGGCTTCATCATGCCAATTTTACTTTCTACACTATACAAAATGTTCTACAAGAGAAAAGAAGAGAAATCACAAAAAAGCTCACCAAAAAACACAAATTCTCTAAATTCTACACCCATTTGAAGTTGTAAGGATACCAGCCTCAAAAAATGAGTCTATGTACGTAGTTTACTTTAGCATTATGTATTTTTTTATTTAATAATCATATTTTTTCAAATATTTTGATATGATGTGTTACCTCATGCTCTCAAACTTTTGTGTCTAAATTTTTTTGGTTTGATTTTTCATACTCTACAATGTCACTTTAATGACCCAAACACCCACATAGACTCATTTTTTGAAGTCGCTGTATATCCAATAAAGAGGGCAATGGGGACTCGGGGCCACGTGGTCATAGAAAGTCAATCTACTTTATGAGTTTCGAATGAAAAAGACTTAAAAGTAGAAAGGTAGTTTTCATCGGGACGTCGGAACTGGGAAGCACTGTCTTGAAGAGTTGGGTGTCAGAGTATATCTGAGAGCTCAAAAAACTCCACACAGGATGTCAATTTTATGCCTTGCGCACAGCATTGCGTCTCCCATAATCGCAGGGGCCTCCCCCTCTCAAGTCTCAAGTCTCAAGCCAACCTGTGAAGGCAAGCAAACAAATGCTTGCAACAACTCGCCGCCACCCAAAACTCCGAAAAGTCTGTTGCTCCGGTTGCCTGGGCAGGAACGTCGGAGCCATCATTGTGGGTCGCTCCCATCCTCAAGTCGTGGTTTTTGTCTGTTTTCTTCCTCTCTCTCTGTTTCGCGATCCCGGCGTGCAGCTCCGTTGTTGCTTCTCTCCGGCGTTCGTCGCGCCCTTCGTCCATCATGGTAAGTATCCCTGTTGTAGATCTCGCAACTAGACTTCAGGAGCCGGACGGGTGCTTTACGATTCTAGCCATTGAAAACGTTGTAGTTCGCGATCGCCATGTCGATCAGAAGCTGTGCTGATTGTCCGCAATGGATGAGCTCGTCCCAGTGGTGCTCATTTCTAGCGGAATTACGTCGTCGAGTGAGAAAATTATTTTATGCTTGTGGGATAGCCATACCTCTCGCCCTACCGACAGAAGTTTGCTTGTGAATTTGTTGTTGCTCATGCGTCAAATCCTCAAAATGGCTCCCTCTCCTCACTGCAATGGCAAATCGGAAGAGGCGTAGCCCCAGTGGAAAGGAATTTGGCAATTTAGAGCAGAAGTAAGTTATGTGTATTGGTGGCAGATCTCGGAGTGTTGGTGGCAGCAGCGTTCTAGCATTAGAATAAACCGCCAAGTCTGTGATTTGATTGTGTAGTTCGACGGTGTTTGCGAGTTGCTTCTGCAGCGTACCTTGATTTCCGTGTCTTATTGCAAAAATGGTCAACTCGCGCATATGACCCGCACCAACGTCGTCGATTCTGCGATCTCCGAGTTTAGACTTCTCTGTTCCTGGATTCCGGAACAGTTGAGATGCTGGTGAGGATTCTCCGTTCTGCAATGAAATCGCACCGTTATCGGAAGCCGGTTGCACTTCGTACGTTCTCGAGGTTCTGGTACCGTTCCGTAGAGGATTCCGCTCCCGGTCGGATTCCAGAGACATGACCGGTGTATGCAGGGGTGCGCGGTCATGGTCGTAGACTCTAATTAATCTCCCGGTCTCATGTGTGGAGGTTGCAAACGCTGCAGGCATGGTGTAGCCACAGGGGAGTAGAGAGCGATCGGGGCTAGACGGACAGGCCAGCAAGCAGCTGGCGTGATGGCGGACGCAGCTCCGACGGCGGTGCCAGTGGCGTACCAGCAGACGGGGGGCGTGAATCCGGACTGGCTGAACAAGGGCGACAATGCGTGGCAACTGACGGCGAGCACCCTGGTGGGCATCCAGAGCGTGCCGGCGCTGGTCATCCTGTACGGCAGCATTGTGAAGAAGAAATGGGCCGTGAACTCGGCGTTCATGGCGTTCTACGCCTTCGCGGCGGTGCTGCTGTGCTGGGTGGGGTGGGCGTACAAGATGTCGTTCGGGGAGAAGCTCATCCCCTTGTGGGGCAAGGCAGGGACGACGCTCAGCTACAAGTACTTGCTGTCGCAGGCGGTGCTGCCTTCCACCGCGCATTACCACGCCAACGGCGACCTGGAAGTGGGGAACGTCATGCCGTTCTTCCCCATGGCCACGCTGGTGTACTTTCAGTTCGTGTTCGCGGCCATCACCGTGGTGTTGCTCGCGGGGTCAGTGTTGGGCCGCATGAGCTTCCGCGCGTGGATGGTGTTTGTGCCGTTGTGGTTGACTTGCTCGTATACCGTCGGCGCCTTCAGCCTCTGGGGTGGCGGGTTTTTGTGGCAGTGGGGCGTCATTGACTACGCCGGAGGTTACGTCATTCATCTCTCATCTGGTGTTGGCGGTTTCACTGCTGCTTACTGGGTACGATTGACATTCTCGCATTTATGCTCATATTCGTTAAAATCCAGTACGCGCCCTAATTATGGCATTCAAGTGTGAAAACCCATCAGGACTGGTGTAGATCTGGGGTTTCACTCGGGCGACAGAAACTGAGCCAATGTCACTGCAAGATTCAGAATTTCCAATTTTCTTGTGTTGGTGATCTAGCTAGGCAGTCCATTCGATCTCCTTGCCGACCTTTTTACCTTCGTGGGGAATTGATGTGGCAAGGTCACGACGTTCATATCCCGCAGGTCGGGCCCAGGCTGACAAAGGACCGCGAGCGCTTCCCTCCCAACAACGTGCTGCTGATGCTGGCCGGAGCGGGTTTGCTGTGGATGGGATGGGCGGGCTTCAATGGCGGTGCCGCCATGGCTGCCAATTTAATCGCCTCCATCGCCGTTATGAACACCAATGTGTGCGCCTCGACTAGCTTGCTGGTGTGGACGTGCTTGGACGTGCTCGTTTTCGGAAAGCCGTCTGTGATCGGCGCTGTGCAGGGAATGATTACCGGCCTGGTCGTCATCACCCCCGCTGCAGGTGAGCTAGCCAGCTCGTCAGACCTAATTTGTTCGTGTTTCGTAAAAAGGGTTCAAAGCTTATAACACACAACCCGAAAATTGTTGCAGTTTTCAGTTGCACGACTGGAGCCTCAGATCGTTACCAATCCTGGTACTTAGGACTTTATGTAAATTAAAAATTCATCTCTATGCATTTAAAGCTCACGATTCCTGCGCTTTGAAACAGTCTCGCGTTTAACGAACGCGACCATAGTTATATAGATATATTCGTGTATGTGAACTGGGATCGTCCGAGGTGGTGACGCCATGCGCAACGAATGAATTTTCAGGGTTGGTGCAAGGGTGGGCGGCGCTCGTGATGGGCATCTGCGCTGGCTCAATTCCGTGGTTCACGATGATGGTGGTGCACAAGCGCTCCAGCATTCTGCAGAAGGTGGACGACACGCTGGGCGTGTTCCACACGCATGCCGTGGCGGGCTTGGTGGGCGGGCTTCTCGTGGGCTGCTTTGCGGAGCCCACGCTGTGCAACTACTTCCTGCCCGTGACGAACGAGCAGGGCGCGTTTTACGGCGGCGTGGGCGGCAAGCAGCTGGGCAAGCAGATCACGGGCGCACTGTTCATCATCGGGTGGAACGTGGTGACGACCAGCATCATCCTGAACGTCATCCGGCTGGTGATGCCGCTGCGCATGACGGACGAGCACCTGCTGGTCGGCGACGACGCCGAGCACGGCGAGGAAGCGTACGCGCTCTGGGGCGACGGCGAGAAGTACGACATCTCCAAGCACGGCGCCTCCGAAATGGACATCACCGACCACGGCTTCGTCGATGACAAGCGACGCCCCACAGTCTCTCTCTAGATCTACATTCCTCCCGTAAAATTTCAACTCTCTCTGGTAGCTAGAACCCAAATTCAACCAACCCAAAAACTAGATGAAACAAAAACGCGCATCACGACCATCCCTAACTCTGGCTCGGTGTGTCGATCAAATTCTACTCTGCTTGCGTCTGCGGCGAAGAATCTGCACAGTTCCCGTTTCACATGCGTAAACGGCATTGTATCATCTAACAATGTATTCTATGGTACTGAACATTCAGTTCACTGGAAATTTGCACGCTTGCTTCAGATTCATCACTCATGTCATAGTTTTTCTCAGGACGTATATATGTACGCCTCCGGCATCTTTGTTTCCCGACCTGAGGTTTTCTGGAGTCGGGTGGTCACGTTTAATACGTCACCATGATTTCGCCATTACTCACGCATTCGTAAACTGTGTAGAAGGGCTCTCAAAGTATGAAAGTCTGGAAGCTAGAAAATGTCAGTAAGGTAAGAGACACCCATTGCCAACAACGTCCCATACTCAACCTGTAGGGGCACTATTTCAAATCTCAGCCAGGATAAGTTTTCCAATCAAGCCATGGAATGCGTTCTTCTTGTCTTTCAAGGAAGTGGTGAAGGTGAAAATAGGAATGAGTGAGCTTAGAGTAATTTGGCTAGTATTAAAATTGCATGAGTCTAGAGGTTGGTAATGGGTTCAAAGCACTTTTTAACCCCTAAAGGACCAAGCAAAGTTTTCACCAAAAACTCTTCAATATTGTCATTTTTAGAGCATCAACCAAATTTGAAAACAAAAACATTTTTATGCATATGTGACCGTAGGATCTTTTAGAAGAATGGTTTTAGATGTGGAAAAAAATTCAGAGTTTTCCACCATGTGGATTGGAAGTTAGAATAGTTTGAATATTCAAAAACGTCTTGTAGAAAACTGGGTAATTACTCTTCAGAAAGTGAAATTCCTAAGGAAAAAAGGCCATGTGGTTGGTGCTTCTCTAAATTTCTTATTCCACCTAAGTAAAGTACATGTTAAAAAAGTTTCAAATCATTTGGAGTTGTATAACATATGGAAAAAAATTAGTAAGTAAGAAGTAGAGAATGATACAAAACACTAAATTGTTAAGAATTTAATAATGGAAATGAAACATGCCAATCCCAATGGTCATAATGTTGTCATAAACAATATTCATCCTTTAGTTTTTTTTTTTTCCAAAATGTTGAAAATTGAGTAAAATAAAGGACTTCAAAGTTTATTTTGGAGTAGAGAATCCATAATTGCCCGCAAACAAAAAATCCTCATAACATTCATCTTGTTGATCCAAATGGAATGATTCAAAGCTTCCTACATTCACATAAATCTCCTAAATCAATTTAAAAATTTTGTTTTGAAAAAAGTGATTATTAAAAATCTGCCCAGGCTGCCCGACAAACGTAAAAACAACTTATTAGGCCATAACTTTCTATTCATAATTCCAAATGTCATGAAATTTAGTGCATATGAAAGACAAACCTTGTACCCACATTTTTTTTAAATTTCAGCTTAAAATATAAAAAGTTTCAATCACAGGTACCTGCCTGAAATCACTATGTTTCTAAAAAAGAGGATTTGGTCCTTTAAGGGTTAACTCCCAAAATTCACTGTAATTTCAGTTTATGAAAAATTTGCAATCCCAATATTTTTTATCTTCTTACACGGGAAAAATATGCATTGCCTCAGACTCTTCGTAGTTTGTTGCAGAATTGCGTAAGTTATCTGGTATGGGTGCGCTCACCTTACCTTGAAATTGGCGGATGGCATTTTTCAAGTGGCGTTTTGAAGCAAGCAAGGACTAGTTTTTAGAGCTTTGTGCAGTAATTGTGTAACAGCTTTGGCGCTGTGGATTGTGTCATGTTCAGAAACTTGACGATCGAAGAAGTTTGAAACATCCATCTCGAACTGGGTATGTTTGAGACACGCATTTGAACTTGAATTGTCAGGGCTTTAGGTTTCATCCTTAGATTTTAGAGCTTTGAGGTTTTGGAAGTGGTGTCTGAATTAGGAACTGGAGCGGTTTGATGTGGTTTCGGGTCATTTACCAACCATATTGAAGGTACTTCTGGACAATTTAATGTTCCAAAACAACACCATACCATAAGGAAAAGGGAAAATGAAATCTTTTGTTGATTGATGGTCCTTATTATTCTCGTTTGGAGAATATTTCGTAAGAGTTGCTTGGCATGCTTGGAATGCTTGGAATGCTTGGACAGTTTAGTCCCACAAAGGATGTATGTGACATTGGTACACTTTTCAATTACTGTGTCCATGTACAATCCTATATGATTTATGGGTAAAATTTGCAAAATCATGGCATTTTGTTAAAAAATTCTGGTAGTAAATACTTGGAAAGATATTTTGTGCCTAATAATACATGATCTCAAAATCAAAGTTTATAAAAGAAAATCAAACCCTATATCCTTTCTAGTAACAAGTTCATAACATTTAAAGATAGGATGTTGTATATTTTTGGGAGTTGCCCTATGGAAGAAATAATAATTTTAAAAGCTTGTAAGTCAAAAATAAGTGCTATGGTACACAAGTGTGTTGAAATTGTTTAATAAAAACATTAAACCAATTGCATACATTTATTATGATGAAGAAAATCATTTTTGTGAGGTGATTCAAAAATTCCATCATGGAAAGGGTATAGTACAAAGAGTACATTATCCACATCATTCAAAGAATTGATTTTGAAAAGTGATTTGTGTTCATTCATTTTGCATTCATTTTGCCAAACATTTTCTTCATTGATCCTCTCCACAAATCCACATTATGGAGTAATGCTCTATAAATTTGGCCATAGAATTATTACTTGTCCTATCTTCAATTTGAAAGAAAATTCCTTTGGTGGTATAGTTTTGAACAACAGCTTGGAATACTCTACAATTTGTTGTTCATGAAGTTGATAGTGAAACACACTTCAGATTCAAATTTCACAAGAATCTAACTTGTATTGCATCTACTCAAGTCCTACCCAAATGTAAAGAATTGGCTTGAAATTATAATTTTTTCAAATAGGGGCTCTAAATAACATTTGTTTAAACCCATATTTGAATCCACAATAGATTTAGAGTTACAAAGTTTGAGTTGGTCAAATGGAAATAAATTTGAAGATCTCATATGCAAATAGAATTTACCAAAATAAAAAAATAGGACTTTTTTGAGCTTTGATTGTCAATAAATAAATAGGGAATAAGAAAGCAATAAAAGACCTCTTTAAATAAGAATGTATGACTTGTCAAACTTTACTTGGTGAGAATATTTGACATTCACATCCTTAATTCTGAGTTTTAAAATTATTACTCCCTCTTTATGAAAATAACTAGAAGAATATATTAAAAAGTACTCAATTTTATTTAAAAATATATAAAAAAACACCTATGGAGATGATTTTCAGATTCACAAAATGTATTTTTACTGCAAAATATAATATAATAAAATTGAGGAGCAAACTATCCCATTGTAAAAATGAGACATGCAAAAAGATAAAATATTCTTTTTGAAAAAAACATTAGGTGTATTTGTTTATTACAAGAATTTATTTAAAACTTGCAAAATTATAGCCGTAGACATTACTAATTTTGGACATGTCTTGTTGATATGTAATGTGATAATCTTGTTATCTATTTTCTCTACAAACTAGTGTGGCCCTCTGTCGTTGATCCAATTTTGCACCCCTCCTTGGCAAAAGCTTTTTGACGATACCAAGAACGCCACCAAAATCAAAGTAAAAGTAATTTTCTATATTTTAAATCTATAAAATACTTTAATGCCACAAAACCAAGCTTGTGCACCCCTCCTTGCCAAGAGCTTTTTGAAGGTACCAAGCACACCACCAAAATAAAAGTAAATGCAATTTTCTATATTTAAAATTCATAAAAAATTTGAAAATCAATAACTTTTCCATTGTAGGCCTAAATGCCACAAACCCACACCCGTGCACCCCTCCTTGTTGAGAGCTTTCCAATGGTACCAAGCACACAACAAGGGGACACACAATATAGGAGATTTCAGTGTGACAAATATCCAAACATCCAAACAAGCATCCTAATTTAAGGTATTGATTATTTCCAATAGCATCAATAATGAATTTTCACTTTTTGACACCTTATATGAAATCCTAAATACAACATCAGCCACAAATTCTTAATGTTTAACAAAAGAAACACAACACAATTATATAGTACAATTTTAAATAGAATTGTTTGTATCTATACATTTGTCACCTCAAAAACCTTTTGTCACATAATTTAAAATTCTTAAGTTTTTTGGAACAACTTGTGTAAGTAGTTGAAATCATTTGAAGAATATTGGAATTGTTTAAAGCTCTTAACACCATGTCCACCATGTTTGCAATAATACAAGGAACCCTTGCCACTTTTGTTTTGAGCCACTTTGGCTTTACCAAATTACATGTAACACTCCATATTTCCAATATGCCTAGTTTACAAAGAGAAAAATGTTAAAACCCAATTAGCGTACAACTTGATTATAACTTGATTATTTCAATAATGTCTATATTGGGTTGCCATTGGAAATTCATCAACATGCAAAGAAAATTTTGAAAGTAAATTTCATGTTACATATTGATACATTGATTACATAAATTTACCATAAATATCAGTTAGAATTATATTCTTATCTACTTACCTTGCAAATAAGATGACATTGCTATCAAAATTTTGTGATATACAATAAGATAGTTTATTTTTTGAATCGGGTTTCATGTTGAAACTCATTGATCAATGTTGAGACATAATGAAACTCCTTGCAACACCCAATGAGAAGGATGTATTGTTGTTGCAATATCTGCTTCAAAAATAAGACCAACACCCATTGCATTTCGGCGTGCTTGTGTTACATAAACAGGAGTTCTAAATGTATTTGTTAATTTTAACTTGCTTCCTTCAATAGGAATGACATGGAGTACAGGTAGTTCAACCACCAAAACTTTGGGATCCTAATAAAATGTATAAAAACGTGTAAAAAAAGTTTAAAAATATATATTATAAAAATAATATCATATCATCAATATACATTTCACAAGTTGAGTTTGATTGGTTACAAAACATAGCATGCTTAACTTTGTTTTAAAACCTTATTCTGAACCAAAGCTTCATTTTAATTAAAATTTGTGATTCTTTTACTCTCTCCATGAGAATTATATTTCAAACGCACCTTAGGCACATAGAAAATTCATCCAAAATTGATTCCAAAAATTTAATGTAATAAAGAAGGGAATTGCTAACTATGAAAGTTGTATTGGTGAAATAGCATAGTACCATTATGTCAAAATATTGACAAAACACAGCATCTAAGTGCAAGGAATAATTCAATAAGTTTGCATCAATGCCTCTAAGTATTATTTGTACTCAAATAATGGATGACAATCAAATTCACATCCACTATTGAATCAACAAGCATTGATTTGCAATTAGAGGTAGTAAGAGCTTAGAGTTTGTAAATTATTAAACAAGCATGCCCTTGTAGTGTTTTTTTTTCACCTACCAGACGCCACATGCCCTCCAGGAATGGAGAATTCTCAAAGGGAGAGAGGAGCATTGGTCCAATTTCTAACATGGGTGGCCTCATGAGGCCCAAAAAAAAACACTATGTCCTTGCTTTGTTTTGTGTCTCTCCTAATTTTCAATGATGTTTCAAATGACTTTTCACCCTCCCTTTCCTTTCTTTTTCCTCTCCCTTCCTCCCCTCAAATTTTGGGTGACTTTTCACCCTCCCTTTCCCTATGTATTGTTCTCATTTCCCTTCTCTTTTTTGGGTGACAAACAAGATACCCAATGCTTAGTAATATAAAAATTTGACCTTTTGCTATTGATAGAGAAAATTGAATATTGTGTGATAAATAATAGGAATTGATATAGGCAAACACATGGTTTGTTATATGGACACCAAGAGGGGGAGGGGGTAAAATTTAGATATTTACCATTAACAAGTTGAATTTCAGAAATTTGAACTCACACTTGGATTTAGAGACCTTGATTTAGTCTAAAACCACAAAGGAAGTTAAAATTGAACAATGCCCAATGGAAAAACTTAGTTTTTTTACAAACAATGATAAAAATAATAATTTAT
This sequence comes from Ulota crispa, assembly GCA_963920765.1. Lineage (NCBI taxonomy): Eukaryota > Viridiplantae > Streptophyta > Bryopsida > Orthotrichales > Orthotrichaceae > Ulota > Ulota crispa. Next base: position 19,694,627 of record OY987242.1, read on the forward strand.
CCCAACCTAAGCTTTTGCACTGGGCATTGTTCAATTGTAACCTCCTTTATGATTCTAGACTAAATCAAGGTCTCTAAATCCAAACCCAAATTCAGTTTTCAAATTCAACTCATTGATGGTGATTATCTAAAATTAACCCCCCACGGTGTCCATATAACAAACCCCCGTGTGTAATAATCCACTCTTTATAGTATATAGATTAGAGTGATGGATATTTAGGGGTTTATAAAAGAAGAGTGGATTTGATTTTTGCACTATTCTCTTAGGCTTGGATATGCAAATGGTTCCTAAATTATAACCTAGGTTCAAATAAACCTATGGTTGTCAAGAGGATTTTGTTTGTTAATCTTATTTTATTTGTTTGTCTACTAAGTTTGCTTTAGTATTATTCAGTTATACCTGGACACGAAGCATAAGTAGTTTTGCATCCCAAGAGGCCCCTTCAAGAAAAAGCCCCGTAATGTAGCACCCTTCCTTGGGCCTCTCTTTCACCTCGTCCGCTGAAATGTATGACGTGACTTCCGTGTACACGGTGGATCTGTCCAGAGGCCACCCTTTCGAACGGCAGGTGCTTTGGACCAGAGCTGCCACAAATGTCTCTGGAATCTGAAGTCCAGACATCCACATCACCTTTGGTTCCCCATTTTCACCCCACTCGCTATATTGGTCGTACCGTCTTTCAAACCATACCATCCACGCTGGCAACATTTTCTCTGTCTGCAAAATTCCATCATGACGCATGATAATAATTACCTAAACACCATTTTCAAGTTTATGATAACACAAACACCATTTGCATACACAAAACAAACCAAAATAGAACAAAACAAAACAAATCTGATCTTAAGAAGTGAAACACAAGTTGGGGATTTACTTGGGAAGTCATTCTTCGCCACATTGCTGGCAACTCTCCATTAAAGAGGGCTGTTGATAAGTCATCCAGATCTTTGCTCATACCAATTTCACCTAACATTATACGGGTCATTTTTCAGTGCATAGCTAAAACACAAGTTTTTCAGGTCATTTTTCAGTGCTTACTTAAAACACAATTATTTATTTAGTATAGCACAACCCATTTGGATAAAATGAACGTGTTGCCAATTGTGTAAATGTAAAGTGTAAAATGAAAAAGGAGTACCAGCTAAGGCTCTCCGAAGTTGAAATAAGCTAGTGCCCATGCTTTCCAACAATCGATTAAACCTCTCAATCTCTTGCAACAACACCACCTAGTAGTATCCAACCCATCAAAGTTTTTCTCAACTATAAATTTCATGTCTAAATCGCGTACATAGCATAGCATATGAATTCAATATTGGTTACAAAAATTTAGAATTTTGATTGTGAATCAAATGATATCAAAACCACGTCTTGAATACAAACAAGAGTAGAACGAAGATTTAAAATTTTATAATTGCTTACTTGGACAGGTGAGGGAATTCCAAACTTCTTCTTCAGAATGGGGAGATCAAACGTTACTGGAATCTTGCCAAGAAGGTCGATTGCAATTTTATCAACAACGTCTTCACGACGAACCCCATCTCCACCACCACTTGCACGCGGTTGTAAACTGACGAGGTCACGCCAAAGCGTTTTTGTGGTGCTTGAATAGTAGCTAATATCAGCATTGGGGTGGAGACCAAACACTTCGGGAGATTGGACAATGGGCATTTCACCGATGTAATCGGTGTAGACATCACGGTGTCCGGCACTGGGAAGTTTGTACACAATGGATTCATCCTCCGCAGCATAAAACATGAACGGATGAAATTTGTCAAACAAGAAATCTCCCAAGTATTCCTCCAGATACGTTGTTAGGATGCGACGATCGAATGAATCAGACACTCGGCCTCCGTACATGGCTTCGCCAATCAAATACCGCAAGGTGCCCCAAGGAATTTGGTCATCCTTGTTATCAAAGGCCTTTTTCAAGTATGTGGATATCAATGCCAAGCTGCAAATAAATAAATAAATAAACACATCAATGGCACCAAAGTGTACAAAACACATTTATAAATATTAACCTAATATCTCAACTCTTAAATAAGTTTAACCGCTGGTAATTGTGGCTGCCCCTTTAAGGTAGGAGCCTCAAAAAGCGACCCCAGTCAGTTAATGAGTCACATAGGTAGTCCAAGAATGGATATGAGGTGGTTTTTGAATGGATCCTTCTTAGTCTTAAGAAAAAAGTTATTTTTTATTTCAAGAGTCAATCACAAGTCTTGAATTTATTTAATCTCTTTAAACATTATAAGGGGGTGGTTTATGGGAGATCTAGAATCATAAATAGGTACCTACTGCAAGAAACTTTAAAAATTCATCAACAATTCAATAATGTCTCAAAAAATATGAAAAAATTGGGTTACATTTAGCATCTATTTCTCTTTGTTTGAAAATTACACAAAAATCTTTTGATCTAGGGAAGACCATGAAAAAGCAGATCAGCCCTTAAAGGGTCGCTTTTTGAGCCTCCTACCTTAGCAGAGAATGCCATTTCATGAGCAAGAATTAGTGAGCCGTGAGCAATGAATTAGATTTTTTTGTGAGAATAATAGATCCCACCTGTAACCATGCACATAGGGCTCTGTTATTGTGCATTTTAAAATTTAAACTATCATCTCTTGAAAAATTTGTGGCTTTTAGTTATTTTGTTGATTTCAATTTGAGGATATGTTCCTCTTGCTCAAAGAATCTTGAATCCCAACTCATGACTCACCATTTTACACTCACCAAATAGCGTTGTCCTATAATGCCTTCATAAAAATTGCTTATAGGGCGACATGAGACTTAACATCATTTTTGTGAATCTTCTCACAATTTGGGTTACCTAAACATATGGGGTACTTGATGGGGTCGTTTTCTGCTTTCCATGATGGAACATATTTCCATGATCACCTCTAAAAACAGTGGATAAAAGGTGATTTTTTCCCATCTCACAAAGCATTCTTTCGTCATTCATCAGTCAAAACCGTCTGCTTTGGCGTTTGAGGGTTAAGAAAATAGGCCATGATTGCAAATAAAATCCATACGAATTTTAGAAAAAACAAACTTGTTTTTACAGTTATAAAGTACACCATGTAGTTTTTACCTGATACGTAAGTCGGTCTCATTGAAATCGTAAGGAACATTCCATCCAAGTTTTCCGTACTTCCGTCGTTCTTGAACAACTGCATGGAAAAATGCCACTACAAAAACCTACAAAGACACGGCAAAAAGTAATGCCATTAGCTGAAAAGCACTCTGTTTTTAATAAAACACCCCCAAAGACTTAGCCATTAAATTATGAACTATGAATGAGTATAAGCATGTTCTTGCATGCAAAAACTTGGTTTTTTCGTTCCTTTTTTATGATGTTTTTGTGTTCTTGTATAATCTTTGTAGCCTTTGTACAAGATGCTGTTTTTATTTTTTTGAACTCAACGATTATTTTACAGTTCGAAAACAAAGGCTTCATAGAGCGATTGCAAACGTAAGGACAAAAGCTTTTGTGAAAACATCAACTCTCAATCTATAATCAACTATTATTGAAACTCTAATTTCTTGGTTCAAATTTTATTAATATATGTATTAGTAAATGCAATAGCAAACTCAACAATCCTCACATATTCTCTAGGTCATAGTTACTTTTAATACTTTTATTGGAAAGTCGTTATTGACTCAACGTCTAAATTGCACCTTATGATACACAATGTTCATTGTACTTGGAAATATATGTTTGGGATTAAGGTAGACAATATGGAAATCTTAAAATATTTTGATGATAGTCATTCTAACTAATAAAATCACCTGGGCTCGATAAGCAAAGTGGGGGCATTCTTGTAGATTTTCTTCGGTAATTTTGGCATATGAAGAACGCAAATTAAGTTTAAGGCCATTGGGAGGCTCGGTCACCACTTTCAAGCTTTTTTGCAAGATTCCTAAGGGAAATGTGGATGTGGGCTCCGTTGTTAACCACAATCGGAAATCATGGTGTGGTTTCACTATTTTTTCAAGGATTTTTTCCAAGGTCTTTAACCAAGATGGTAATAAATGACAATTTTGAAGCATCACCCATAAACCTCTTGCTGATCCTTGATCTAATTGCTCCGCCGCCTTCGGCCCCATACCTTGTTGTTTATAATATTATCAGATGTTAGAAACTCGTAATTGTAAAATACCTATGTAATTTTCATTATATGATTGTTTTTTTCCCAAAGTTGAGTTTTACATGAAATACATCGCTTCTGCAAATTTTTCATTTTTTTCAATAAAGTTTCTTAGATGAGTACCTTGTCCAAGAGCCATGTATTTCAACTTTTGACCGGGCTTAAATCCCATTTCTTCACCAAGGTTAAAAACATCAAAGGCAGGGTCAGCTCCCGGACTCAGAATAAATACAATAGGCGTCATGGATGAGCTTTGACGATGAATTACTCTGTAATTTAACACCGGCGGCATCACATATTTTTCTCCCATCATTTCAATTATGTACGCCTGGGTAACAAGGAAAAATGACTTGGTAAATTGAAATTACATACAAATTTACGTATACACATATATTTGTATATGGTTATGTGTAAGGTAGCAACACCCATCTCCCTCATGTCCCCATGGGCGTCAAGTGACGCTATTAGGGACTGACAAATATAAAATCAAATGGTTATGGCCTATGGGTGACAAAGTGATGGTTGTGGGTGACGGAGTGATGGTTATGGGTGATGAAGTGATGGTTATGGGTGATGAAGTGATGGTTATGGGTGATGAAGTGATGGTTATGGGTGATGAAGTGATGGTTATGGGTGATGAAGTGATGGTTATGGATAACAAAATGGTGGTTTTGGGTGACTAAAATGATAATTTTGAGCACCCCATCTCACTATTTAAGAACCATTGAGCATTGTTTTTAGCATCTCTTACATACAATTTTAGTGATTTTGGACTTTGAAAAATCTTTGTGAACAAATGCTTGCAATTGGAACATTGAAATTGATGCCAATATTTTTGATTTCCTCTTCCTAACTTGACAATATTATTTTCAAAGTTCATCAATTGATTTTCCTACTCCAAAACCCTTAATTTGATGCTTATAGGTGCTGCTACCTTACGTGTACATGTTAAATTTTGAATGCTGTAAATCATAGTATACAAGTATGCCTCTCTCTCTTAATTTTTGATGACTTTTCAGGTGATTTCTCCTCTTTCTCCCTCACCTTGAGTTTCCTATGACTTTTCATCCTCTCTTTCTTGCCTTTCCCTCTCCCTCGCCCACTCTCTAATAAACAGTTTTGAGCTTGTGGCATTAATAGAAATTTTTGAGCATTGTGTGATAACCCACACTTTATAATGTAGATGGATAAATAACTGATTAATGATAAATACTAACCTTTAGTATTGTCATTGTAGAATTTGTTTGTTTCCATTTTCTAGCACAAAAAAAGAAAAAAACTTCTATGAAGGTAAAGCTCTTTGGTGTCCGGGGATGTGGCCCCAAATGCCTAGAAGGCAGTCAAGGTAAAGCTCTAGTTTGATCATCTTGATTTAGTTCTACTTTTTTTGAATTAGCGGTTGGCATTTGCTATGTTATGCTTTTATCATTAAATTTTTATTAAGATTTTTGTATGTTAGATAGAATGCATGTAAACTTTTAGTAAGTCTCAAAATTATATTTATGTGATAATATCACAAAAACTAACAATGTGATATTACAGAGGTTGTGATGTGATATTACAAAAGTCATTGTGATGTTCGTAATATGATTTGTACGCACCAAACAAACAAAGAGAAAACCTAAGACGACTAAAACTAGACATAGATTACTTAGAAAATGTGAAATATGTCTGATACTCTGAAATTTGTGTCAAGTACTTACTGTGAGTGCAACTGTAATTCGGTCGATACGGAAACACCGAAGAACAAGTAATGATTCAAACGTACTAAATGTCTCTGAAAATCCTCCTGGCATTGGCATCGTCTCTGGACTTGCAGCATCATACCTACAGTGTAAAAGCAAAGGTTAAAAAATAAAAACCAATCCAAATCTTTGGTATCAAGTATCAACTTTGTGTTTAATAGTTCAATGCAAATCATTAAATAACCATTGAAAGAGGACGAGGCTATTTGGTGAGCATAAACCAGTGAGCCATGAGTTTTGAAAGCATGAACAAATTCTCCACTCAAAATCAATGGAACAACTAAGAAAACAGCAAGTTCTTCAAGAGATGATAGTTTAAAATGCACAACTATAATGCCCTATGTACAAAGCTATAGGTGGAATTTATTATTTTGGCTAAAAATCTCTGCTTGTGACTTACTAATCCTCGCTCATGACTTACAAATCCCCGCTCATGAAATATGGTTCCCTATTCAAAAATGTTGCCTACCAAAAGAATTGGTTGCATTCATTTGAGAACCATTTAACACTTGAAAGAAATAGCTTTATGACAAATGTAAAAAAAATCAAAAAATCCAAGTTGACTTGTAGTATGTTTGTGATTTGACTTGAAATTTACAATTGCAATGGGATTCATGTGCTACCCAAGTGCCCCATCCGTATACAATATGGGAGAACGTGTACGATACAATAGAGCAACATTCTGAAGGGGTTAACCCCTAAAGGATGTTGCTGTTGTGTATACGGACTCCCAAGTTGTATACGAATGGGATATTTGGATAGCACATGCACCCCATTGGAGCTGTAAGTTTCAAGCCAAGTCATAGACATACTACTTGTCAACTAAGATTTTTTGGAGAATTTTTATCATTTGTCATATAGTCATTTCTTTAAGTACTAAATAGTTCTTGTACAAATACAAACAACACTCTTGGTAGGCAACATCCTGTAGGGGCAAACTAAAACAACAAAATCTTCTTTTTCTTTGGTTATAACTTCGACCATTGCAAATGTAGTAATACCAACTTTTTCTATGTTGTCAAAAGTGGTCTTCATAAATGAAGTGCTCAAAATGGTGGTTTCATAAGGTTTGCTTTAAGGGGCTATGATGTATGAAACTTCAAAAATGTTTCAAAATTGCAAAACGTTTGGCAAAGTCGGAGAAAACCAAATTTTGAGCATGTGCTTGGCTATAGTAGTTGTGGTAACATCACATATCATATTAACAAAGATTATATTCTATCTAAGAAAATCTTCACAACTGCAGCAAACAAAGGTTTTGATAAACATTTTTATCAGCTAGATGAAATGATTTTGATTGTGATAAATCAAGTGTCAAATAAAGTTTAAAACATAGTTTTTTTAATTAAGATTGTAAATGTAATGAGAATTCAATATACAACCATCGTAACAAACAAGGGTGTTGGCTATCACCAGCTCCCTTTCACTCAAGGCTATAAAAACTTTCAAAGTGGCCATTAGATAGAAACCCCATTTCGTAAGTTTTCAACAAACCACAAGGGGTTGGCAAATGCACAAAAATATACATGACTATCTTCTATATTGAAACAATATTATTTCTACAATAACAGTAGGGTCTAATTTTAAAATCTAATAGTTTTGCACTTAGTAAAGTGTTATCTTTTAAGGATTTGTTTGTGAGCAAGGTTATAAAAATCTACTAGTCTATTAGTTGTTGTCAACCCATTTATGAAATGAAAATTTAAAAAATTCAAATGATTGACATTAGAGCATTTTTTTTTTTTTTGACAAAATGGAATCAGTTTTGGCCAGTATGAACAGATTCAGACAAATGTGGGCTAAACCCTCCATTCATTACCTAATAGAATGTGAACAATAAAGAGCTGGTAATTTGAAAAAAAATTGCCCTAATTGACATTGATTAACTTCTTGTGGAAGAGTTTTGCACCACAAGCCACTTTAGAAACATTATGTGCTTTCTTTTTTCTTTTCTTTTTTCTCTAAATGACAAACTTGTGAGTATTTTAAGTAAAACTAGCAATTGGCACTTGCTACGCTACGCATTCAATATTAAAATTTTATTATGATTTTCATATGTCAAATAGAATGCAAAGTAAAAATTAACACCATATTTCCTAAATTGAGAAAAATGATACATTTTGGGACTTCTGAATTTTGCATTCTTGAGAATATTTTGTGATTTATAGTGAATTTTATGATGATTTCTTCAAGATCTTATATTGATGATGTAGGAATGATGCAGGGTCTTGAAGGAACTATCATAAAACTCACTTTAAATTGCCAAAATACTTTCACAAATGCAAAATTCAGAAGTCCCAAAATGTATCATTTTTCCCAATTTAACAAATATGGTGTTAATTTCAATAAGTCTTCAAATTGTATCTTTGTGATAATATAACAAAAATTGGAGATGTGATATTACAGAGATCATTGTGATATTAATAGTATGATACATCACAAAAATTTATGATGTGATATCACAAAGATTGGATATAACACCATATTAGGTAAAGTGGGCAAAAGAGCACATTTTGGGACTTCTGAAAATTTCTTGAAGTTTGAGATGATTACCTCAAACCAAGCTTCAGTTTTTTTTTGGCACACGTGTCCTCACTTGAGAGGGAAAAAATTATAGTGGTTTAGATTGAATATAATACCTTTGAATTTAGTTTAAGGTAACTTTTTGGGTTTAAGATGGAGTACAAAATGGTACCTCCGTTTTTCCCAATTTACCGATTATGACGTTATATGCAATATTACAGAGGTTGGGAAGTGATATTACAGAGGTCCGTGTGATTTTAGTAGTATGATAGTATGATGAAATGATTTGAGAACTCTTAGTTGACTTACCAAGCTTGCCAACCTTTCTCATTGCCTTCGAACTGGACTCCTAAGCTGGCAAAAGCATCATTCAACTCGAACAAACGAACCATGTCTTGCCATCCTTGCTCCGGAAACCAGTCAGGGAAAGGATTGAGCTTCTCCGCTTTTTCGAGAGAAAGATTACCCTTGAGGAAGAAGTCCAAGTAGACCTGGTTGAGATTTCCATCTCCACCTAAGATCCGGATGGTGAGTTGGAAGGACATCATAAGTTTGTGCTTCTCAAAGAGGCCGGTGCAAGAGTAGTTGTACACGTCGTAGGTCAAAGCATCAATGATGTTTCGTAAACGTCCATCGAGAGTGATGGCCTTGGGGCTGGTGGCAAGCGAGATGTTGAACACTTCGAGAAAAGAGTTGAGGGAATATTCGTACATGTTGTTGATGGCCGACAGATCGCTCAACACGAAAAACAGGATTGCACCTCGTTTGGCAGCCGGAAAATACCGTGCACGTAGCTGCAATGAATGAATCAAATTGTATTAAAAAAACACTTACAGTCTCCCACAAACACTGACTTCATATAGCATATGTGTAAGGTAGGAGGCTCGAAAACCGACCATCTAAGGGCTCATCTCCCTTTTTCATGGTTTATTTATTTATTTTTTGGGTGGATGGGAGCATTTTCAGCTCATTCTTCAAACAGAGAAAACAGATGCGGAATGTAACATAAGTTGTTTCATATTTTTTGAAGCATTTTTAAATTATTTTTGAATTTTTAAAGTGCATGTGTCATAGGTCCCTATTTATGACCTTGGACCTTCCAAAGATTATTCACTTGCAAGTTGTGAAGAGATTTGGGGAAGCAAAGATAATGATTGGCTTTTTGCAATTAAAAACATTTTTTCTTCCATGCATTCAATGATTGTAAGAGGTTGATTTAAGAACCACTTCATGTCCATTTCACTACATTCTACATAGCCGTTCAAAATGCATGGGCAGTTTTTGAGCCTCCTACCTTATAGAGATGTGGACAAAAAGATCCATTCTTTACTAAAAGTCCTTCCATGTAATCAATTCTTCATCAAATCTAAAACTAATTGCATATTATAAAAGTTTATAAAAAGGGACAATATGCATTAAAATTTGAAGCAAAGACTATTCCAACTCCATGCCTTTAACCCTTGAGCGCCCAAGGACCTCAAAATGGGGCTCTCAGTTTTTAAAAATGTCCATGTTTGACTCTTGTCCTCTTCTTAATGGTAAAGTTAAAGGACTTGTGCTTTTTCATGTACCTTTAGGCATGTGTCTACTACCACTCAAAAAAATTCAAGCTATTTGACTCTATTTAGGTAATACTTTTATTGGACTAAGTACACAAGGGTATGGATTTGAGTGAATATGGCTTGGGCGCTCAGGGGTTAACCCATGTCAAGAGCAATTTTGCATTATCAAATATGCTAAATTCATCAACTTCTAGTCTTCCACCAACAATTTTTTAAGCTTTTAACCACCTTTTAGAGCTTGAAATTGCCTCAACTCAAGTATGCCTCTTGTGGATAGAAAGAGGGACACAATGCACTAAAATTTGATATGAATCAAGTTAGAAAAAGTTTTAATAAAAAAACATTTGAAAAAAGCATCAAATTTGCAATTAAATTGCTTTTTAAATCATTACAAGTCTACCATCAATCTAAAACCAATACATTCTCAATTTGTTATTAGAACTTTCAAGATATGTAATTTTAAATGTTGAATTTAATGAAGTATCAATTACGTGGGAGGGGTGTAATTGAGGAATGAATCTTTTTGTCCCCATCTCTATGTGTATATGTGTGTATATGTGCATATGTGTGTGTGCTCATATTATTGCGCTATATTGTACACATGTCCATGAACAAACACATCTAAGAATTAGACAACCATTGTTCATACTTCAACAATTTTAAATTGAACCGCACACCAAAAAGATTAGAGCAAGTGTGTGACTTGTCATTGACTTATGTAAGATACTTGTTAGTTTAGTGGGACTAAGGGGTGGTTCACTTTATGTCCCACATCCCATCTTTGTAAGTAACATCATGTTTGTTAATTTGGGAAAAACAGTTGTCCCACTTTGTACTCCACCTCAAACCCAAAAAATTACTTCAAATCATATTTGAAGGTATCAAATTTAGTTTGAGCCACTGAGATTTTTTCCCTTGCAAATACCTCCTCTTAGGCAAGGACACGCGTACAAAAAAATGCTACAAGCTAGGTTTGAGGAAACCTCCTCAAACTTTCACCTCAAAATTTGAAAGTCCCAAAATGTATGATTTTTCCCAAATTAGCAAATATGGTGATAAGTCCCATTGCAATCCAAACCCCAACTTAGTTGGGTATTTAAGGGCATAAAGGTGTACTGCTGTAGCCTAATAGCATACTCGGATGCTAAGTGCTGAATAATTTAATTTTTAGGAAAAACTTGACTCTGCATTAAATTTTTGATTTCATGAAGATTCGGCATTTTCAAAAAAATCTGTCATTATTTGGCAACTAGCCCTTGATATAGAGTTTGATATTGATTGAGCCCTCCTAAAATCAGCTTGGACTTTTCAAAATTAGTTATAGTATTCAATATTTCAGTTTTTTGTTTTGTTTGACATTAGGCATCTTTGGAGAATACTATAAGAAATAATTTGGCTAAATTTAGAAAAAAATAATGCCGAATCTGCTCTCAACCTATAGTAAAGAAAGTCATAAATTTGTTATGCAAAATTATTTGTGGGACTTGGGTTGAAAGTTAAGTCTAGTTAGACGAGCAATCCAAACTTGGAATGAAGTTCAACTTTCTTTGACACCAAAACTTCCAAAAAATGTTGTCATGTAAGCTAGCAAAATGTGGGACTTGGAATATAGTGTGAAGTGCCAAATCCCTACTTTTGACTTTAAGTTACACCAATTAGATTCTTAGATTTCAACGACACTTCCAAGGAACATGGTTTGAACCGCCCCTGATTCAAAAATACAATGAATAGTTTAAAAAATTCAACTAGTCTATTTGCATAGGCTTTGTTGAACATTGAATCTTTGTGCGACGTAGTCTTTCTTATACATACAGATTTTTTTAATTCAAAGAAAATAATCAATTGTGTTTTTACTGGTGTGCTTTAATTCGTTTGAGATATATTAAACTGACTTATATCTCTCAAAGGAACTTTTATTTCTCTTCATAGTTAATTTTTTCTACAATTTGATCCATTCTTATATTTATTTATTTATGTTTGTCACCTTGGCAATGTAAGTTTCAATTTTGTACATAGAAAATCTCTTTGCTTGACGAGATATGTCTATTTTTTCAATAAACGATGGCATATCATTTCATGTCAGTTTGTTTTATTTTTTATATGACCTGATGCTTGTATGGTAATTAATTTTCAAGATTTGCAATGTATTTAATTGACTATTTTAACAAAACACTAACCAAATCTATTTCAATAGATGTTTGTCGTGCCATGTCTAACTTTACAGCTATTTCGCCTGCTTTTGCTTTTGTAATTTCTAGTGTAGCAATTAATTCATGATTGTCAAGAATATTTCCGGTTGCCGCACTAAGTTCCTACAATTGCAATTTACAACATACATTAAAAGGATAATAGACATACTTGAAAACATGTTAAAGTGAATTGTCAATATGATTTCTTGATTGCATAAAGCTCAAGGAAAATAAAATCGAAACATAATTAAATAAATTAACTTAGATTAAAATAATGCTCACTCGTAGTAAAGTGTCTTCTAATTGTTTGAGCAAAGCTTTGTTTTCACCAGTATCATTAACCAAATTCTCTCTCAACTCCTCCAAATCTGGTCTTTCATGGCCCACCTAATGCACATTTACAAAGACCAATTTTGTAACCATTTAGACACAAAATTAATGCAATGATTATACAAATATCGCTTAGTGCTCAATTCAAAATTTCAAAATAAAACAAAATCTTAAAGTTTTCGTGTTTAACAATAAAACAGAATAAAAAACAAAAATTGCATACAGTTGCATTCAAAAGTTGAGATTGAAGTCCTTGCTCTGTGACACAATAATTAATAATAAGTGTTTTGCCAGAGATTTCTGGTCCATACTCCGGATTCGGTAGCTTGCTAATTAAGTAAAGACGAAAGTTTTCATCCTATAAAATAACGACATCAGAAAATAATGATTTTTTCATTTTTTTAATAAAACGTACATTAACAAACAAAACTTGAAAATTTCCTACAACCCCTAATTATGCTTTTATACAGTATAAATAGTTTTACAGGTTTTTATTGTAAAAGAAGAATTGTTTGATATCAAACATACCGTATCACATTTGAAGGCAAAATATACATTCTGTGGTAGAATTTTTTTTTCAATCAACTTTTTTTTAAATTGCTGTAAGTATGGTTAAATAAATAAAGCCTACCCACTCAATGTCTTTGTCACCAAGTTTTACAGTTTTTCTTCCTCCTGCCCCAGAAGTAGTTGTTTTTTCGAGAATAGGATCAATAACCGGGTCAATATATTCATCCACATTTTCAAACATAAATGGAAACCCATATTGGATGGCCAACTCCATTTGCTTTAGAAAATCGGAATCATTGAAAGTCCTTACCCTACCTTCCAACATTTTTCCTTCTTTCTTTTTTATCCAATTAATTGCCTAGATCACAAATTTATACTAATTTAATGGTGAAAAAAATAGATGGTTTAAAATGTATTATCAAGTATTGACTCAATTATTAATTTTTAATGTGGTTTCTTTAATGGTGTAAGCATATATGAGTATTCCTTACTTGAAGTTGTGGATCAACGCAAAGGGGGAATCGTGAGCCTTTTGTGGTAAGGATTCCATTTTGGATAGAAAGATCATTAGAAGGAAGTCCTTGACTATTCCACGTACTAATTTCAACTTCACTTGTGAGAAGGTTTTCCAAAACTAGAGGATTAGTTACTGGCACCACTTGTTCCAGTAAATCTTTATGCCAAGTTTTGTGAATCAGTTGGTTCCTATAGTCTATAGTAAAACCTCCACAATAACTGCAACAGGTTTCACACATTCATTTGCATGCATGTAAGAATGTTTCACAAATAATTATGCCATTGATAATAATACTTACCATCATTCAAAATTGTAAATAGAAGGTAGTAGAAAGGAGATAATGGAGTTTTAAATTAAATTTTTGAATCCATCATCATACCTTAAGAAGCTTGAAGCCACTAAACAATCCCCTAATAATTTAATACGAGCAATTGCTAAATCTTCCAATTCCTGTGACCATCGAGAATGCTCACTACCAAGTCCAGCTATAAGTCGAGAAGCTGCATCTAGTCTTTTTTCCATCAAATCTGCATTTGTTTTTAAAGTAATTTGTTCTCCATTTGCAATTTCGAATTCTTTGTTTAATGATTCTAATTGTGCATTTAGATTTCCAACCTGCCATTAACATTTATTAACAAATAAATTAAAAGAAAAAACAGAAGATCACCAAATCCACCGCTAGAAACCCTCGATATAAAATCCCATAACTTTTCACTATTAGAAAATGAATCCCTAATCAAAAACATTATTAATTTGGATGTCTTGATTTGAACACTTTGAACATAGTTGTGTTGAACAGATCATGTTTGTGTTGGTTAGGGTTTCTTAATTTGGACTTGCCTTCTACAAATATTTGCACTTGCAAGAGGGGAGATGTGGGATATCTTTACGACTAGGGTCAAATCAACATCTCAAGTAATTTCAACAACCCAATTTTGAAGACAAACCAAAAATATTGGGCCTAAAAAAGATTCATTTTTTTTATTAACCCTGCATTGCCTAATCGGACAAATCTGTCTGCATTTCTTGTGTATTTTGCAATTGCCAACAATGAGGGGTTAAATTAGATGTAAGTGTAGAAACCATGATATCTACATGAAAAAGAAGATACTTTTTTTATTACTTTCATAAAGATTTTGTTATAGAGAACGAGCTAGTAAACCCATTTACCACAGAAAATGCAATTTTGAGCATAATTACATGCCCCCCATGTGCTCATGCCCCATCCCATGTCCCCATCCCATCCCCCATGTCCCATCCCCACGTCCCATCCCCATGTCCCCATGTCCCATCCCCGTCCTCCATCCCCCATCTCCATCCCCCATCCACCTTCCATCCCCCATCCATACACCCCCATCCATCCATACACCCCTTATCCATCCATACACCCCCATCCATACATACACCCCCATCCATCCATCCCACCCCCATCTATCCATCCATCCCCATCCATCCATCCCCATCCATCTCCATCCATACCCATCCATGCATCCATCCTCATGCACCCCCTCTTACCTGCCAAGCCGGTAATAATTACCCAACGGATAGGTAAGGGGGGGGCATTTTTTTATAAGTATTAGATGGGGGTACCTCTTCTTCAATCCTATCGAGTTCAGCTTTGGCAGTGCTCAACATTTTTTCGGCAGCAATGACAGCATTGCGCTTGGGAGCAACAATTCTTAGAATTCCATAGTAATTCATCATGGCCATCACCCACCGAAGCAACCCTGCTGCTGCTGAAGAGATGGTTTGTACAATTTCCAAACTCATATTGGGATCTTTGAAATACTCCCTCAACCCCTTCATCTATGAATTATAAACAAAACAAAAAGCATAAAACAGAACATTACACAATCTGAGCTTGAAATTACTTGAATATACACCCAAAAAAATAGGTTAAACAACTATCATTCAAAGAAAAGTAAACGTGTTCAATCAAAGCTATGCTATAACAAAACAAGAGTACTCCAATAAATTTACTTTTGGTCTTAATAATAATGTGTTTTTAAGCAATTTTAGACCCTCTCTCTCTCTTATTATTTGCATTATTTTTGAAGGCATGCGTAGCCGTATCAAATAAAATTCATTGGTAAAATCTATTTTCAATTTTTATTCTAAAAAAACTTCATACTTTCCTTTTTTTTCTTCCAAATAGTATGAAACTAATGATGAATTGAATTTATAGAAACTCAAATGAAAAGCATATGACTATAAACGTGTTTCATATTCTAACACCGTTTTCAAAAAAAAGTGCACATGACACTTCCAGTTGGTTTTGCTTACAATTTCTAGCAAAAGAAAGGTTGGCAATTACAAATCTTCCTAAAGGATTTTATAGTTATTTTCTAAAAGATTGATTATTGCTAAGATATTTCTAAATTTTTGTGACTTTCACTAGTAAAAAACTAGAAGAAAATATGTTGAAGTTAACATAACCAGTTTGATGTTGTTTTGTTCCTAACGCAAAAATTTATGTTTTCAACGTAAATTTTTGCGTTAGGAACAAAAGCATCAAACAAGTTATGTTGACTTTAACATATTTTCTCCTAGTTTTCTACTAGTGTTTGCATACCTAGAAACCCTTCAATTCAAACTTTTCATTCTCAATGAAATCATTAAAATTTGACTTGTAATTGTTGTTATTCTAGATACTGAGTTCATCACGTTTTAGAAGTCCAACTATCAATTGCTTTGCAATTGCCTACCATTTTGTAAGTTTTATTTGCCTTGCATTGAGGAGGGCTATTGGTTGACAACACTTTTTATTTGTTGAATGATTGCCAAAGTTTGTTCCCTTGTTACACACATGCACACTGATTCAAAATCAATGTTATTTTGAAATTTCTATAACATTCAAAATTTGTTCATGTTGAAATGATGGGGGCAAATCATGGATTTGAATTGGTATTTTTGATTTCAAACTTTTGTACATGTACATATTTCAATTTCTTTTTAACTGTGCAATTGAATATCAAAGTAAACCTTGATATGGACAAGAGCATTTGTGTTGTTACATGCTTAGGGTCTCACTCATGCAACACTTGGATGATAAGTACTCAAGGCCCCTCAAAATGTTTTTTTGACACTCAAATCAAGTGTGTCAAGCAATGTTCCTTGAAATCACTTCATCCTAAATTTAGTGTGCTTTATGGTATACTCCACTTGATGATTGATCAATTGATTATTTGTAAACATGTTTGAAGAGCAAGAATGGGGATAAGAATTTAGAGGGCTCTTCAAAAGTAGATGTGAACACTTGACAAGTCAATGATTGCGTGTAAGAGTACAGATGCTCTAAGTTTATGTATTCATTATAGATACATATAGTTTTTAGGATTAAAAAACCTGCTTCTCCGTGATATTGTCTTTATCAAATTCTATCAAACTTTTCAGAAAACCGCTATCAGCCATCATTCCTTTAGCACCCTTCCATGAAACGTCGGCGACACGTTTGAGGATGCAAACACACTCACAAACCTAAGAAACCACTAAGTGCTTTTAGAATATTATAAGAAAAAACAGAGTCACTTGAGTTGTTTGAAGTTTTTTTTTCAATTTTGGTATTTTCTGTACTTCAGATGATTATGTACTATACATCGTTTTTTGTTATATCGGGTTGAACATTTTACCTTTTGCACATAAATGTTTGGCTTTGCAAAAGATCGAATTTCAGTGATTTCATCCTTTTTTAAGCTATTCAAGGCTTCGGCAGCAGCTTCCAAGGCAGGAAGGGCATCAGCTAAAGCCACTTCGGCTTCCGCTTTCTCAATTGCAATGACTGCACTTTGTTTTGACAATTCCACTCCCTTGTCTTGAGCAATGGTTTGCTTTGTGACGACTATCTCCGTGTTTTTGCTGCAAAACATCGCTTGGTCAAATTTCTAAAAGCTACATACAAAATAAAAAGTGTATTTCATGTAGGAAAACACCACATTCACATGCAACTTTAACCCTTAAACGCCGAGGCGGATCGTTTCTGTCCTACGCATGTAAAAAAATAAAAATAAAACTTTTGTTGGATGGAAAAAGTAGTATTTATCAGATTTTTTCTAAAAGTGACTACAAAGATATGATCCATCATGGAAGGTAAAAACAAGGGAAAATATCAAAAGTAGGCTAGACAATTGGGTGTATTTCATAAACATGCCTGGTAATTAAAAAAATATCCAAACTAGGCCTCATTTGGGTATGGGAAATATTTGAGTTTTTTCGGTTGATTTCCTTCAATTCCCGAACCTATTTAGCAACAAACTTTTACCATTATTTTCTCTATTTCATACTATAAATATAAATATTGAAAATTTAGATTTTCAACTAGTTTTTCAACCAACATTTACAAATTGTAAACAATTTTCTTGTTTCAACCAACTAGCTTTGAACTAGCCGTCGGTTCTTTCCTCGACCTTGGGCCTCATCATATGTCAAAAGTAGACCTTATAACTAAGATGACCAGAGTTTTGTGCATGTTTATTTATGGGAATTGACATGAGCACACCTAGGGTTTGATACATGCACACAAGGGGAGGAGCAAACTTTAAATATTTATCATTAAAAAGCTAAATTTGGAAGATTTGAACTCAAATTTGGTTTTGAGAACCTTCATTTTGTCTAGAACCACCATGGAGGGTACAAATGAAGTACATCCAATGGAAAAGCTTAGCTAGGGGGCAAACTATTACTTTTGCCCTTGTTTGTAAAAAAAATTAAGCTTTTCTGTTGGAAGTACTTCAATTGCACCCTCCATGGTGGTTCTAGACAAAATGAAGGTCCTTAAATCCAAATTTGAATTCAAATTTTTTGAATTTAGCTTTTTGATGATAAATACTTAAAGTCTACTCCTCCCTTGGTGTGCATGCATCAAACCCTGGGTGTGCTCATGTCAATTCCCATAAATAAACATGCACAAAATTTTGGGCATTTTAGTTACAAGGCCTACTTTTGATAAATGATGAGGCCCAAGGTCCGGGAAGAACGAGCGCTAGTTCAAAGCTAGTCGGCCAAAACAAGAAAAAACTGTTTGCAATTTATAAACGTTGGCTGAAAACCAATTGAAAATCTAAATTTTCAATATCTATATTTATAGTATGAAACAGAGAAAATAATAGTAAAAGTTCCTTGATAAACCGGCTTGGGAATTGAAGGAAATCAACCAGAAAAACTCAAATATATTACCCGGACCTAGTGAGACCCATTTTGGATATTTTTAAATTGTCAAGCATGTTTTCAAAACATGGCCAATTGTCAGGCTTGTTTTTGATATTGTCCCTAAAACCAACCTCATTGAATGTTCAAATATTTTTTCGTAATCCAATTGTGAGAAAATTCCCAAACACAATCTTAGATTCCATGTTGCCCCCTTCTTTCAATTTTAATTAGAGTAGCATGCAATGTAAATTTATGCAA
The DNA here is from genome assembly GCA_963920765.1 of Ulota crispa. Taxonomy (NCBI): domain Eukaryota; kingdom Viridiplantae; phylum Streptophyta; class Bryopsida; order Orthotrichales; family Orthotrichaceae; genus Ulota; species Ulota crispa. The sequence goes on from OY987242.1 coordinate 19,713,548, forward strand.
CTTTTGGAAACAAGTTAAAATTTTGTGACACTTGCCACATCACTTATAAAGCTACTATAGAGGGCAGCCATAGCAACTATCCCTACATTTAAGGGTTAACCCCTGAATGTCGAGGAGGACAAAAAATGTCCTTTGTTTCCAAAAAAAACTTTGTAACCCAAAAGAAAACTGATTTTGATCTGATTTTTTTATAGAAGTGACCTTAAATGCATAATGTATCATGGAAGGCAAAAAAAAATTCATCAAATCCACTCATATTTTTAGGTACCCCAAGTTGTGAGACTCTTCAGAATCACTTTATTAGATCCAAGTTGCCCTTATTGCAATTTTCATGGAATCAAGCATGTATTGTTGACTTTTGCAACTTTTTGAAGCAAGATTATTGGTGCCTAGCTGCAAAATACTATAAAAGCTAAAGTCAAGGCAAGCCACAGTGACCCACTTGACGCTTAAGGGTTAAGAAGAGTTGGAATTGTTGATAGGTACCTGATCACCTCGATGAGTGCATTGCATTCTTTAGTCTTTGCATCTACAACAATTTTAGCCTCTGCCAAATTTTCCTGTCAGAATACAAGGGCTGGTATTTTAAGTACCTTAAAAATATAAAAATAAACTCCTAATGGATCAAGCCCCCTTTTTAAAAAACATAGCAATTTTGGGCAGGTACTTGTGATTAGAGATTTTCATATTTTAAACTAAAATTTGAACAAAATGTGGGAACAAGGTGTATTTTTCATATGCACTAAATTTCTAGATATTTGAAAGTATGAATAAGAAGATATGGCCTAATATGTAGTTTTCTTCCTTCGATGAGCAACCTGGGCAGATTTTTAAAAATAATTTTTTTCAAAAAATAAAAATTTAAAATTAGTTAAGGGGATTTATCAAAATGTGGAAAGCTTTGAATCATTCGATTTCTATCAATGAGATGAAAGTTATGAGGAGTTTTTGTTTGCATGCAGTTATAGATTCTCTACTCTAAAATAAACTTTGAAGTCCTTTATTGTACTCAATTTTCATTATTTTGGAAAATAAACAAAACCCAAGGGTGTAGATTGTTTATTACAACATTACCGCCATTGGGATTGGAATTTTTCATTTCCATAATGAAGTTCTTAATAATTTGGTGTTTTGAATCATTGCCTACTTCTTCTTACTTACTATTTTTTTCCTATGTGTTGTATAATTCCATATGATTTGAAACTTTTTTGACATGTACCCTACTTAGGTGGATAAGGAATCTAAAGAAGCTCCACCCACATAACCCTTTTTCCTTACGAATTTCACCTTTTGAAGGGTAGTTGCCCAATTCTTTGACAAGACATTTCTAAATATTCAAACCACTATATCCTCCAATCCATGCAATGGAAAATTCTGAATTTTAGTCCAAATCTTCTAAAACTACCCTACTACAAGATCCCACGATTATATATGCATAGAAATATTTATGCAAACATACTTTGGTAACTCAGTTATGTACACCTTTCTCCAACTAGTTCCCAAAGTCGATCCCATGGTTGAGCTACACCACTCACTATGAACCCAAACTGGAGCAATGAATGCCACTTGCCCAAGCAAATCCTACCACATGTCAACTTAGGAGCTAATTTGGGGGGTGGGATTGGGACCGTCATGTACATGTATTGGGGCATCGACAATGCATCTTATAAATAGGCCTAGTACAACAAACTTGATTTTTCAATTAATAATTGATCATGATATAGAAATTATATGATTTGAATGGCATGACTTTTCTTGTTGTAAAAGCACAATAAAATTTAGGTTTAGGGTTTAGACTAACTTAGAAACATGGCATAAAATGTTAGCTAGTTTCTAAAAGATTTAGAGGCCTCACCAAATCAAGCCTAAAAAGGAAAAAATCAGCCAAGGGCACTGAATAAATCATCATGATGCCGTGCCCTTAGCTAATTTTTCCCTTTTTAGGCTTGATTTGGTGAGGCCTCTCAATTTTTTGGAAGCTAGCTAACATTTGATGCCATGTATCTAAATCACCCTAAACCTATACCTAAATTTTTAGGGAATTGCTAAAGCCGCACCCAAAATTGCTAACACCACACCTTTAAGGTGTGTTTTGAACATGAAATGTGAGAATTTAATGTTGATTTTTAGATTTGGATCAAAAGATTTGTTTCATCTCTATCATTCTAAGGCTATACTCAAAAAAATTGGAGGTGCTTGAATTTGAAATTAAAAATATAGGATTGTGAATTACTTAACCCCTAAAGGACCATGGCCTTTATTTTGTCAAAAGACACTCAAAACTGCCACTTTTATGGCAAAGAGTAAAAACATTTGAAGATTGATCTTTTTGCATATCCAACCATAGGATCTTGTACTAGACTTGTATAAGAATGTGTTTTTCAAAACTTGAAAACTTTGACTGCACAAATTGCAAGATATTTGCGTTTAAAGTGTAATAAACAAGCTTTTTTGCACCTTGCACGATTAGATTATTTGACTTTGAACTTCTTAAACTTAAATTTTTTGCACCATGGAGTTTTGAGGTTTATTTTTTTATGGTGGGGAATTGAGTTGAGAATCTTTGAAAAAAAACTAAAACAAAAAAATACTTAATTTTCATTCTTAAAAAAAACATTAAACATAAGAGGGCATTTGATTGAACAAAATCTTACATTGTTAATAACCTAGCAATGGAATTGAATCACAATAATCCCTATGGTGAGATTGTTCTAGCAAGCAATCTTCACCCTTTCCAATAGCTTTTTTTGCAAAAATGTTAAATTTGCATTCAAAAATGAAGTTTATAAGTTATTTTTTCAAAGCAAAACCACACCTACCTGCAAACTAAAACTTCTCATAACTTTCATCTCATCCATCAAAATTGAATGATTCAAAACTCCCCACATCTATATAAATCTAAAGAACCTATTTCAGATTTTTTTTCAAAAAAATGAAAATTTTATAGAATTTTTTGGCTGCCCGGGGAGTAGCATTTTCTAGATCTTCATGCATAACTTCTTCAATAAATGTCAAATGAAGTAAAAATTACATTCCCACGTAGATCTTTGAATGCCTCACCTTTAATAAAAGTTTCAAAATATCACGCAAAGTAGTTTAGCCATAGGTACCTCCCATTTGTCCCTCAAAGGGACAATGGTCCTTTAGGGGTTAAAGCAAAAATACATTAAAAAATATAGCAATGGTGCAATAAAAGTTCAACAAAAAGTTGTGTTTGTTCTTCTTTCTTTCAAGTAGGTGGTATTGCTATGATTGAATGAATGATGGACCACTTGAATAAAAATCATTATTACTAAATTCTCAAATTATACGCTTATAGGGGTGTGGCATTAGCAAATCCCAAATTTTATTGTGTTTTTACAACAAGAAAAGTCATGTCATTCAAATAATATATTTTTATATTATGATCGATTGTGAATTAAAAAATCATGTTTGTTAGAGCGGACTTGTTTATTAGTTACATTAGCAATACCCTAAAAACATATTTAAGCAGTTTCAAGAGTAGTCTAGAGTTGCTTTTAGGGACCCTATGAATTATAACTTTTCCCTTTAACCCTTAAGCGCCAAGCAAGTGATTGCAGCTTGCCTTGCCTATAGCTTTCTACAAAGTTTTCCAAGGTGGGCATTGGTAGTATTGTTTCTAGAGGTTGCAAAAGTCAACAATGCTTGCTGACCTCATGAAAATTGTAGTAGGGGCAACTTGGGACCTATCACCGTGTCTCTAAATCTTCTCACAATTTCAATTACCAAAAAATATGAGTGCTTCTAATAAGATAGTTTTCTGCCATCCATGATGGACACTATGTTTATTATTGTTTTTGAAAAAATCAGATGAAAAACAAGTTTTTTGATTTTGCAATTTGATTTTTTTGGCTGCCACGGATGTTTTGTGTTTGCCTCACCATTTAAGGATTAATATGAAATAATCTACAATAATTTTTTCCACAAAAATGTTGTTATGTGATAACTTGTTGAAAGGCTAGTTCTACTGATTTTTTTCCTGAAATTTCAAGACCTTGCGGTACCCCCAAACATTAACCCTTAAATGACCATAGGGCATAGTATATACATTGTCGTATAATTGACATTTGCTACCATCAAGAAGTTTTCATTTGGGATCTCAAATAGTTCAATAGAGTTGCATTGATCTTTATTTCAACTTTTATGTTAATCTCAAATGTAGTAAAGTTGTAAAGCCATTCCAAATACAAGAAAAAAACCTCCTATAGTACTCGTTGGAGCGGCACTTTTAGATGTTTAAGGGTTAAACGGTTGGTTATGGGTGTACTGTATAGTTGGGTCCATTAATCTTCCAAACTGCCTTTCTGAGGCATTCATAATTTTTAATGAAACGTAGAGTATAATTGGGATGTTTTTGTCCAAAAAATTATTATTGCATTCTCGCGTAATCCTAATCAAGCATACCAAATATCAACTTTAGAAAAGCAAAGATTCATTTGTGGTGAAATTTTAAAGCAAAATTCCGTGGTTTTACATGGTATTTTATTAAAAAAAATTAGTGATGAATTTTTGAGATTTGATTTCATGGGTAGGAAGGAAACATCCATGTGCACATCTTCCATGCTAAAAAAATACCCTCTTAAGTAACAAATACTTGATCAATACAAGATTCAATGAAACTTGTAATAGGCCCAACTCTTGAATTTTTATTTTATTTTATGAAAATCAAAGTTTGATGTTTGACTCAAATATTGTGACTAAGTTTGTGTCTTTGAACATGATATCTTGTTTGCTTGATGAAAAGCTAGTTAAAAATTAAAGATATGTATTTTACAGGATTTGGGCCTATCACAAGTTTCACTGAATCTTTTATTGATCAAGTATTTGTTACTTAAGAGGATATTTTTTTTAGCATGGAAGATGTGCATATGGATATTTCCTTCCTACCCATGAAATCAAATCTCAAAAATTCATCACCAATTGTTTTAACAAAATACCATGTAAAACCATAGAATTTTGCTTTAAAGTTTCACTACAAATGAATCTTTTCTTTTTTGAAATTGATATTTGGTATGCTTGATTGGGATTAAGTGAGAATGCAATTATAAATTTTGGACAAAAATATACCAATTGTACTCTAGGTTTCATTAAAAAATCTGAATGCCTCAAAAAGGCAGTTCAAAAGATTAACCCCTAAATGCCCAAGCCCTATGTGAGCTTCTTGGAATTTTCATGAAATAAAACAATCAACCAACCTTTTCATAAATTTCATCAAGTTTTTTTCAATTGTAATTGTACAAATTTAAACTCAACATGTTAGAGATTACATGGGAAAAGAAAACACACCAATATCACTTATAGTTTGAAAGATTATAATAATTGAACATGAGGGTATTAAAATTGCAAAAATGACTTGAAGTTTTCTAATCCTAATTTCACATGTCAAATCTAAAAAGTTGGTTACCCAAAAAATATGAGGTTTAAGGTCATTACATGTTTAACTTTAATCAATTTACGGCTTTCAAAATCTACTCCTATATTTTCTTTAAATGGATTTCTAATGTGATTTTTTCTCCAAGCTCTAGTGTATTTGAGACTCATTTTCAAGATCTTCGAACATTAGAAAACTCAAGATTGCAGAGGACACCCTTTTACAAAACCTTTAGTAGAAACATTATCAACTTTCTTTTTCAAAATTAGATTATTGATGTTGAAAATAGACTTCAAAACCAATTTAAATAGAAAAAAAAGTTTGAAAAAAGTGATTCGATAAGTTTTTATTCATCTCACCCAAATCTGGTCGCTTGGGCATTTAGGGGTTAATGGACCCGACTGTACATACCTTACTCGATACCTTACTCGAAATTTTCCTTTTTGCTTGTGTTTTGTGTACGGCGACGTCTTTGGTGTAAGATTTGACCAAATTTCACAACATACGATAACAGTTTGATAATTTTAAAAAACGAAGTTTTAGGAGACGAAGAATGAAAATCCTACACACCCGTGGAAACCATTTTTGTTGCATTGACAATCATATGACAAAGTAATTTTAGTAAAATAATGTTCTGTGATCTTGAGTTTTTTTTGTTTTTGAGAAAATTTGAAAAGTATCCCTATATGTCTTTGTATTTTGAAACTTACCCACGTAATTTTCAGAATTGCACAACCACCCTTGTAGTGGTTCTATAAAGGGAAAATTTGATGGATACCCTTGAAGTTTGCAATATTTGTATAGATACATCTATTTTTTCAGAAATTGCACAAATACCCTAGGACCATCATTTGCAAGCGTTTGATATGTTGTGTATGCCACTTCCTTTTTTTGTTGTGCGCATTGCATCTTTTCTATTTCATTGCACTCCCTTCTCCACGATTGATCATGAAGGAAGTAATGAATACAACAAACAAATGTCTAAAAATTATGATCCAAAGATATTTGTGCAATTTCTGAAAAACCAGGAGTATCTATACAAACATCGCAAACATCAGGATTATCCATCAAAATTTCTCTTCTATAAAACACCTACATTGTTATAATACATTGAGCCACACGCATGCTTAAGGCAATGTTTTCACACCCAATCCCGTGTACACTTTGTTCATTAAAAAAAAGTCTTTCAATTGTGAAAATGAATATGCAAATGTGCAAATGTGCAAATACACAAACATTTTGAGCTATGAGCTTACTATATAGTGCGAAGTTGCTCATCTAGTGGTGAATTGATGGAAGATCTATTTTGGTACTCTTTTGTATCATGTATGGGTGGTTGTAGGGGCGATTATGAAGGTGTTCATGGGGTGGTCGTGGGGGTGGTTATATACTTTTTGCCAGCCACAATACAGTTGCACCTTAGTATTGTGAAACCCCATAGGAGGGTGTTTTCGCAATTTTGAAAACTTCACATTTATTTTTCAAAATATGACAAAATAAGGATAGGGACATTTTTCAGATTTTCCCACTATCTTTGCTAAGCATAAGAACCAAGGAAAATTTATTTTTGGCTTTGGTTAGGATAGAGCGACCCACACCCAAGAACGCAAGTAAGTAGGGAAAAATTGGGTAAAATTGGATAGAATCAATATTGTGTGCACGTTCATCCATAAAATTTCCTAATATCATCAGTTACTTCCATTCAAATTTTGACAAACCAAGTGTTTGCTTAGGGATAAGTTTCGCGGTTTTGTCCACTTTTCATCCAACGTTTTTTAGTGTAATGGTAGCTAGTGTCTAATTGAGGTAAGATCTAGGCAAAAATTTGTCAAAAAACAGAACTTTGGAACCAAGTGCTAAGATTGTGTATTGGGCCATGCAATATTTTGATCCTGCAAGCGCCATGCACCTTATTTTGCGGTGTGGGACCTAGGTACTTTTTCACATTTCAAAAATTATGGGATTTTAGAATTTTACTGTGTAGAGATGGAATTTGGGAGTTTTAAATTCAGATTTGGATTCAGAGACCTCGCTTTAATCTATGGACTCATGAAGAGATTATAATCGAACAATAAAAAAAACAAGGGGCAAATTATTACCATTACCCTGCTTGGAAACTGGCCCCATATCCGCATGGCGCTTGTAGAATCAAAATATTGTCAAACATGTATTGGTTGTGAGTAATACCTGCAAAGCAGCAACCTCGACTGCAGCTTGAATGAGCTTCTGAAGCCCGCCATTAAGCCGTGTTACTTGATCAGTATTGTTCTGACGTTTTTGTTTGAGCAAAGTGCGATACGTCATGATAAAGTCAAGGAAGTTCTTGGGTGTCACGTAATTGGTGCGTCGCGTTTCTTGCGTGAATTTGGGGCTTATATCACACACTGACATGTGCACCAGCACAATGTGGTTCAGAATGGGCTGCCGGAACTCTGGTTGGATGTCCACCTCCGCCAAAAATACCGTGCACACCGACAACAACGCCTCCTCCGGCCATGGGGTGAGCCAGTCAATCACGCAATTGTTCACCAACCCTGGAAAGTTTCGACAGCGCGTTCGCAGGGTGTCTCCCACTGGCGACATGGCCAGGGTTATGTGCAGGTTCCCTCTGCATCGGTTGATAAAATACCCCCACACATTCTCTTTTGTGTCTACAATCCCCGACGCAGCAGCAGCATCCCGCACCTGCACTTTCACAACCATTCATTCATTCATACTTTGGATTATGTTTTTTTGTCTCAAAATAGTCTTATAATCATCACGACATTTGTTTCTGGCAAAAGGAAGCCAAATTGGCAACAAATTTAAACGAATGTGGGTTGGTCTCTCCTTTTTCCTTTTTCCACCTAAGGTAGGAACACCCATAAGCGTCAGTGTCCCCATAATCGTCACTTTTGAAATCTTGAAAAATATGTGGAAATGAATAGATGTAATTACTAGGATGTACAACTTGTGAACATGAAACCTTAGTGTTGGTTATGGGTGCAATAGCAATTTGCTCTTTAAAAATTCACAACTTATTCTCATAGTACCCAAATAATACGTTTGAATGTACAAACTCATTTTTTTCTGTTCCTAATAGGATCCTATACTTTGCTAGTTGTTTATTAATAGTCATCATGTTCAAAACCCTTACTTTGACGTTTATGGGTGCTCCTACCTTAATGGAATGTGGACAAGTAGAATCTGGCAAACTAAATCAAACCAAAAAAAATGCCCTAATAATCACCATAAACTAGTATAGTTTGTCTTTGTCTTCACGGTCTAGGATTTGTTGAGATAATAACGTTTTTGCAATTTAGAATAGTTTGTATACTCAACCCATAAATGCCAAGGTGGATGCTTTTTGTCCAATTAATAGTAATAATTTACTTTGTATGATGAAAAAAAAGCCATTTTTATCTTCTCTTTTTTAAGAAGGGACATGGTTTATCTTGAAAAAAACAAAAATACAAAAAAAACCTCGGTTTATGCACTTATATTTTAGGTAATCCAAATTGTGAGAAGATTCACAAATAGGGTGTTAGGTCCCGTGCTGCATTTCTTGCAATTTTCACGAGTGTAACATACACTATTGACTTTTACAATTTTTGAAATTATATTATAATATGTGAGCACTTGTCACACTATGGTAATGATGTTATAGTGTTAAGGTAGACACGCCCATTCTGACTAGGGCATTTTTTTTTTCTTTTTGGTCATTAGCCACTATGGCTCTTTGTTTGAAAGACACAAAGTTATACATGCGATTGTTTTTATTTGCAAGGAGAAAACGTATGGCATTGAGTGAAAAGTGTAGGCAAAAATCTGGCGGCAAAGTAAATATTTTGAATACAAGTACATGCAAAATGTCTTGGTGAGGAGTATAATTTCAACGCCTACAATAATACAATATTCAACATATTTTTGCTCCCCAATGGCTATAGTAATAAAAATTTCAACGTATTTTTGTTACTTGTGGCAAGGCTTGCATTCAAAGTCCCTTACAAAAAAAAAAAAACTTCAAAAACCCAAGACAAACATGACAATCTCTACACAATATTGCAACTGAGCAAAAAAGCAAAAATGAGCCATTAAACACACACTGCAATCCTAAACCAACACATTGTAACTTTGTAAGCCTCTAATCAATGACAACAACCTTCAAAGTTTTACTATAAACAACTGCCTTGCACTCCTGATGTGCAACCACCATTATTGTAAGTTTTGAAGCACCGTGTATCTAGCACAATTACAAAATTGGCAATCACATAGGTGAGATGAGGCAATTTATAGAGATTGCATCAACGTAAAGAAATCCATAACTTAGGTGGGAAGCACACTTAAGAACTTGCAATATGGCGCTTTGAAAGTGACAACCAAAGAGAAATAAGCGACAAGCAACAATGCGCCAGTGCAAAGTGGCAAAGCCACTTGCAATGCAGCAGTCTTGTCCGTAAGACCAACTAGCAACTTTGGTGAAAATAGGAGTGACATGCAAAGCCACATGGCAATTACTTTATAGTGGAGGGAGACAATTTGGCTTCATGTAAAAAAAATTCATTTTTTTTCAAAGGCCAAATCACCAAAGCTAAAAGCCTGGTGCCCTTTTGGTTCCAAATTGCCTAAAGGAAATGGGCTAATTCTGACTCCAATTCTCCACCTTATTTTTTAAGCTTTCACCACACGCTCTTGAACCCATATTAAAGCAGTTAACACTCCTTGCACAAGCAAATCTTACCACATGTTAGTTGCTGAGTTGCTTTGAGATGGTTGGGATTGGGACTATCAAGTGCCATTATAGGAACACATCCAAGCAATTTCAAGGTTAATCTAGAGTTGTTACTAGGGACCCTCTAAGCTGTAACTTAGTCCTTTAATATAAAACAATCTACAATACTTTTTTCCACAAAAATTATGCTCCATGATAAATTGTTGAAAGGCTAACCCTAAAGATTTTTTTCTTGGGTTTTCTGAGACCTCATGGTACCCCAAACCCTTAAACAATTGGGTATGGATGTGTCTACCTTATTGTAGAGCTACTATAGAGGGGTAGTCACTGTGACTAGTCTAAATTTTAGGGGTTAACCCCTCATCACCTACGGGGACAATTTCTATCCTCTAGCAATCCATCTTTGCAACTTGAAGTGCTCTAACTTTTGCATTTACTGTCCAAATTTAGTAAAATTTGTTGGAAAAGTTGCACATACTAGTCTAGTTTCTATGACAAAAAATTTAGATCATCTAATACACATCAAGTTTGTGAAAGCCATTCAAAGTTCACAAGGTCAATTTGAGTTCACCACATTGCATTGGCTGCAACTTTGGAGGCTTGTATCTTTTTTCATCAAATAAATTTTTTCAATAAAATTTGTTTGGTTTTGTTCCCCTTAAAGTCTAGTAATTGTGGTAAGAATTTTACATCAATCCAAGTTTTCTTGAATCTTTGGGAGCAACTCAAAGTTCAAAATTCACACATTTTTGCATAATAGTGAACTTTGGTGACTTATAGCTTCTTCATAGAAACTTTTTTTTCAATACTTGTTCATGGAAAAGTTGTGCATACTAGTCTAGTTATTGTGGTTAAAATATCACATCAATCCAAGAAGTTATGAGTGAATGAGAAGCATTTTAGTAGAGGGAGGTTTAGCCATAGATGTGATTTTTTGCTACTTTTTTCACTTTTTTTTAACATTTCAAAACAATTTTGCAAGCAAATTGAGTATATTGATTGATATTTTCTTTCAACAATGTTTTTGTATATTGGTTTGAATCACTTTACATTTGAATTTTTTTTCATTTGAGTAGGTCTAGAAATGAAATTTTACCTCCAAATGTATTTTGTAGGAAAAACTCAGCATATTTTATTAGCACTAAAACATTATAATCTTCCAATTTATGTGATCAAATGACCCCAAATTTGATTCACATCATCTACAACATGCACACTACTAGATTGTAAGATTGAAATTTTCATACTCCACTTGCATTGAGACTACCATACTTGAAAAGTAAGGATGCCCTAAACCCTCTTTGGGCGTCAGGCGATCAGGGGTTAAGAAGAGTTTGCTATCTGTGCACCTGATTGATCATGCCGTCTTTTTCATCTTCTTTGAAAAGAGCAGGAACCATTCCGGAAGTAAGCATGTTGTTGATGAGTTCCAGAAATCCTTCAGCGGCAACATGGGCGTCTGTAAACAAAAACACCACGGCCTTGTTTTCAGCGCCCAATTTTGTATATAAAATCTTTAAATCCTCTCGGAATGCTTCTTCGTCGTAGCCACGAGCTAATGTAATTTGAAATACTATGCATCCTGCAGCAAAAGCTCCGATGTTGGATAAGCTTTTCTTCCCACTTCCTTCAACTCCCACAAGTAGAGCATTTCCCTAAACAATTAAAATCCGTCACGAAATACTGATTAATAGAAAAAAGGTTTATTTATGCTCAATCTTTTTTAAACCGGTTTACTGTCTTCTTCTTTTTTATACACATACATGCACATGGACGTATATATGTATGTATGTATGCATATGTGTATACAAGAGAATTGTCAATCAATATGTAAATGAAATATGAGTTTCAATTGATTTGTTTAAATCTTGTTTTGATGACAATTACTAGATTAGAAGAATGTTCAATGTTTAGTTTCTTGTCAACATGTTGTCCCCTTGGGGGACAAATGGGATTTCGGGCATGTACCTATGGTTAAATTATTTTATGTGATTTTTTGAAATTTTTATCTAAGGTGTGGAATTCAAAAGTCTATGTGGGCCTATGGTTAAATTATTTTATGTGATTTTTTGAAATTTTTATCTAAGGTGTGGAATTCAAAAGTCTATGTGGGCATTTAATTTTTTCTTCATTCTAACATTTGACAAAAGAAGTTATGCATTAATTTATCAAAACTAGGGGAGGAGGGGAGGTCCGGGCAGCCCAAAAAACTTCTTTAAAAAACATTATTTTTTAAAACAAAATTTTGAAATTGGTTCTTTAGATTTACATATACGTGAGAAGCTTTGAATCATCCAATTTCAATGAGATTAAAGTTATGAGGAGTTTTTGTTTCCGGGTAGGTCAAGTCTTGAGAGACTCCATAGTAGTTTGGCCATAGCGGGTTAATGCAAGGTTGAGTGGCTCAATTTTGGCTAAAGTCCCTATCTTCAAAGTCCCTTAAGTGGGTTTAAGGATTTTGATTCAAATGTTAGTTTGTAATTGCATCAAGTGTTATGGGGGCTAAGTGGCCTCTTGATGTCTATAATGGACTTAGAAAATCAATCAACGGCCCAATGTTTACAGATGTGTTTTTTTTGAAACTACACACTGCACGTTGTGTTCTAGAGCTTAAATTTAAATCAATAAAAATTATTCAAAAAGTCCTTACCACTAAAGGTGCACCTAGAATTCAAAAAAATACTCAAGTTGAAAAAAAAACAAGAAAAAAATAAAAAATAAAGGAGAAAAGACTTTGTAAAATCCAAGGTTAAAAAGGCATCAAAAAGTCCTTTGCAAACATTCAATACACATCTACAAAACAAGATTATAATTTCTTAAAATTTTACCCAAATACCCACTAGAAACATAGTCTTTTGTATTCTCTTAGGTAACTAAATCATCTTTAAAAAGTCCTTGAAAAACTTGCAGTTAGCAGAAATGTCACACTCATGTTTTTTCAAAAGTCCTTCACACCTTCATAAAATGCCAAAAAAGAAATTGAACAAGATTATTGCAGTTGCAATAAAGTTTAAGTCTCTGCAATGGATTTTTTTTTTTTTGAAAATTTCTAATGTACCTTTTAAGCATTTGAAAATTGGATGTGTGCAGTTTTTACAGTATGTCATGTTTTTGAGCCATTCAACCATGCATTCACCCTTGGTACATGCCCAAAACTCAAGGAGGGTAGTGAGTGGTAGCAGTAGAAAACGACATGCAAACAAATGATAGGGTGCCTCAAAAATATTTGAGATAAACATTATCATTTTCTTTTTTATACTGTAGGGTACAAAAATGCCACGGCATGTCTTCAAACTACTATAGGGTATAGAAAAATAGGTCCAATTAGAAAAAAAATAGATCTAGGATACACTCATTTTTATTCTTTTTCTTTTGGCCAAAAATATTAAATGATGTTGCCTTGTGAGTGGTATATTCAAAGTGTTCAATGAATTTATACCCTCCTCGTAAATGAGTGTCATTGACAATTTTTACTAAAGACACAATAGTAGTATTGACTACACTTATATGTTAATTTATAGTTGTAAATAGTCAATAGTGGGGGAAAAAAAGTTTGAATTTTTTTAAATGTAGGACAAAAATTGTAGTAGAATTTTTTTAGTCTAAATTACCATATCATTTATTCATACCAATTAAAATTATAAGTAATGCAAGCCCCTTCTCTAAATAACCCAAAGTAGAAAATTATATAATGATAGCGTGTTTAACAAAAAAAGAAGTAATGCCCCCTAAAAAATACTTGATGCTTACACCTATCCCCTTATTTTTTTTACACTGACCCCATGCCCAAAATCTCATTTGTCCTCAAGAACACCATATTCATTATAATGAGAGTATTGGGACCTCTCAAAATAAACATTTTAGATTTTAACCAAAATCACCAATTTCTATCCAAAATCACCATTTTTCATTAAAATGAGAGTTTTTAGCTCAAAGTGAGCTAAATTGACATAAAACCTTTTGTAAAATTGACTTGTTTTTTTTGTAGTTGTGGGTAAACTACCTCTCATTTCAATGAAATACTCTCATTATAATGAATATCGTGTTCAAGGGGACAATAGTCCTTTAGGGGTTAAATAACACATACAAGAAGTAGGGTATCATTATATTTCTTGAGTACTTTATCATTGTTTATGATGACTTGTTTGAATTTGTTTGAGGATGAGATAAAATGAATTTTTGAGAAATTTAGCATCATGGGGTCTTTAAGAGTTCCAAATCATCTTCAAAATACAAAAACAAAATGTTTCTAATTTATTGGGCTAATATACTGGAACATTGAGTTCCTTATTATTTATTCTTGTCTTAGTATTTTTGTCGTACCTGAGGTACTCGCATGATTCGATGAACACGAGTAAGATGTTCTAAAGCATCTTTAAACATAACAAGGTTCATGGGTTTATTTGCAAGGTTGTACTCCTCTAAAACCTCTTCCATTAAAGGCCTCACAGTAGCGTCAAAATCACCCATATCTTCATAAAGTCTTGGTTCCGTAGGCTTTAATACGTTTCTGTAATCTCCGTAGATAATTGGGTTTGCCATAACCTCATCAACAACCGATTCAAACTTCCATCGCACTACAACTTCAAGTTGAGCCTAAGTCATAGCATGGAAATTATTATTTTTGAACTTAATGGAGGTGATTGGTATTTAAAAGAAAAAGAAAAATAGCAACAACAACGTTCACGACAACAGCAATAATCTTTTATCAGAGGTTCTAATTCTGATCAGGCTCTAATTTTGATCAGCTCTAAGAACATCTCACATTTTATAAGAAATATGTGTTACTGTTATTGGTGGGCTAGGTAGGCTAAGCAATATGCTAAGCCTACCTAACTCATCAATCACAATAATAGATATTTGTTGTAAAATGTCAAATATTCCTAGAGCTGATTGGAATTAGAACCTCTGACTTTATAAGATTTTTAATACAATGTTTTAGAAATTGTTTACGCAAACACAATGAGTATTTGAATCATAAACTTCAAAATCATATATTGTTTCAATTACTTCAACAATATGCCTATCACCATCATTGATGAGGCGATCATAAAAAATCCTAAGGCATTCATTACGCCACAATCGTATGAATTGTCCAACTGTCTTTATTTTGTCTATAGTTGAAAAAGTTAACCCTTCATAAATTCGACTCAAATCTCGCAAATTGAAAATATAGTGAAATCTTGAAGGTGTTGGTGGTAATTTCTCAATGATATAGTTGTATAAGTTTAATGTGATCTCAGTAATAGGGTTTGTTAAATCCTGCAAAATAATCAAACACACAATTCATTTCAATGTTATCTTGTAGTTTAAACTTAATTGATTATTTTTCAATTTAATCACATTTGACATAAGTAATGTATCAAAATGTAATAAATCTATATGATGTTTCAGTACTTCAATTGAAGTGAGAAAATTTTCCATTTAATAATAAAGGTATAAAGTAATACATGGTATATTATTTATGGGTATTGATATGTGCACACTAGGGTTGATATATGCACACTCCCGTGGGGTAATTATAGATTTCTATTATCAAAAAGCTGAATTTAAGAATTTGGAATTCAGATTTGGACTTGGAGACCATGATTTAGTTTAGAACCATAAAAATATTGCAATTGAACACCCAATGAAAAAGCTTGTTTTTTTTAATAACAAAAATAAAAGTAACACTTTTCCCCTAGCTAAGCTTTTTTATTGGGTGTTGTTCAATTGCAACTTTTTTCTATGATTCTAGACAAAATCATGATTGCTAAGTCCAAATCTGAATTCAAAATTCTCAAATTCAACATTTTGATGGTAAAAACTTATAATTTACCCCCAACGGGTGTGCATATATCAACCCTGATGTGCACATATCAATTCCCTTACTTGTGTGCATGAGGAACTCTAAGCACATTGAGATTACAAACTTCAACAAAACATTTTAATGTAATAAGCCACTCACAGTTTGATTGATATTATATATTTTTTATTATACATGGATGATTTGTAGTAATAAAATCAAACTGTATCTTTGTATTCTAATAAACTAACTTATTTGAAATGTTGTGAGGAAACTATATTTTAATCAAAAAAATTACAATTGTGAGGAGCAAATAATTGATTAGAGCTTAGAAAGCCCACTGTCAGACACAGAACAAAGAAATATGAAATTCAATATTACACATCTTATTTTCTTAAAAATCGTAATATAGAATTTATATAGTTTGATTGTTTGACCTGTGACGACATAAACAACTACGTAACCAATTATCATTGTTAATAATATGTTTCATTCCAAACACAAATTCTAAAGGAGAAATATAAATCATGTCTTGCAACTTGAAAGCAATGATATAAAAACAAATTTAATTCAATTCAAAATTCACTTACAACGTGTTGGAGTTAGATTTTGTTTTTGGATAACCTTAATTGAGGTTCATTGAATAAGTGTGTGAGTATATTGAGCACTTTAAAATTAAGCTTATTCTCATATGAAATATTAAAGCTGAGTTTAATGATTCAATAAACAAAAAAGTAACAATAATTAATTTTTGTTGCATTTTTGCTCCTAAAATTCGACTGTAGGGAGACAACTTGGTTTTGTCTCCCATCACATACACGTTCCTATGAAATGAAGTAATGATTTTTTTACTAATTTTTTTGGAAATTTTTTCTTGTGTATATTCTTCAATATGAATAAGCATATAATGGGGGAGTTTTCATTTCTTATGTTCAATTCTTTTGAATGCTTTTCAAATGGAGGAGTAACATATTGACATGAAATTAGAGAAAACTGGTATATTTTCTATTGCTCCTTTAATTATTTATCTATACTACTAAGTGGGGCAGTTGCACGGTCGGTTGACCCAAAAATGGCGGATAAGACCTCATAAAAAGTTCAAAATTTTGAGATTTTTGTGAGTATGGATCACAAAGTGTTTGTTTTCTTTTATACAAATACGTGCATTTTACAAAAGAAAGACCAAGCTCATGTAGCCATTAGGAAGACTTTTGCAAAAAAAAACTAAAAAAAACTAAAAAAAAATGTTAAAATCTTTAAGATATGGCCGCCTAAACATTCAACCTTAATTTGGGCACTAAAAAGTCCATGGCTATTGTTATACGCCACTTCAATAAAATAATAGCACGTTTTTGAAATACTTAAAAGATGCTAAATCACATATGTAGTCTCTATGTACGCATTAAAGCTAAATTGATACATTATATCTATCATTTTCATAGGATGATGTGAATGGGACAGTCCAAATATATGCATTGAAAAGTCCCTTATTTCTAATATTATCAATTTTAACAAATATTGATTACATATTTTGTTTTATGAACAAGTATAGAACATATTCACTAATTTAGGATGCTTCCAAGCTCTTTCTTCTATAAGAAATAAGCCTTACAATCAAACATCTTTCTTGAAAATTGAATGGGACACGCATTTTGGGTCAACCGACCATGCAATTGCCTAGTGGGAGGATTTTTCTTAAGGCACCCATAAGCGTGAAACTAAGGATTTTAGAGTAGGAATATCAATTGATGAACTTTGAAAAAAATATTGTCAAGTTAGGAAGAGGAAACCAAAAATATTGGCATCAATTTTAAAGTTCCAATTGCAAGCATTTGTTCACAAAGTTTTTCAAAGTCCAAAATTATTGAAAATGTATAGTTGTGTGTAGGGGATGCTAAAAACAATATTTGTTGAAGTCTTTAGTGTGCTTATACTCTCATAATACCAATTTAGGGAGTTCTTAAATAGTGAGATGGGGCACTTAAAACTGTCATGTCAATCACCCAAAACCATCATTTTGTCACCCATAACTAATTTTTTTGTATATGTCACTCATTGACACAGAATCTCACTAGTAGGCAACGCCAATGGGGACATTCACAAAGAGGGGTGTTGCTACCTTAGTGCGCCCTTTTTAAGAACCTTCTAGAACTTTTTTTTGTAAGTTGTATCAACAAAGGTCGCCCAAGATATAAAACACCAAGTGCCCTTCAAGCATATTCTTTTCCAAAAAAGTTAGAACTTTTTTGTGGAAGTTAAAACAATAAAGGATACCCCAAATATAAAACACCAAATGCCTTCCACCATGTGCTAGAAAATTAATAAAATGCCAAGAGCCCTCTAGCAAAGTATTAAAGAGTAGCATTATCATGAAAGCAATTGGTAAAAAACCAAAATGATGGTACTTGAGGGTTAGATTCTAGACCAATTGTGAGATATTGATTTTTTGTAAAGTACATTAAGATTAGATTCTAGACTAGTTGATTTGTGAGATATGAATTTTTTGTAAAATTGAATGTTGCATTACCCATACATGTCCAAATTGCCCAAAGCGTGTGCATTTATACTAGGTGCATATCTTTGGACAAATCAAACTTATTTTTGCAACTATATTTCTTCTTAAAATCCAGATCATACACTGAATCCTTAACGTAACGGAAACGGTTGCTTGTTAAAAAAACAACTTTTTGGAATTATTGAATTAACCGAGTGCACCCTTTTTTTTCCTAGAAGTTGAATCAGTACTATATGTGGATGAAAATAACCTACACTTGCATCTATTAATAAAATGTCCAAGCTACGAGAAACAACACAAACAACACAATTTTTTTTCGGTGCAAGTTACCATACTAATACTTTTAACAATGGGCGTTTACAAAGTTGCATCTATTCCATATGGTCCCTTTCTGGAATTGCAAATCTATTTATTCATATGTTACTTATTAAATTATAATTAGTATCATGAATTTGTAGTGAATTTTTGGCACAAATATAAAAATAAAGAAAATTGTATCAAAATCTCAAACAAATTAGTTGTTATCATTTTATCTACTTGCTATGGTAAATTGGTTGGGGGTCAAGGTTTATTTGCTATGTTGGTTTATTTTACCTACTTTGATTTCATATTAAATGCACAATTTAGCTTCATATGCTGCAAATGTACATTTTGCAGTCATTCATTAAAAGCTTGTAGAACAATGTTCTTAACTTACAAATCATTATAATCTAAAGATGAATTTTTCTTTGTGTCTTTAACAATTTCCAATAAACTATAGTATTTTTCATGCTTGAAAGTATGCTTTTATAGCATTGATAAGAGAATATGTGTATTCATTTTGAATAGGATCTTGAACTTAGGACAAAAATTTGTCAGGATCTAGACTTTATTTTGTTTATTGAAATTTTCCACATACTATTAACCCCTGAGCGTCCATGCCATTTTCACCAAAATTAAAGTTTTGGGAGACCTACCACTTTGATACATTGTATCTCAGTCAATCAAATGATCCACAAAATGTGACCATTGAAAATAGTGGAATACCTACTTAGGAAACGGCTCATAAATTTTGGGAACAATTGATCGTGAGAGGTAGGAGATTATAACATTTGATCAAACAATATGTGATGGCAAAATCTCATTTTTTGGTAGGTGGTTGCTATTTGATGATTTTTATGAAATTCTATAAGCCCTTGACTCATCTCAATTTTTGTGAGTAGCAAGATTAGATGAGGATGAACACACTTGCAAATTAGTGAAGATTGTACTTCTTTTTATGTCAAGTTGTAGGGTTTCAAACAGCTATTGCACGGAAAACAATGATCGGTAAAATTGGTGAGGGTTGCCAAAATAAGGGTTTAGAACATGTTTGAATCCTTGACAACAGATTTCCTGCTATTACAAAGCACACACAAGGAAGCTTGCAACTGAGGGATACTAAGCAATTGCAACTTGTAAAACATTTTTTGCCACCACGTCCTGTATGGTGTTTCACCCAATCAACTCTCTTGAGACACTTGTACAACATTTGGCTTGCCTTGCCATTAATCCGTCGGCATGAAGAATGTGAATGCCTTCATAATTGTAGTTTATAGAAAGATCAAAAAATTAGATCTAGAGCCTCAAACAAGCCTTTGAAATCATGCAAGGACACTTTCGGGGCGCTCAAGGGTAACTCATTGCAAGACATTTGGAATATAGGATTGATTTGTTGGTGCACTTTGCTATGTTTGCAAGGTTTTGAAACAAAACAAATTGATAAGCTAAAAATTTGGAGATGATGCAAACTTTTCGTTGCTTTAAGATTTATATTGCACAATTGTAAAAAAATAAATAAATGGTAATTGATCAAATAATTGCAACACTTGAAAACTACTAGTTGAAATAGGCTTGTTGTTGTTCCACCCAAGATATACATGTACTACTATGTCTATCATTTTATTTAGAAATATATACTTAAATTGCTTGCAATATCTATATTTCATTACTTTTATGAGAATTACTACAACTACAGTGGTTCTTGGTTAGCGTCAACACTTTGGGCTAGTAAAAAGTGTTAACCTTATCCAAGCACTGATCATAAACAAATCCTCCATTTGTGTTACTTTCCCTATTTCTAAGGGTTGCAACTTTGGAGGTGCTTTCCCACCCATGTTTTTGGTACACTAACCAAACGCTTTTCTAACTAAAAAGTCAAAATGAGAATTGATGAACAGAAAAAGTTGACCGAATGCAAGCACTTGACCTTAACCAAGTTTATAATACGTGCTTTTGAGCAAAAGGGGAGTGGGGCTATGATCTTATCCAATTGTTGCTCTTACAAAGGTTGAAGCTAGCCAAGCACCACTGTAATAGCTTTTCATTTTGTGCATTTTGTATTTTCAAAAACACAATTTTGAAAAACTTTTCAAAATCATTGAGCATTAGCATGGGTTTAGACGTACTGTTTAAATTCTACATTTGTCTACAAGTAAACACTTTCCTCTAAATTAAATTTTGTTTAGATTTTTTTTTTAATGAAATAACAAAAATATAAAGCAATTTTTTTTCCCAAAAACAAAATAATGCTTTTTAACATGTGTTCGTAATTTTTTTTAAATTATTCATTTATAACACAAAAATCGACTAGAATAAAACCTTTAAATCGGGTCCAAGCTTTTGGATGTGTGCTTCAAGAATTGCACTATAAATATGTGTAAGAGCAGAGTCGGCTGGAAACTGAATTTCAAAAACATTATAGAGTGAAATGAATCTGGGATCCACGGGATTACGCGCACCTCCAGGTCGCCCCATTGCCCCCACAAATTGAGTGTCTAAAATTCTCTTCCAATTCAAATCCTTCCTGTCACCAACAATTCTAATATTAGAAATGGCCGAAACTTGTGAATTTTATTAAAACTATAAGTACAATAAAATAAACGAACTTTTCCAATATTGATGTATATTATCATAAACTAGCTAAATGAAAATGAAAATCGTAGTTGATTATTTAATGCGCACCCCCTATCATAAATTCCTCTTTTCTCCACCAAAAGCTTAAGCATAGCAATGGGTTGTTGTGTTCCATAGGTATCTACTTTTGGCATATTCATATCATCCATAAAAACAATCATTCTTCTATTAAGCGAAGGGCCATAGTCAGTCTACAAAACAAAACCAAAAAAAGACCTAGTCACAAATGTTCATTGTACACAAAATCCAAGTTTAAAAAAAATTGGATATAGAATGTAGTAATTTGTAAGTACCTTAGTACGCTTCTCTACTGAATCTTCAATAGACTTTTGAACATCTAAAGAGTTTGTACGACTGCTGAAATTCATATTGAGAACAAGATACTTTGCTGAGTCCAATGTACTAAAATATTTTTGAATAATAACAGTTTTAGCTGTTCCACTTTCACCAACAAATAATATTGACCGGCCATGCTGCAATTAGTCTTCCAATGTTTACAATAAGAAACATGTAGATTTATGAACCTCACAAAAACATATAAAGAGATGCATGATTTTTTGAAGATTTTATAAAAAACTTATAAAATAGGAAAATAATTAATATAAATAAAAAAATGTCCTAATCGACTAGTCCATAATAATTACAAATATCTTAAACAATTATACAATGACTATGAAATGCCTTCATTACGATTGTTAAGGATATTTGCAATTGTTGAGGACCAGTACTTTATTTCCATTTTTCTTCTAGTTTGTTAACATATATTCTTAGTAGACAAAAGGGTAGTGGTAACGAAACACGAACTTGGGCTAGAGTATTAACAATCCACGTTGATCGACATGTATCAAGAGTTGGCACCAGTATTTTGGCAAAAGCTCCGTCTGGTGGAGGCTGTAATGTAACCTTCCATTAGTAATATTCCATAAACATAACAACCAGAGAAAATAGTGTAGTTTTTATGAATGCTTGTTGGAAATCAGTTTTGATAATAAGTTATAATTCAAAAACTTCATGAGTGAAAATTTACTACTGTTAAACTTATAAAAAACAGCATGTTGATTAGGTGTTTCTAATACTCTCAACATTATTATATACTGTTTCACGTCCTTAATGTTAAAAAAATTAAAAATTGACTATTATCATATTTAGAGGAGCAAATATGACTAAGTCATGAAGCTCCAAGGAAAGCGAAAAAAATCAACAAAATGAAGAAAAGAAAAGAAAATGTTTGAAGTTTTGTACTTATAGGAAAAAGTATTTGAAATCACTACAATCAATCAATTTTAGGTTTAACTTTTAGCTTCTCTTTCTTTTTGTATGTTTACATTTGATGAGATTTTGAATAATAAATATTGGTTTCAAAATTATCCTTCATGGATTCTTACATCATGTTTTAGAAGTTCACAAAACCAAAGGTCATTTTAATTTTATATTTTCTAATGCAACCCAAAGACAAGTTCCGAAGATATCCAAAAGAAAACTTTGAATTATTAGAGGTTTAATTTTAAAAACTTATTGATGGGTTGATGTTTTTTTTTTTCAAAAATCTTAAAGACCTTCACACTTATCACAATAGCATTTGTATTTTGTAAACTTGCATTAGATTTTCTTTTTGGTAGAAAAATCTATAAGAATCTACATGCTTTACATTAAATACTGCACATAGGTTGCTCCACATTAATTTCTTGACAATTTCCACTTCATAAATACTTATAGATACTACACTGTAGTAATTTCCATCAATAATTATGGCAATAAACAATTTTTGAAAGGTGTGGCAACAACAACAAAGCATTGGAAAAACAAACTAGCTAAGGTATGCACACCTTTCTCTGACCAATCCTCAAAGCCAACCCCTACTATTTGAGCTACCTTTGAGGTATTCACCACTCACTGTGAACCCAAAATGGAGCAATGAATGTCACTTGCACAAAAGAATCTTGCCACATGTCAGCTTAGGAGCTAGTTTGGGAGGGTTGGGATTAGGAATGTCAAGTGCATGTAAGGTAAGAGGCTCATAAACCATGTGGTCATTTTGAACCGCCTTGTAGGAGTTTCAAAAACCTACACTCAAATTTTTAAAATGGGTCACAGTTTTTATGTTCAGAAATTGTACTTGTGCATGCACAATTTTAGAACCTCAAGAGAGTGACATGAGCTACCACTAAGTGTGCTTATTGTCATAATTGTGTTGAGTTTTGTCTTTCAATAAAACACAGATACATGTCATACTAAAATAAATGAAGACATGCTCTCAATCATGATTTGAGCATTAGAATATGGAATGGGTGCTTGCATGCTTTAAGAGCCTTATTGGAGCATTCTTGGTTTTGTAATGGTTGCTTTTAATAGAACTCATGTGCTCCATTTTCAAGCCGCATTTGCATCATGAATGCTACCACCTATGATCAAGAATAGATACCTATGCACCTTTTGCTTTGATAAATTGTAGTCAATTCATACCAACTCAAAAAAATTCAGTTTAACGGCCATAGAATTGTTTCTTCTTTAACTTTCCACCAAAGATATTTCTAGGTTGCTAATCCGACTTTATTTTTGTATAGATGTCATCTTTTTCTTAGATAGTTGGTTTACAAGCTGAATACCTTATAGGAACACATTCAAGTAGTTTCAAGGGTAGTTTAGAGTTGCTTTTAGAGACCCTATGAGCTGTGACTTTGCCCTTTAATATAAACAATCTACAATACTTTTTTTCACAAAAGTCACGTTCCAGTATAGCTTGTTGAAATGCTAATCCTATAGATTTTTTCTTGAATTTTCCAAGGCCTTGAGATACCCCAAACCCTTAAAGGATTGGTTATGGGTGTACATACCTTACATCCAAGTTGTAAACCATGTGAAATCCTAATATCTAAAGAGTTGCATGAGCCTTCAAATAACTAGGATATGAGTCATGAGATAACTTTGTAAGGTAAGGCAACCCAATTGTTAAGACAACCTAAATACAATATTTAGTGTAGTACTTTTTTATGTTTAGATATGTATTATAAGGATTTGTAATTTTGTACCTCATATTTGGGCACAAGTGCCTTCCATGAGCGCCACATTAAGCCTTCAACATCGAAGTGGTACTCATAGATCAGATCAGCAGGGAGTTGGTTTGGAGGAAGGGGTTCATTTGGGCTGGTCCCAAGGCCAGCCAACATCTTTAGAAAGTCATCAAACCGGGTGCGGTCTTTTACAGCACTGGTTTGTACAAGGCTGCCTCCAATAGACCATATTATACAATATAAGAACAACGCTTCAAGAGCCTATTAATTATACAAGCGCATTTCCATATGGGTCAATTTACACTACATAAATAAACGTACGTAAAGGTGTTATAATATTTACTCAAGGAAGAATAACATGTAGATTTGGTCCCTAAGTTCCATTTACCCCCTAAATGCCTGAGGCACCAAATTTTAGTGCAAAAATCACCAGAATTTGGTGCATCAGGCATTTAAGGGTTAAAGAGTTATACATTTGAATTATTTATTTCTGTTGAAATATAAATATTACTTTTAAATGAAAATCTTAAACTTATGCACATGATCAAAGAATTTGAATTTTACAACAATTTATTATAATTTTGGAAGGTAATCAAATTAATATATGGTACTTTGACGTTTCAATGCAACCCTAGAAAAAGAAAGAAAATGTTAAATATTTCTTCCTCAAGAATTTGTATTCATAAAACCTAGATCGGACTGGAAAGCACTTTCTAAGTTGCAAATCAAAATCTTAGTGGGCAAAAGTTGCTTTCGGTGCAAATTAGTATGTGATATAAATTATAGCAAGGGATATTAATTAATTTTTCCAACTTGATTTTGAGAAATACTTTATTGATTCCCTGTTATTATTCCATGAATTTTATTATTTACAACAACGTTTTCTTCTTGAACATCTTTTAATTTTGTTTAACCGTTCTTGAAAATATAAACTCTTTGATACGAACTAACATAGTTATTTCAATTTTGAAAAAAATATCGCTCATTCGAATGACATTAACCCCTGCATGCTTAAGGGTATTTTTCTTATTTTTGGAAGGCAGTTTTGAAGTTTCACTAGAAGAAATTTTGTCCTAAACGACGATGATTACAAATGTTCTAAACAACTCAATTTTACTGTAATTGAGTCATTGTATAATCATTTAGGATATTTGCAATTGTTGTGAACCAATTGTTTAGGACATGTTTTTCTTTTAGTGTTTGGTTTTTTTTGTAAGATCATTATTAAACATCAAAACAATATTGTAACCTTAGAATTTTGAACTTCAAGGCTTCTAAATGGTGTTACCCAAAAAATCCAAAATAGCCATGCAGATTTTAAGATATTTGTGATTGAATGATGATGAGTATAGAGTTTTTTGCTTTTTTTGGAGCCGCTTGAAACTTCTAATGCAAATTGGCAACTTTTTGATACAAAATTGGAAAACAACCACTTAGGATGCTTTAGTGTTCATTCATGTTACTTGGAAACTTAAGAACCCCCTTCCAAACCCATAATCATGATTTCACGAATGAGCCTGCAATGCAACTATCAAAGCGCAATTGCCTAATACAAAGAATTTTTTTAGCTTCAATCATTGACCAAAACTCATTATGAATGAAAGAAAATTCAATCGTGAATGAATTTTAATTTTATAACAAAGACAGTCCACATGATATCAGTCCAAAAGCACTTCTAGATTTTGTTAGATGGCAAAATTTCAATAAAAGGGCCCTTATTGCCCAAGGGAGTGCCTTAAGGAAATCTTCACTTTATTTTCAACTTGATGCCCGTATTTTCAATGTGGCAACTTGTGATAGGCTTTGTGACACTATTCACGACGCTATTCATGACCCAAAATGTATGCTTGCAGTTTACCTTCCACCAAAAACAATTGGAATAAGGTAAGGAGAAAATAAAAATTCATTGTTGAAACTAACTTTAGCTAGCAACTTTTCCAAAAAAATACCTTAAAATAATCAAATTTGTGCCTTCAACACAATTTCAAAATTTCATGAAATTTTTTGAACACCAAAATCTGGTGCCTTGGGCATTTAGGGGTTTAAGTTTACAGTTTGCTTTGCATGCTTCTTTTACTAGGTTATTAAGTCAATAATAAGAATGTTTCTACTAGTTTTTGTATTGGTTAGATATACACTATGACTGTAAAATAGCTAATATAAAAATATGAAGCAACATGATTGAAATCTATACAAAACATGAGAGAGTAGGAAAAGCTTAACTGGAGCTTGTCTAATTTTCATGTCCCCTGACAAAATGACTTCCAACATGGTACAGAGCTGCCTTGCCATGTTGAGATTAGTGAGTGGAATTGTTTGAAGCAGTGGTTTAGTAAGTTCATTCATGATGAGTCCCTCCAACACATAATCTATGCAAGCCGGTACATACTTGTCAAAGTGCTCTCTCATTTGTTCTGCTTCTTCAGGCCTAGAATATTTATAATACTTCTAATCAAACATCAAAACATTTACCACAAATTTTTGCAAGGTACTAATATATTCAATAAGCCAAAACTTCAATTTGAAAATTAAATAGAATAAAAACCAGTCATTGAGGTTTTTGACCTAATATCTACCTATCTTTTTCTCGAGAGTTGCACCATTTCCAAATGAAGGGTTTATAACCTAAGTTTTTGGAGTCCACAAAAACCATTCCGCATCGACTAACTGTAGCTGGTGAAGCATACTGAAGATCATACACCTGGTCAAAAAATCACGAACTTTTTTAAATATTACCTTTTTCAGCTTAGTAGAGTTATAGTATACTAGTATGCAGGCACACGCTTTGCGTGAGTAGAACATGTATGAGTAATGTAACATTCAACTTTATAGAAAATCCATATTTAATTAGTCTACAATTTAATTTTGATGTACAATACAAAAAATCAATATTCTCACAATAGGTCTAGAATCTAATCCACATGCACCATCATTTTAATCCTTTTTTAGATCAATAATACCACTTGCTCTTATCACAATGCTACTCTTTTATATTTTGCTAAGAGGCGCTTGATATTTTATTAATTTCTAGCACATGAGGGTATTTGGAGTTTTATATTCAAGCTATTATTTATTGCTTCAAGTTACAACAAAAAATTCAAGAAGGTTATGGAAAAGGGTGCACTTAGGGAAATTCTCCCACTTAGTAGTATAGATATATACACTTGAATGAGATGTTCTTACATGTGTTTAAGATAAATGGAAGAGGGCAAATTACAACACTTTTGGAACCTAATTTCCACATTCAACTAAATTTAGACTATTCATATAATTATGGACTATATTTGTAAAACATGAGATGATATCTCTCAATGTTGAGAGATGTAGATTTTTAAACACATATAACTCTCCCATGTTTTGTATACATTCTTTTCTTGGACTTTGAATTGTCCAAATTTAGTTAAATATGACGTAAAGGGGTTATTTTTGTTGAGAAGTTTATCACCTCAAACAACAACTTGCAATGATTTTGAACACGAATGCGTTCTCCATTGGGAAGAGTGAGAAGTTTGTTATCATCCATGACACTATTCATGTCTTCAACCCACAATGCATCCACGTCGCCATCAAAAACTAGGTAATACCTATATCCCACACCATTGTTCGTTAAGACAATTAGAAAAATTCCGATTAAATTCACCAAATCTCGTAAAACATGAAAAAATTCAATTGAGATTATGAGCATTGTAATTAAATTTTAAAATTTTAATTTTTTTATTGTTTGATAAGGTAACGAATGTTAATCAAAACCATAAAAATCTACAAAATGATTTAAAACAGCATTATAGAAAACCTGTCATTTTCATGACCAGCTCGTAAAGGCTTGTTGATTTCTCGAAATATACTCGATAACAAACCATCCGTCCAATCACGTGTATCAGGATCTACACCATTCTCCGTTCTTGAGTTTTTTTTAATCTTAATTGTGTGAGAATTGTTTATGACAGAAGTTTTACCAATGTTATTTCTGTGTGTTACAGCTTGCAAATCAAACTTAGGGTATGTTCACACTTGATCATAAGAGGGGTAGTAGCAAAGGAAAATTAAATACATTTAAACACATTTTTAGATTTGTTTCATATTACTAATATCCCTCCTAACATCAAGTGTAAACATAGTTTAGAGGTATGTTGCTCTTATTATTATAATTGTTGTGAAAAACTTGGTACCCATAAGTCCATAGAGTTCATGTGTAGGTTGAGCTTTGGAATTGATAATAAAGAGGGTTGTTGGGTATTCCATCTTTGTTTGAGACCTTGAAAGTGTTTCAAGAATGACCGTCTTCCCACCACCGGTTGGACCCACAACCATGGTAGTGTGACGTGTAAGCATTGTCTCGTATAATTGAATGACCTTGTCCACTTGATCCGTTGGATTTGTCATTACCATGTATCCATTTTCCTGTGGCAAGCATGATCATTGATCTTATTTTAGTAGTTGGGAAATTGCAAACAAAATAGAGTGAATTCACTATGTCAATTTGGACACTTTTGATCAATTCAGATTTATTTATTTATTTATTTTGTGGTAAGTTTGGACATCTTCAGTCAGTTAGGACGTGTCACTTTGGATAATTCTCTTCTTTTCAAGGACATTAGGGGGCTTCAAACTAAACTTTTTCAGGTGACTCACGTCGCGATTCACCTCTCTGAATTCACTAGTGACTTGTGACTTACTCACCTCTGGACTTCACTCCAAACGTGATTCACGTGGGGAGTGAATTTCAGAAACTCACTTTCGTGGCTTCACAAGGCTCATGCACCTGCTTTCTCAAACCCCAAAACTTCTTTTGTAGAAACTTCTACAAATTCATGGATGTCTCAAACTTTGCGCGTGAGAGGGAATGAAAACAGTTCACTAATGAGCGGAGATCCTGTGAGGTGAGAAGTTTGAAGGCCAGATTTTATGTTTGAAGCCCCCTATTGTTACATGCTTAAGACCGCATTGTACCAGAAGCCAAGGCCAATTTGAAAATCCTAGTTGTTTCCAGTTTTTCCGTCTCATAATTGTGATTCTTGAAATCAAATCCAAGGTCTCTATACTAGTAGATGTTGTCAAAATAATGAAAACATACAATTCCATGCTCAAAAAGGTGGCAAAATCTCATATGACCCCAAGGTCAAAAATCGGATCCATAAAAAATCAAACACCACTTTGTGGCATTAGTGCTATTGTCATAATCAAATTTAAACAAAACCAATTGAGTGACAAATATTTTAATTGTATAGTGAACTCCATAAAATAAAACAAAAATCTCCACGGCTCTACTTAGTCTTGTTTGTCTTCATTCCCTCTCTTATGAAATTTTCAAGGCTTGTAGTTACAACCTCAACCATCTGGCCTCTTCGACTTTAAAACATAAGAAAAAAAAGACCCCAGCTATACTCTTGAGGCCACACAAATTAAAGTTTTATTTTGTTGCATTCAGTCCAAGTTTTCACGGCCTTGACTCTCAATGAAAAGTGACCCTTTCTTCTAAGTTTTCACCACTAAACACAATTACTCCTGACAATCATGATTAATGTAGGTAATTTAATTCTTTGTAAGGTACTAAATAACTACTTAGCACGCAATCAATTACATAGCCTGGCAATTTAAAACAGACTATAGTGTATGACGCTTATAACTAGCAACTCCCAAATTTGTGTAGACAATCTAATAATTTTTCAATAAAAAGAGCTATTAAAAATCCAAGGCCACCAAGATGAAAGCTTTTGTTTGTGTCTTGCTGATGGAGTTGTTCTTGAGCTATCGGGTATAAGTGTTGTGTTTTAGTATAATGTCTTGTCGCTACAGTAGTTGCTGGTTAAAAGTGTAATGCACTACATATTTATATTAGAATTGCAGGAAAGTAATGAAGAATGTGAGCATGGTACCGCTAGATCAGTTTCTACAACGTCGTTGAACTGAGGGTACCGCACACGCGGGCAATCCATGCCAGGGAACAGATCGTTAATGAGCCCCAAAAACAAAGGCACGTCTTCAAATGTGAACTTGGGCAGATTCATGTCTCGCAGGGCCCGCATGAGCACCAGGGCTTCATCCATGTCTGGATCCCCTCGCTTGAACGCACCAGCCATGACCAGCACGGATTTCAACGCTCGTAATCCAAAATCATAGTGGTACTGCTTTGAAAGTTGTTCTCTTGACAACTTATACAACACCGTCATTTTTTTAGCCAATTGTTTAGCTGTTTCAAAACTGCAACAATATCGTCCACATTTACAACAACGGTATAGAGAAAAGCTTTACGATATTCAACTACTTTATAATACCAAAGATTAAATTCGAAAGCATCAAATGTCAATCCTAGTAAGGTTGTTTTCAATATAACAACTCTATTTAGGTCATTTTTCAAGATGATTCTCCCGTACAATCACTAGAGAATGCTATTTCTTGAGCGGAGACCTGTGAGCTGTGAGTCGTGAGTTCAAATTTTTTGTTAAAAAATTAATTCCACGTGTACATAGGACCCAGTAATTGTGCATTTTAAACTACCATCTTTAAAAAAAAATTGTTATTTACTCCATTAATTTTGAATTGAGAATTTGTTCTTACTCACAAAATCTTGAATCCCTGCTTATAACTCACCATTTTATGCTCACCAAATAGCGTCCTCTCTTCAAAATTTAGGTTAATTTTTTTAAAACTTTTTTGGGTATTGATGTATTGAAATAGGTACCCTTCTGAGAAGAGCATGATTTCGCAAATTTGCTGTAAATCAGGTACAATCATCGTCACGGGGCGGAAAAGGGCTTTGAGGTTGTCTGGAAGCTCAGTTCTGCCAGCATAACCAGGATTCATTGTAATGAAGATCCCTGTCCGTGGATCTAGTACTATTTCTTTTCCTTCAAACGTAAATTTCCTCAGTCCATTCTTCATTCCTTCCTTCAAATAGGAAAAATAATTCACAACAATTGCAATCATCTTTTTTTTAGTTTGTTGGTAATGTTGAGACGAAAGTTTTTTATTTTTCGTTGAATTATAAAGTAAAATGATTAGATATTTAGAATTTTCACATGTGAAAATCTATAATTGTACATATACAGTATTTTATATTTTAGAGAGTCAACATCTGCATAATCCACTAACATCAGCCTTTACTATTGGAGGATGAACAAAATTTTCATAACAACATTGTGTTCATTGTAATTGATGGATTTTGATCATATCATAGTGATTTAGACGTATTTTGCATTTGAGATACATTTTTGCAATCAAATTGGTTTGGAAGTGACATTTCTATAATGCCTTGGACATTCTCAAGACTCAAACAGAATAATTTTTATTGGTAAAATATTGGTTGAATATAGCTGTGTAAATGGATGAAGGTTTAATCGATCCACTGCAGTATAAATTTTGTGGTCATTTTAATTAACTCTTAAGAATTAGGTAAGCAAAAACAATTATCTGCCATTTGAAAACTAAAATTATTGGTAAGAACCTTGCAATTTGAATTGAGATTTACTTTGTCTTGTTCAATGAGTGATTTAATACAAGGTGACATTTGATGAATTTTTATTAAGCATTGCTAGTAAGGTAGGAGCACCCAATACCAACATTATACCTAATACCATCACTCTCTACACAAGATGATCATTTTAGAACTTAAATTTAGGTAAATCATAAATAATTTATTATTGTTAACCAAAATCATAAGCTATCTATGATGTACCTAAATGTAAATTCTAAAATAATCTTGTGTAAAGAGTGACGTCATTGCATATGGTGTTGGTATTGCGTGCTCCTATGTTACAGATGTTTAAAAAATTGTTGTGAACCTCAATGCTACAAACAAGGAGGCTATATCTACTTTGTTCGCATACAGTAGTAAGTATTTTGGGTTTTTTTATTCTCATTCTTGGGGGGTCACATGTTTGGGCAGAAACACCACCTGGATCTGCTTGATTTGTGATGAAACCACGGACAACACCTCTGCATCAATCCTGTTGAATTCATCAAAGCAACCCCATGCTCCACATTGGACAAGACCAGAAAATATAGAGCCCATGGCCTGCAGTATTTACATGTCTTTTTTTTACAGGAATAACAACATTGGGGTAAAAACTTACGCCACCTAATAAATAAAGAAATGTGAAATTTCTATACATGTATCTTTTTAAAGACAATCGAATTGTGATACTTGTGTATAAATGTGTTTTTTTTTGTTATTCAAAGAAATGTAAATAAGTGAGACCTTGTAGTCCAACCCGTCTCCGCAATTGAAAACCACACAAAGCAGGGCCATAGATTTGGCTAGATCTTTGGTGGTCTCAGTCTTGCCCGTCCCAGCGGGCCCCGCAGGAGCCCCTCCCAAACGGTAAGTTAGAGCAGTGGTAATGGTCATGTAACAGCGATCGGTTAAAGCCGTAATGACAAGCCTTCCATTTAAACCCATGTATTCATACCCGTACCGAAACTCCCCTGTACATTGCCTTCAATATCCCAAGCACTACCACAATTCAAAGCTTTCATAAATAAATCACAAAAGGACCACTTCCAATAACAATAACATTTCCTATTACCAACTTATTTTCAAAACACAAGGTGTATAAGAAAACCATAATCAAAGTTAGTAGTTCATGTATTTTTAGTATTTTCAGGGTTGTAAATTGTGCCAAATATTGTTCTACAATATGAAATTAGTTTTATTTTAGCTCATAAATGGGTACTAATTTTACTCATTAAAATTTCAGACAACCTGAATAAAGTGGTTTAGAATATTTCTTTTGAGCATCCATGTAGATGGTTTTTATACAACATACTAGGACTTTGATTTTCAACCATATCCATAACATGGTTCTACGATTCTCTCAAACTAATTTGGATGTTTTCTAAGCACACAATCAATTATTCTTTGGCAGTTGCACTAGTTTGAGCAACTTATTAGGCTAAGAAAATAAATTTTTTAGAATTTCACAAATCCTTGCATCTCAGAGAGGTTCTCTTCACTGACATATTATAGCTGGAAACTTCATGTTTAGAATAGATTTGCAAAGAAAACGAAAATTCAATCTTTTTTATGACTTTCAAAAATTCAAAAATTGTGAAGCGTGCTGATGTTCTCACCAAGTCACCATCAAATTTTTGTTATCTTTAGCAAGTATTTCTAAGAGAATGCTTCAAATTTTGAATAAAAACATACTTGTGGATAGTTTCTAAGTTTTAACAGAAAATCTCTAATTAAGAGGTTAAGCATCCTTTTCGTATATTCAAATTTCAAAATGTTATGAAAATTAAAAATTATATCATGTTCATATTTTGCTAAAACTTTTTGGGTTGGATTCACAAGGAAAAAAACAAAAATACACAACTAATCCACAACAACTGTAAATGCCTAAGCATTTATAATTGAGTCGTTTAGTAGTTATCATATAGTTGTTTAGGACATTTACAATCATTGTGAATTAGTTGTTTATTTACTTTTTCTTTTACAATGTATAACCCTTAAATATTAGAAAACACTTGCAAATGGTGACCTGGCGGGTCATGTTTAAAGGTTAATGAATGAAAAAGTATAAATTTCAATGTCTTAATTAAGTATAAAAAACCTAGACTTAGGTTACTCTGAAAAGTAAAAATGAAATGTTATTCTTGACATCTTTACATTAACAGAAATTTTCACCTATTTAGACGCAAAACATGAATTAAAAACATGTATTCAAAATACCCCTTTGTTAGTAGCTTTATATTTCATAATCATTCACTATTTTGTTGTAGTAGTTTATTCTGAAACACCAATTAAACTACACTATTGAACAAATAACATATGCAACCAAGTTGCTTTCTATAAGTATCGCTTGTAATTTTAGAGCCTTATTGTTTGTGATTTTTATATATGTAAAGCTCTGACTTGAAATTCATAGGATTCCAAATTTTGATTATGTTATCATCATTTGGCTTTTTAATAAGAAAATTACGTTTGACTAATCACCCTTTCAAAAATAAAATATTATATTTAACGAGAAATGCAAAATCATAGTATTACTTAGTTTATTATAAAAGGTGAAACCTTATAGTAGCATCATCGGGTCCACGATCCCAATAAAATCGCAATTGGCTCTCCCAAGCAAATTCACGGTGATCCAAGATACTATCACGGACAAAGGTATCAATGATGTCTCGTGCATGGACTTCAATAATAATAAGAGCATTCACCTATAAAACAAATGCAAGTATTACGTAAAAATCATGTTTCAGTGATTCTTATTTCTATAATCATTGTCGTCATATTCTTGCATTTTTACAAATAAAATCTTCATTATATTGTAGTGCAATCTATGAGAAAAGTAAAATATATTTGGTATGCAACATTATATTTGAAAAAAACAGGTTAATAGGGTTCTTACTTTACACTTATTTCTAGAAGCCCATGTTCTTTTGATAGTATTAAAAAAAATTACAATGAAAATTGAAGGACCTTCTTTCGTTGCAAATTGTTCAAATCAGATCGCACCATGGCAACAAGGTCATTGAGCTGGTTTGAGAGCTTAATACTAAATGTTTTCATGGCATTCTTGTCACCGAGCCTAACATTTCTAAAGGCATCTTCAACTTCCCATGTCCACCAAATTGTGCTTCCAGCCTATATGGTATACAAGGAATGATTCTAATTTCATCATCCATAATTGAAATGGTATTTCTATATTCTTTGCAATTGAAACCATATTAAAAGGGTTAAAGAGCTTTCATGTGTTCTAAAAAGGTTACAAAGGGGATTTTACAAAAATGAAATAAAAATCTTATTAGTTCGTACAGAAAAATCTGCATGCCAGCGTAATACACTTTTTTTTACTAGTTTACTCAAAAGTTTAATAAGTCAGTTAGAAATGGGTTCCAATAGAAACATTTTTTTGAGGCTTGTTGTTCATTTGCTTGAAAATTTTATCGTATTTCTTA
This sequence comes from Ulota crispa, assembly GCA_963920765.1. Classification (NCBI taxonomy): domain Eukaryota; kingdom Viridiplantae; phylum Streptophyta; class Bryopsida; order Orthotrichales; family Orthotrichaceae; genus Ulota; species Ulota crispa. The sequence goes on from OY987242.1 coordinate 19,748,795, forward strand.
TTTCTAATTAGCTGGTGAAATGTAAAAGAAAATAAAAAATGGCTGAATTAATTTTTGCTTTCAATGTGAAGGTGCTCATACTTTGAAATTAAAAATAACTTCTCCTTCATTTCACATTCCTCAATTTTCTGACAATTGGTATCCATGTTCCTGATCATTTTTGTTCATTTTCTATTTCAACAACGATGAGAATTCCTTGCTTGGGTGTGCTCCCACTTGATCCTTGAATCAGGGATGCATGTGTCTAATGTTCTAATTTAAAAACTGGTTTGTCCTCATACTAAGTTAAGGGCCGCTTTAAATAGGAGTCAAGGCCATGAAAACTTGGGGCCATTTTAATCAAAATTTCAGTTCAAATGGCTTCAAGAACGGTCCTAAGAGCATCTCCACTGGTTGACCCTGCCCTGGACGTTTCAGATGGTGTTTTGAGGCCCCTTTTTGCTGCAAGGGCTCGGGGGAGTGTGCGGATCTCTACCCGTTCACTCTGGGGTGGGACGCGCTACAAAATCTACCATTAATATTCAGCTAAAACCAGTTGCGCTTGGGGAATATTTGCCACTCGGCTGTAAGACTATGGAGGATTTATGATGGGGCAAGGAAAAGGGACAAGCAACCAGTAAACTTATTATGTCAGAATCCGAGATTCAAGCACGCCGAAAATTGAAAGAGACACTGCAGCTCACAGTCCCTTGGAGCTGATTTGGCGAGGCCTTGCAAAAATCAACCCTCAACTTGCCACCCATGGACACTAGGAAAGCAACAATGACCCTAAGGCCATGCTATTTCACATGCCAAAACCCATAGGTGGAGATGCTCTAAGCACCCATTATAATATGAGTTTAATGGGGCTATACTTTATTGTGTGTAAAGGCTTTGAAGCCAAAAAGTTGAGGCCACTAGAGCTAGTTTTAAAATTTTCAAAAGAAAAGGGATAAAAAAAAAAAAAAAAAACAAGGAGAGCTGTTGATGTTTTTATTTCATCCTACAATGTTGAGTACCTCAAAAGAATGTTTCTTATTCAAAAATAATATTTTGATAAAATTTGACAACAACCTCAAAGTCATAAGTTGGCTTTACATTTTTGAAAGACCCAATTTTTTGAAGTTGGGGTTGTGTTAGATCTTGTCTATTAAACATTATAATGAATTTTAAAAAATTAGCATGGACTCCTAGTGTAATGGCCTTGAAGCTGGTTTTAGAACATGAACCAATCAAATCCCAATATTGGGTGTGTCAAGGTTGGAAACCAGCCTGTAATTGTAGTTTAAAGTGGCCTTAAGAGCCTGTTATATCAATAATTTTGCACTTGGGGTTTATAATCATGCTTTTTGCTCACATACAATTGAAAAGAAAAGGAAAAATAAAAATTCAAAAAGATATTTTTAGGGAAAATTTGATGGATACTCCCAAGTTTGGAATATTTGTATAGATGTCTTTAGTTTTCTAGAAATTGCACAAACACCCTTGGGCCATAACCTTGAGGCGTTTGTTTTGTTGTGCAAGCCACATCCTCTTCCTCTATGGGCACCCTACTTCTTTCCTAATCATTCTCCTTGCTTCAACATTGATCATGAAGGAAGTGGCGTGCACAATACAACACATACTTGAAAATTGTGATCCAAGGGTATTTGTGCAATTTCTGGAAAACTAAGAACATCTATTCAATTAATTTGCACTTTAGGGTTTTCTATTGAACCTTCCATTTTACTTATGGAAGTTGTGGGGGCACAAAGACAAAAACCATATAGGCCATAGAAATAACAAAAAAAGAACCAAAATTTTACAAAATATCACATTTGTATATGCAAAACAATTTGAACCCCAAGTGTACTTTGCCAAGTGAAAAATGAAGGAACTAGATGATAAACAAATTTGATCAACATTTGTAAAAAGGCACAAAACACTTAGTTACTCAAACCCTCCGTGGGTTATGAATACTAGTTTTTAATATATGAGTAACATTTTACTAGACAAAAAGGGCCCTTAACTTACTTACAGTATGTAATAGCTTGAAGACAAGAGAATTATTTTGTTTCGAGAAAACGAGTGCAGCTCACCAAAGTAACCATGCCCAAGTTGTCACTAATCCAATCAGTTCGAATGGACTTGGCGTAATAGTAAGTTCCTTCTTTCATGATTTCAAACAACGAATGTCGCATCTCCAATTCCACATATTTCATCCACACTTCCACAGCTCCTTCGGTCGAAACCTTGAGCCTATATCCGTAAGACTCGCCTTCCGAGGAATTCATGCCTATCACCGTTTTGTTCTTGTCACCGAAGGACAAGTGTGCACAATTGTCAAATAACTTCAACATGTGCTCTTGTATTGACGTGGGGTCTGAGTTGCCCAATACTGATAATAACTCATCATCAGAAATGAAAAAAAACCGTGGAAATGCATTTCGCTTTGTATCCAAATAACTGCCATAAACAAACAAAAAATAATTAATCATTCAAGGTGTTTGCAAGTTAATACAATAATTATTAAAAAAAAAACATCTGTAGTATATTAAGCAAACTTTATTATTATATTTAAGACACAAATTCTTTTTGAAAAATATGAAGATTACTTGATGCCTATTTGTGACTATAACAAAATGATAAAACATAGAATTTGGCTCCAAAATAGTACCATGTATGGACTCAATTATTTAGATGTATTTTGATATTGGCTCTTAATGTAAAACATTTAGGATCAAATTTTATCTTTTAACCCTATTCCTTGACCAATAGGAATGCTCAATTATCAAGTTTCCTTAATATTAATTGGCCCCCAATATATATTTTTGTTCTTGGCATCTTGTATAGTGATTTTTTTTTTTTTTTAATTATTTTTAAAACTAAACAATCATTAGAGGAAAAATGAGCTCAAGAGAAGGCCCTATGGGAAGTGGTTGGAGGGGTCAAAAGCATTTAAATTTAATGTCCTTTTTCAAATGAAAAGAGACTAATACCCTATACCCACTTACAAGTACTTTATGAGAGTAATTTTTTTTTCAATATCATATGCTTTTTGTTTGTTGAGTGCCCTTGTTTGGTTGGGAATTCTAATCCTAGTTTATTCTTGTGTCCCACTAAAGGTCCTTGCATTTATCATTGTCATGTTATAGTATTCTTTTCCATCATCAATCCTTTTGTTATGTACCATGGTACATTTGAGTACTTCACACAAGGTAGAGACACTTGTGTAGGTACCTTACCTATGCTTCTCTTACCTCAATAAATAAAGTGGTTTGTCAAGGTATATGGGCCTTCTCTTGAGCTCATTTTTCCTCTAATGCTATTATCATTTTATGTATGCATATTAGCATTGATATTTCTAGTTTTTTTCATGTATTTTGCTAAAATAAAATAAAATAAAAACTTGCATGAAAATTTTTTGTTTACCAAAACAAAAATCATGTTATTTCATATGGTTGTATATGTATATTAAGATTTTATCTTTAATTAGAAATTAGAAATCAACATTTTAATTTAGAATGTGCTAGTTCCTTTTAAAGGTAGAGGTGGGTAAGATTTAAATTCATAGCTTATGTTTCAATATAGTAACATAATTTTCTAGTAATCACACAAATTTACTAAGCCTCACCATAGAATGTTTTAAAATATTTCGATTATCATTAGAAATTTCATGAGCCTTGACATTTTGTACAACATGACTAATGGCTCATACTAGATTATAGCATTCTTAAATTCATAGGTATTTAAGCTCAACTTTCATTTTGAAATTAGTTTCACTTGAATTTGACTTGTAGTGAAAATCAACCATAGTGTAATTAATTTTTAAATTGTTAAATTCTTTTTCCTAGCATAATAACAAATTATCTATTGAACGTGTAAGGTAAACAAAATTACAAAAAAAGGAGTAAAAACAACGCTGTAGTGTATGGCAACGTCATAATAACATTAACTGATTTTTATTATTGATATGTGGTTTGCATGCATACGTTTAAAAATAGTTTGACAAGTTAAACAAAATAGTAACATACCCTTTGACCATTGCAATTAAAAACTAAATGTAAATAATCTATAACCAAATTACTTGTGATTCCAACCCAATTTGCTAATTTAGAGAACGGGTGCTATCAAAGCAGACTAATTATTTTAGATTTTAGGATTTAGATTTTGGCCTTGGAACTTTAAAATTAGAGTCCTTAGAAAAAACCTTTTCGAAAGAATATCATTTTGTTCAACTGTCCAATAGAGTTGAGACTTTTAATCTACTCATTTCCAATTAAAAAAATGCTAAACAAAAGAAGAACAAATGTAATAACAATATGGGTTTTATATTGGTAATTGCCCACTAATCTATATGTGAATTCTTTCAACTCTGTGCCCATTGATTTAGGGAATTGATATGTGCACACGAGGGGTTGATATTTGCACACCCCCATGGGGTAATTTATAGATTTCTACCATCCAAAAAGTTGAATATGAGAATTTTGAATTCAGATTTGGACTTAGAGACCATTATTTAGTCTTGAATCATAAAAAAAGTTGCAATTGAACAACACCCAATGAAAAAATTTGGATAGGGGAAAAGTGCTACTTTTAATTTTTTTAATAAAAAAAGATAAGTTTTTTCATTGGGTGTTGTTGAATTGCAACTTTTTTTTTATGGTTCTAGACTAAATCATGGTCTCTAAGTCCAAATCTGAATTCAAAATTCTCAAATTCAACTTTTTGGATGGAGAAATCTATAAATTACCCCCAAGGGGGTGTGCAAATATCAACCCCCTGGTGTGCACATATCAATTCCCTTGATTTATCAAATGCATACTGATATTCCTAAAAATAAAAAGGGAATTGATATGTGTACCACACCTTTTGAACTACTGTACCTGTACCACACCCTGGGGTAAATTTTAGACTTCTTCCATCAAAAAGTTGAATTTGAGAATTTGGAATTCAGATTTGGACTTAGAGACCATGATTTAGTCTAGAACCATAAAGAAAGTTGCAATTCAACAACACCCAATGAAAAAATTTAGCTAGAGATAAAAGTGTTACTTTTACTTTTGTTTGTAAAAAAATAAAAGCTTGTTCATTGGTTGTTGTTTGATTGCAATTTTTTTTATGGTTCTAGACTAAATCATGATCTCTTAGTCCAAATCTGAATTCCAAATTCTCAAATTCAACTTTTTGATGATAGAAATCTAAAATTTGGCCCCGGGGTGTGGTACACTAGTTCAGAGGTGTGTACACACATCAATGCCCAAATAAAAATTATAAATATTAAGAAAATGTTTACAAGGATTTCTTTATCATAAGAATTTCTCTCAATTAAAAAAATACTCATTGGTGTTGTCCCAAAAGGATTCTTCTAGTGTTTTTATAAATTCGTTTTTTGCGTAAACTTTTTTCTTCTTGCTTTTGGTTCACAAATTTTGATTCTTGTTCCCTCATGTTCACAGTTTGTTTCTACATTCAATGTGCTGCTTCAAATGTTTATTTGAAGAGAAACAATAAACTCATAATTCAAGATGATACTAAACTAAGTAAGTATTACTTTAAAGCATAAATCGGAATTCTTTAAATTTTAGAAAGCATAAAAAAACTAAAATGTCATACTCGCTTAAGCTTTTTTGGCAATTTTCAAGGGCCTTGAAGAGCATTGTAAGAGTATCAAGACGCCCTTCAACCCCACAAGCTTCGACAACATTTGGCTGTTTGGCAGTTTCGCTCATAATTTTCTTAAAGGTTTTATCAATAACATCAAAGCGCTTGGCTGCATCCGGAAGTTGTTGTCGAATGTCTTCAGCTCCAAATATACTTTCAAGGTACATCCACTTACGTTGTACCTATTGCCACATACCCACTTCTACTTTAATTACAAATATCTTGGAGAACTTTAAAGTTCTATTGAGTTACATATTAAGACCTTTAATTTGACCCAAAAATGAAGATTTTAATCCCTCATTGCCTAAGGGGACGTTTTTGTCATTGATTTCTGTCTTATTTGAGAACATCCGACAATGAGGGGTTAATAGAATGCAAGTGTCTTCAATTTCATCTATATTGATTTTTAATTTTATCTCATGTTGTTATTATTGGTACTTTCTACCTTGTTAAGGTTAAATGACATGTTGTTTTGTTGGGCTAGGGTGAAAAATTTCAACTCTTTTTACAAAGGATAAAAATAATAATTTTCCCCCTATGGTGGAGTTGGTTAATTTTATCATCCTTACTGGTTCTATACTAAATCAAGGTCTTTGAATCCAAATGTGGATTCAAGATTGCCATATTCAACATCCCATTTGAATATACTAAAACTCTTACCTTTTTTGGCAAGTGAAAAAGCTAAGATTTTCCATCATGTGCTCCATCTAGCCTCAACTATCCTACCTAGGGTAGCACTAATTCCAGTTAAAAGAAAAGATGGTTTTTAATCCTTGATTTTAGTATCCAAAAAAGTACAAAGAACTAGTTGCAAGCCCAACTTTAATCCTTTTGATGTAAAATTTAAAACTGACCCCTAAAAGCTTAAGTGGCCCCTTGGGGGCCAAGTGGGGTTTTGGGTATGTACTTACAGTTGAACTACTTTGTGTGATTTTTTGAAACTTTTATGAAAGATGGGGAATTCAAATATTAGCATGGACATCTAATTTTTTCTTCATTCCAACATTTGTTGAAGAAGTTATGCATGAACTTCTGAAAAACGGGGGAGGGTGGGCAGCCCAAAAACTTCTTTAAAATTTCCATTTTTTAAAATAAATATCTGAACTTGGTTCTTTACATTTATACATATGTGGGAAGCTTTGAATCATTCAATTATAATTAATGAGATGAAAGCAATAAGAACTTTTAGTTTGCTAGTAGGTATGGGACTCCCAAACCTCCATTCCTTCTGCCCCTTGTAAAATTTGGTGCTTTACTTTTTTGAGCTCTTTGTATTATTGTTTTATTACCTTTTTTTCCTAAGTTGTAGTAGACTAAGATTCTTTGATTTTTTCCATTTGGATTAAAGTAATTCATATCTCTAAATTTTACACAAATCCTCCGATTTTACATAGTGTATATGCAAATTCCATGGCCTTATAGCATTGCAAGATTTTACAAAGTATGATTCACACCTCCAACTCATTTGACAATTCTCCTACACTTACCTAACTTGGTCTTCTACATGGAAAAAATAAACCTCAACTTTGCGTAGAGCAATTTTTTTGATCTGCATCTATTTCCCTATATATAAAAAGTGAACTAGAAGTCCTCCCATCCAAAGAAGACCATGAAAAAGGGGATGAGCCCTTAGATGATCAGTTTTTGAGCCTCCTACTTTAGAATGAGCTGAATTGTTTCTAGCAAGTACCTCCCATAGTCTAGGGCAAGATATTATGGTTGAAATTCCCAAAAAACTTGTTTTTGTAGTTTTCTACTCATTCCCCTAAAAGTGGCAATTTTCAGTGACTTTCCTAGAAAAAAGGGCTTGGGCCCTAAGGGGTTAAAAACCATTTGTTTAATTATAAGCAACTAGTGGACCCTTGTACCCGCCATTCCGGCAGAGGGCCATCACTGGAGGGGGTCCTTGCAAAAAATTAACATGACCTTCCTCATAATCACCTTCTTCAAGATTCTTCTCCTTTCCGTTACAATGAGCTTACATGTACTATGCCTACCTACACGCTTTGCCTTTTTTTCTAAGCGACCACCCCCTATTCCCGTGTATACCCCATCCCCAAGGACGGCCATAACCATCACATAATCATAAAAATAAGAATAACTGCCACATACCTGCCACTTAATCTTGTTGAAGCAACACCCAACTACCCAACTAATAGAGATTTTATTCTATTATAATCACCCAACTACCAACTAATAGAGATTTTATTCTATTATAATCACCCAACTACCCAACTAATAGAACCAAGCCTATTATTAGTATAGATAAGTAAGTTCATAAGCATGAAAAAAAAAACATATAGTCTTCTTTTGGAATGTTGAAATATTATAATTGTTGTGACGAAGATTTCATGAAAAGCGTACAAGAATACAAGCATTTTTCTTTGAGCTGTCCCTATCATCTTGTTTTTATCCTTTGGAAAGATTTAGATTTCTCAAAAGCCTTAGTATTGGATTGAGGTTGATATTGTTGTTTACACATTTTAACCCTTCAAAAGTCAGAAAGGCCCTTTGCAACTAACATAATACAGGATGTTTTCCTTGTATTTAAAATGAATTCATACCTCTGCTATATTTAAGATCAACAAAGAAACTAGAATATAGATAAATGTTGTTCTAGTGAGCTATTTGAGATCCCAGATTAAAATTTCTTGTTAGTAACAAATGCCAAATATATAACAACGTATCTACTATGCCCCCTTCACGTTTAGAGGTTAAGGTCTTGAATAATATCATGACTCAAGATGCACAAATTTACGACACTTTATAGAGTTGATTATGTATCAAATTGTTTGATTATATTATGATGATTAAGACTAGAAACTTTGACAATCTCATTTTTACTAATATTGGAATCGAAATTTCATTTTCAACATCTTTTGTTAGATTTGCATTTGTAATAATTTTAAAAACCAACAATGTCAAATGATTGCCATAGCATTTAAGAATTTATTTATTTCTTGGTTTTTTAATTCACGTATAATTAATTGTAGCAAGGACATTTGTGGTGTGTTAAGAAAACTGAATAAATCTATGATTTTTTTCTATTGAACTGAGATTATTAAGAAGTTCGGTAATAGCGTAAAATCATTTGTTCATTGGTGTCATCGTTTTTATTAAACAAAATAAACGCTTCGATAAAATAAAATAAAAATGAAATAAAAATGTTGTTATAATATAAATTTAAAATTAGGTACCATATTTATGTGTGGTAATACAATGACAATTGCAAGGAAAATTTACAAAAAGAATCCACCTGCATCCAGACATCAATAACTGATCCAATATTGCTCAACCTCATAGCCCATGAATTAACTTCATCCAAAAAGGCTCGCACAAAGCGTGAGCTTGTCACTCCTTGAAGATTCAAGCCCATCTCTTCCACCAAGAAGGTGATGGACTCCGTAGTCCTAAGCACGTAGCCCTTGTCCACACCATCTTTCACATATCTTGCCACTTCAAATTGTTGCACTTTCCAAGCCTCATTGATATCCTTGAGCTCTTGTTCAATGTTCAACTCTTTGGTTGCAGCATTTGTGATCTCACTACATAATTTACAATCAAAGTTTAAGTTCATATTGTCATTATAAAAAACCAATAACAAAACTTTTTTGGATATCAAAAGCCCTTTCTTTTGGGTCTCACACCAAGGTTCTAGAGTGTAGATAAAATTAAGAGTAAGAGTAATATTTTTGTCTACACAAAAAGATTTTTGTTTTGAAAGCAGCAAGTTCCCAACTTGAAATTCATCTTCAATGAAACCTTTACTACAGGGATACAAAGAATAATGATCCCTAAAATTCCTAGTTTTAGAATGGTTCTACAAAATGATAATTTACCTTTCTACATTTTTCTTGTTTTGGGCCATTATGTTAAACATTGTATAAATTGAATAATCCTCTTTAAGTTTTTCACTTTCATTTCCCAAATTGCAAATGAGCACAATTACTTGCTCCTAAAAATTTTAAGGTTAAAGAATTTTGTCTTAACTTCCAACAAGACAACAATTATTGATAGATATTGTGTCTAACTAAAATAAATAAATCCACTAAACTTGGCAAGAACTGGTCATTGTTGATGAGTTTTGGTAAGGTTAGACAAACTTTGATTGAAATATGACATTCTTTCTACTTATGTGATATCATACTTAACCCCTAAAGGACCATTTTCCCTACGGGGGACAAATGGGATTTTGGGCAGGTACCTACGGCCTCAATTTTTGTCCTAATTTTTTGAAACTTTGTTTGAAGATGGAAAAACACATTAGCTTTTGGGGAATATAATTTTTATTCCAATTGATGCCAGGGAGCAAAATTTATGCCCAAATAAGCACAAATTTGGGGACTAGGGGCAGCAAAAAAAAATCTTATAAAAACTTGAATTTTTTTTTCTTACAGATTATATCTTTATCTACATCTAAAGCTTTGATTCATTCCATTTGGACTAGTTATGAGAAAGTTATGGACAATCTTGTTTTTTGGGCAACTCAAGCATCTTCTTGAAAAAATAACTTATGAACTTCATTTTTGAATGCGGGTTTAACTTTTTTTCAAAAAAAATTGTTGGAGAGGGTGAAGTTTGCTTTCTAGAACAATCTCACCATTGGGATTATTGCATTTCAATTCCATTGCAGGGTTATTAGCAATTTAAGTAAATGTTCAATCTCATACCTTCTTCTACCTAATGTTTTTTTAAAGAATGAAAATTAAGTATTCTATTTTTTAAAAATCCCAAGATTCCCAACTCAACTTCCCACCATGCAAAAATAGAATTCCAAACTCTGTGGTGCAAAAGTTTTAAGTTAAAAATGTTCAAAGCTAAAAAATCTAATCAAGCAAGGTGCAAAAAAAGTTGTTTTTTACTTTTTAAATGCAAATATCTTCCAATCTATGCGGTCAAAGTTCTTGAGTTTTATATGACACATTCCTATAATAGTCTAGCACAAGATCCTACAATCAGATATGCAAGATGTGTGATTTTCAAACTTTTTTACTCTTTGCCATAGAGGTGACAGTTTTGAGTGTCTTTTGACAAAATAAAGGCCATGGTCCTTTAGGGGTTAAATTTCCTAACTACTTGATAGTTAATGCGCTCAACTAGTTGGTTTCAAATTTTATTTCATAGAATAATGTTAAACTACTATGCGTAATATCAATTTCTTTCTCACTAACTCTCATTTATTGCATAATAAGAAGCATTATAAAGAAGGTTGTAGCTTTACTTTGAAAGTATATTTTGACAATCACGGTGATAGTGAAAGTGTTTATTATCTCAAGTATAAGTAAATTTCTACAGAAGCATCTTTACACACCCAGTTTGTGCAGCAAAGTTATGGAGCTCCATTTTAAAGATATTGGCAAGAGTAAAAGTTTTTGGGTCCATATCAAATGATTTTCCAGTTGCATCCATAAGTTTGTCCCAATGCCGCTTTCTCATAGCCTCACTTTTTAAATCCTGTTCAAAGTACATAAAATTGATAGATGTCATTTAATCTCTATTTTTTTTTTTCTAAAGTTGTAAAATTACAAATTATTTTATGTTTTATTTTGAACATCAAAGTTATACATGGTTATATGTCTACTTTTATAGTTGGATTCTTAAAATGTTAAAAAATCTGTTGTTACATTGATGAAAATATTCAAACTTATTTTAACTATCAAATTTAATAGTTATAAGATTCAAGGATGAATTCAATAATAAAATCTCAAAGTGGGACTTACTTGTTTAAAAATTTCAAACAAAGAGAAATGAACTTTGAAAAACTATGCCAAACACTTAAAGCCCCTCTTCAATGACCTTTAAATCTAATCTCTATTTAGAATATGATATTTTTGGCATGAAAAATTCCCTAATACTTGTAAGATTTTGAAAGAGAAAAATGGAATTGAATTGTGCACAATCTTTTCATGTAATTTTTCCGCTAATTAGCTTGACCTATGCCTAGAGGTCATTATAAATGCATCTTTATCAATTCATAGGAAAAAAGAATGATGAATGACATAAATTCCCTTATTTTGATTAAAAATATTTTTTTTTGAAAAAAGTGCAAAAAAGTTTTGCTTAAAGAAATAATTCAACATTGATTTTATGACATTCTATTCTTGTGGTATTTTCATGCAAGGTGAATTATGGAAGCAGTTATGCTTAGAACCATCTGAGTGATTTATCAGCAAGCGAGCAAGCAAGGCTCCATAATATTGTTCTACCTAAATAGATAATCAAGGTTACAAAATATAAACTAGGATACAAATATAGTTTTATTGAAAAAACATGCAAAAGTTTGAATATGTAATATATTAAAACCTCTCGAAGTTAAAAAAAAAGAACGGGCTTCAAAACACAGCATATGTTGATCTAAAAGTAAACTAACTTTAAACATAATTGTCTTAAAAGTATTATCATCGATTAAATTTGGAAACTACTTTTGTTCAAAGATTGCATAAATAATAAAAATGAGTAGTACTTGGATCAATGGAAGAGACTCTTGAAAGCCCTTGAGTTTTTCTTCCATGATGCCATAAGTTTGTTGAGACTTGAGAGCCTTCATCCGCTTCATTCGTAAAGCAAAATCGTCCACAAGAGCAATCAGTTTATTGATGTCCAGTTCAACCCACAAGGTGGCTGCAGAGGTGCTCACAGCAGCTGAAAATGCCGCATAAACATCATATATCATTGTTACACCTTTTAGTTGGGTTTCCACCTGACGAAACACAGAAGAAAAAACATCTTATTGTTTAAGAATTTGGTTTTGTATTGGTACAACATTAACCCCTCAAGGCTCAAACAATGTTTTTTTTTTTTTTTTTTTTTTTTTTTTTTTTTTTTTTTGGGCAACAAAGCGATTCTGGGTAGCTCATTACAAATTGGTTTTTCATTTAATTTTCTTTGAAGTTTTCACACACAATTTTTCCAAGGAATAGATTTAAGGTTCAATAGTTTTCATAGCTTTTGGCTACATGGTTTAAAAGTTATTGTATGATATGTTATTTTCTTTGTTCATTGGGTAGCTAAAAAAATTTTTCAAAAATTACATGCAAAAAAAAAACTAAAATTGGTTTTTTAGATTCATATATACTTGGGAAGTTTTGAATCATTCAATTTTGATCAATGAGATGAAATATATGAGGAGATTTTATTTGCTGGCAGTTATGGACTCTCTATTCTAGAATAAACTTTTATGTCTTGTGTTTTACTCAATTTTTATTACTTTGGGAGAAAAAAATGCCAAAGGAGGTAGATTGTTTATCACAACATTACAATCACTGGAGATGGCATTTTGATTTTTCATAATTAAATTACTAACAATTTAGTGTTTTGAATCAATTTCTACTTCTTTTTACTTACTGTTTCTTTCCCATGTTTTGTTCAATTTCAAATGATATGAAAGTTTTAAAGTGTGTACCTAACTTGCCTTGAAGAATGCATCCAAAAAATTACAACCATTTTGAAATTTTTCATACAAATATGACTTTGTGAAATGCAACTGCCTGGATTTTTGCGGGGACAAATAATGGCTTTTTGCAAGGTCAAACTCAAATATCTAACAATCTACATGACAAAAATTTCTGAATTTTTTTCCACATCTTTGAATACTAGTGTACTAGCAGATCTTACGGTTAGATGCATCCAAAATGATTTCTATCTAAAATTTGATACTTGTACTAGAAATGACAATTTTGAAGCAGTGTTGGTGAAAACGTAGTCAAAAGCCTTTAGGGGTTAATGCTACATTGCAACTCAAAGAATTATTGCTATTAGTATAATGAAAATCTGAAATTCCTCTGTCCATGGCCAAAAATATTCCTTTACAATCATTACTAGCACTGTTTTCAAGGAACATGAAACTCTTGAGTTTATTGGACTAGACCTGTTTGTATCAAACTGGATGTTTTTTCAATAACAAAATCTGAAATACTCTTATGTTTAAAAAATAAGTAATGACTGCTAATAGCATTTCTTCCATTTACCAAAGTATGGGAAAAATAATTTTGTATTGACACATTATATGTTAATTTTCAAAGAAATAATTTGGCGTTCAAAGGCGATTGCTCTTAAACATAGTTACAATTCAGTATACACGTACAAGATTTCTTTAAAATTGGTTTTTTTTCATGTGAAATTATATGTGGATAAGAAAAATTACTACGATTTCAACAATTACAACAACTTTAAGCCTAATTTTTTGAATGGATTGCAGAACAAGTGTAATAAATAGATGAAGATTATATTTTACATTTCACAAAAAATATTCAAGACCTAAATAAGTTCAATAAATATTATAACGTGTTCACGGTTATATCAAACAGCTTTGACTCTTGCCTTCCTAGTAGTTAATAACTCTTCAGATAATCTTAAAATTGAAATGAATTATTAATCATCTATGACATATAAGAACTTAGCTCTTAATCTTAAAAAGAAAATGAAATTAATATAGCCATTGCAAAATTGTAAGGCCACTTGTACTATAAAATTGATTTTGCCTCAATTCACTATTAGACCAAAGTATAAATAGTTTATGGGTTGTAATAACAAAAAACATCTGCAAAGAGACTCAAACAAGTTGGAAAAATATATTTTCTTTCGACTTGCTTTTTTCTGGAATTAGAATTTTTGAAATGTCATTTATAAATTGTAGGAATTTTTATGAAATGCAAGAACTGTAGAAGACCATCGCTTTTTATTACAATTTTTTTGAGAAATAGAGAGGTAATTACACTATTTCAGTAATTGAATTGAACTAAGAAAATCTCAGTTTTTTTCCTTTATATAGTTTTTATTGCAAAAACTAATGATTTGAGTATGTAAAGCCTTATTGGAAAATTAGATATATTAAGTGCAACAATACTATGCTACTATACTCTGATAACATGCAGTAAATCAAATCAAAAAATTTACGGGGAAAAATGGTGTATTTTGAATTTAAAAAATGAGACACCTCATAAAGAGCTGGATATGGAGTAATAGGCATGTCAAATAGTTTTTGTGCAAGAACCAAATTATCTTTGGTCTTCAACTTTTCCACTAATTCTTCCTGCAACAATTAGCAACAATAATGCAAATTAAGAAATACAATATTACGTTATTGCTTGCTAGGAGAAATTTTAAATTAAAAGAGCGTTCTAATCTAATTACATTGTGTCCAAGACATGAATTTTAGTTTAATTTTTGTAACTTTGCTAAATTCTAGGTTTTAAATTCATCAATAAATCAAAATAAAATATATTTTCAACCATTCAATAGAGATTATGTCTTGTCAAAGAAGTGAACATAAAAAATAAATTCTAGTTCCTTAAACCTTGAAAATCTAACCAAATTAAACATTGTTGAATTTCATTTTGTGTTTCAATCAACCTTTTTCTAATCACAAAACGGTTTAGAAGATATTCAAATACTTTTGAAGGATCCCAAATTGAAAGAATACTTCTATTTGCAAGGTTGTAACTTGCAACATAATAATTTGATGAGACTTTTTTGTTTGTTTTTTTGTTTCCTAAGAAACTTCAAAAGTTGAATGGGTTAATTACACATGTTTAACCTTTGTAACTTTTATTTGTTTTATTTTTTAATTGTTAAAACAAGTCAAAATTTTAAATGTAAAGATTGAGTTAGCCTAGAATGATGGAATGCACTCCACTTATTATTAAATCTGTTTAATCATATAACGTCAACAAAAAACACACCATGGAAACCATGTTTGGACTTGCAAAAGATATTTCTATGTCCAATTGAAGAGCAATTCTTTAGGTGATTGTGGTTTTTATAATTTTTGTTATCAATGTAGAAATATGTTTCTTTATTCTTCAACTATAATGGCATTAAAAATTAATATTGTAACATTATACATCCATGCAAATGGGGTGTTTTTTGATAAACAATGTTGCTTGCTAAGCTGTACTTACTACTTCTAGAATTCAAAGTTTGATTATAGTGTCTCTATTGAGATAATTGATTATTATGAAAGTATCAATAAAATAAATGAAGGGGCCTTACTTGGAATTGCACTAAAAGTTGCAATCCAACATCAAGGTCGGAGCATTTAACTGGTCCATTGGCTTCCATACGATCTCGGAGTTCCACGGTTGCTTTGACAAAATCATTTGCTTGTTGTTCAGTAAATGCCACAAACTCTTTCTTTGTTGTTTGTAAAGTGATGTTTAGGATTTTTGCTTGAACTACCAATTCAGCCCACCTAGAAACATATTAATTCATCACAACACTAGCAACATTGCAATCAACTAATGTTATTCAAAGATTAAAACTATGTGAGAAAAGTAATGACTTTTCATTGAAATGATTATTTTATAACCATAACAATGATATAATATCACCAATTTTTAATTAAAAAAACAAAAAAAAATCATTAAAAAAGTACACATATTAAATGTAAGAATTAAACTTAGTCTTCTCAATTAATCTTTTAAATCCATTCACAATGCAATTCACTTTATTGTTTGTTTGAAAATGAAACATCTTCTATGTTCTCATGGATTCCTTTAATCTTATAGTAAGAAAATACTTGCATAAAACATAAATTTGTTTCCTTAACAATCTCTTTTTATTTGTACAAACAATATCAAATGGTTTACAATGTGGCATAACATAATTCTCATTTTCAAGAGCAACAACATCACACTAGATGTGTAGATCTGGGTCATTTACCTTGGTCTGATTATTGCAATCTTTTGGTTTTCTTCAAGTGAATTTGTTACATTGTATAATGATCTTATTCTAACACGCTCTTCAAGTTCTAAATAGCTGCAAAATTTCCAATCAGTGATGACATATTGAAAAAATGTCAATAAATTTCTTATACGGTTACATTATGTAATTCTTTTGTGCTTATATTAGAGTAAGGGGTTTTTTTTTTTGTAGATAATCCAAGCACATTCCGAAACCCCATCACACCCCTTAATGTCAAAATAATATATAAGTCTTGTTAAAGGAGAGATAAACAATATTCATTGATTGGTAGAACAATCCTATAATTGTTTTAAAACGAAACCAACGATTTGAATTGAAACAATGAAAAGGTGAAATGATCTTGATTATGGAAATGAGAGATTCTACTATCATACTATTAAAGTTATAGTGACTTTTGTAACATCACATCTCCAATCTTTATGATGTTATAGGAAACCAAGAGATAGCCATTTAAGTCAATATGAAATTAAAGAGGGTGAAAAGCAATATTCAAAAAGTTGCCATTTAATTGCTTCTTTCTTATTCACACTTCTTTGTTTTAAAAAAAGTTGTGACTTTAGAGAGTTTTGGACTTTCATGATCTCACTTTTCTATTGCTATTACCAAATGATTTGAAATATTTGTTACGTAATTTATGATTGTGAATGGGTAACATAGCAAGTGCCAACTGCTAGTAGAATAATATGAAACTTAAAAGTAAAAAATTGTGGTTCAATTTAGAGCAAATGCAAATTGGAACTTCATTTGTCACACTAAAATGGTCATTCACACTATTCTTTAACCCCTAAATGCTCAAAGGGGTAAGGGCAAACATAATGCGTTATAAAATTATACTTTTGTAACTTCAATGAAGTTTGTTTCAAAAGAGAAAACAATAATCATGATGTTTGATAATTATCCATATGGTCAAACATTCCAAAAAAAAAAAAAAAAAAAAAAAAAATCTTATTTGATAAATTAGAAGCATTTACAATTTAATATTCATCAAAATTATAAATTACATTCAAAGAGTTTAAGATTTGGTATAATTGGTTGAAAATAGACACTCTATTCTAAAACAAAAAAACGCAATATTTTTGAAGGAGAGAACATCATTAGTTTCCCAAAATAGTAAATTTTATAACATTAGCAAATATTGAAATGTTTGTCTTTGACAAATTCTCCTTGGTGGAGTTTGACTTGGACTCACATAATTCAAATTGGGTTGGAAAATAGACTTGCTTTCTTATATGAAAATATCTTTAATTTTTCAAAAAAAAAAAAAGTTTTTTCATTTTGGGCAACCTGCAAAAAAGGGCAGAGACCAAAAAATGGTTGATTGGACATTTAGGGGTTAAACAAGTTGAGCCATTCAAAAGTAACATATCATTAAACACACAAAAATTAGAAAAAAATTACAAATTTATTTAGAACTTGTCAGTCATTTGCTTAATAAAATGGATGAAACAGGAAGAACTGAAGTATCCAAAATAATATGAATAAGAATAAAAACAATAATTGGAATGTCATTTTATGTATTCCTTTGCATACATCTTTGCTATAGTGAGTCTGATGAGGATATTTCTAGAAAAATTCAAAATCTTGTAGAAAAAGAATGTGGGCACTGGGAATTTACAAATACGGATACACATAGCACAAGATAAATAAATTCAAAGTTTTTATGTAACTCAAATTTAAAAAACTTGTAATGTATATAGTAAGTAAGAAGGGATTCAGTTTGTTTAAGTATAAAAAATTAGTTTAGCAATAACGCTGTCTTATACCATGGTTTTCATCAAGAAAACGGAAAAACAATAAAAATTAGGACTTGAGCATAATTTGCACTACAGAGAGGTTGCCAATCACGTTGGTTTCTGTTTTAATGTTTGTATTTTAATGTGAGGGTTTTCTTTGTTTATTTTTCTGCTGACGTCCTTTTTTGTTTCTTTATCGGTGCCCTTGTACTCCACAAACAAACGAACTTTGGATTTAGGAATAGTTTTGAATTTGATTCCTAAAGCAATTGATAGTTTTGAGACCAAAATAGCCAAAAAATCATGACATTTTAGAAAATCGCCAACTTATTTGACTTTGTCTGTGGAGAATTCTTTTTAAATCCTCACTTTTACCATTGTCAAGACCATAGCATCCGAAGATGGAGGTTTCTTTTTTTGGGCATTGCAAAAGGGAGGAAATTTGATTCCAAAGTTTGCAACTTCGTGTCTTGTGTTCTTGTACCTACACTGAATATTGCGTTTAGGTTGCTCCACACTAGTTTCTCCACATTTCACACTATATAAATATTTATTGCTGCTATGGTGTTTTCCATCAAAAATTATTGCAATAAATCATTTTTAGACAACAATGATGCTGCAAAAAGACAAACTTGTGGCTTCCAAATCATAAACCATGTGAAATCTAAATATTTTGTGTGTTGCATGTGCCTCCAAGTGGCCACTAAGTCATGAGGTAACTTACCAAGGTAAGTCAACCTAATTGTCAAGGCAACCTAAATGTAATATTCAGCGTAGTAACTCTTTGAAGTATGTTGCACAAGTGTGTTGAGAGTAGGTGTGAAGAAGATCAAACTAATCAAACAAGGGAATTGATATGTGTACCACACCCTTTCAATTATTGTACCACACCCTAGAATAAATTTTAGATTTCTACCATCAAAAAGCTGAATTTGAGAATTTGGAATTTAGATTTGGACTTCGAGACTGTGATTTAGTCTAAAACCACAAAAAAGTTGCAATTCAACAACACTCAATAAAAAAAATTATCTTTTTTACAAACAAAAGTAAAAGTAACACTTTTCTCCCTAGCTAAACTTTTTCATGGAGTGTTGTTGAATTACAACTTTTTTTTATGGTTCTAGACTAAATCATGTTCTCTAAGTCCAAATCTAAATTCTAAATTCTTTTTGATGGTAGAAATCTATAATGTACTATAGGGTGTGATACAATAATTGAAAGGGTGTGGTACACATATCAATTCCCACTAAACAAATCTATTATGGTGAAAAGGAAATATTTGCACATGTAGTTTGGCAATTTCTTCTTACAGAAGGTAGGTTTTGAAAAGTGCAAAATAATGATTATCTACTTTTTATGCAAGATCAAAAAAACAATAACCTAACTCACACTCTAATCTTTGTCAATCGTGAAAATATATTGAAAAATAAAATAAAAATACTTGAACCTAGAAGCTTTTGAAACTGAGATTTTTTATTTATTGAATGCTACCCAATTTTTAAAAACTTGTCATTCAAAGGCTCATATTTCCACTTCATGTGCTTGATTTCATTGTGATTCTCTGTGATATGCTAAATGGGTTTTTTTTGAGAGTACATGAAAATTTTCAAACCAATTAGACATTTTTTGGAGGTTGCCCAAACTACCCAATTTAGAAAAGAGGTACAGATTCTATCATAACTTCTTGTTTTGTTCGATAGTTTAAAAAACCAATGAGCCAAAAAGATGCTCCTTGCTCACAAATTCTATCATAACTTCAAAAGAATCAAAAGAATCCAAGCCAATTTCTATTATTAGATATCCAAAATTTCTATGTTGTCAAAAAATGTTGTTTGGCAATTAAAAAGAGTGTTAAGACATAAATGGAGTATCAACAATCTATCTAAACTATTGGAATGCATAAAAACATAGGTCATAATTTTGATAATTTGAACAATCTCACACATTTTAAAATCTTGTGTAGTCCTAACAACAGATCAATTCAATACAATTGATTTCAAAAATTTAGCTAGATATACGTCTTGTTAGGATGTAAAGGAAGTTATTTTCTTAAATGGATATTCTTAATGTTTGCAAGTCTAAATAATTGGTGCAAAAATAAGTTGGACAATCTGAATCTAATAAAGCACATATCAAAAAAGGATTGCTTTTTGTTATTTCTCCAAAAAATTTAGCTTCATGTACACTTTTTGAATCTTGGCAAGCAAAAAAATTGAAGATTTCAAGTGTTTTTGGCATTTTAGATGAGCTTGGTTATTAAAAATAAGTCATTGTAACAAAACAATATATTTCCTTTTTAGAGCCATAGGTCATAACTTCGTATTTATCATGTTTTTTGCAAAACATTGTCTTAAGACAAATTGCGCATAAATTTACAAACATAAACCTTGCAAAGTCATGCACATGGTCAATAGTCATAAAACAAGCTTTTGTGAAGTTTGGAAAAAGAAGCCTTGAACTTTGTGGCAAAGTTTGGGCATCCAATCTTGCTTGGACCCATCATGAATATTCACAAAAAAGAGAACATTAATGGGCTCTTTATTTGGACCTACACCATGATAGTAAATTCTAAAGTAGTTTGGATTATTTTCAAAGTATTGAATCTAACTATGTAGACTAGGATATGAGTGCAATATAATATTTGCACATACATCAAGAATACCATGTTTGCTACAATTCAAAAAAGCATGATCTACTTGGTCATAATCTCATAGACCATGATTGATAAAGTTGAAAAATTTACACCTCTTAAACTAAACTTGAGGATTTTTTACTTCATCATACAACACATGGTTACGTAAAACTATGCAAGTAATTGAAACTCTATCAAAATTATTCTATATGTTTTATGATAGTTTCCAAATTTTCAATTTTACTCTAAATCTTTTGAATTTGTTTCAATTATAATATATCAATTTGAGCCCAATTTAAGAAGGTGCAACTTGAAATGAAATGTTTTCAAATACGCATTATACAACAACATGCAAAAATGCCATATAGATTTTAAGTTTCATTATATAATTCATGGAAACAATGGCTAGTGTGCTTACTCTAATTCCATAATCATGCCACCACCTAAAACTTCACCTACAGCATTGAGTACTGCTTTCAAATTGTCAAGATCATTGGGTGGCTGCCAATGCAAACAATGACCTTAAGTAACTGACTAGTATGTATTTGTTTTAATTTAATTTAAACATAATAAATTTACTTGTTTGTTTCTATTCTATTTTAGTAACTCATGAAAATGATATTTAAATAACACTTAATAACACACTAATTACTTTTTATATAATGATGTTTCAATAAAATCACTAGTTTTTCCATATTGTGTGTGATTGATGGCCAAGGAAATCTAACTAAATGCTTTTGAAGCTGCAATACCATTTGAGAATTAATGAGAAAAAATAGTTTGTTTTCTTGTGTGTACAATCAATGCAAGTAATAAATGTTTTTGACTCCATCAAAAAGCTTTCAAAAAAGTGCGTATACAAATTAGCAATTTTTGCAAGATTTTCACCATTTTCTGTTTTTGTTGTTCGATTTACAAACACACGTTGGATCTTTATGGCAAAAGAATGAACAATAATGTGTCTTGAATTACCAAAAAATATTTGATGTGGAAAATTGAATTTATAAAAATCATACCTAAAATGCAAGAGAAATTGGTTGATTTTCTTAAAAGACACTAAAAAAATCTTATAATATATAACAAAAACTATCATCACAATTAAATTCCCTAAAAATTGCAAGTTGTGTTCTCAAGAACTTGCAAGCTACTAGGATATTATTTCATGCCTCAATGGATCAATTGGAAAATATTGCAAACCAACAATTCCACCATGGTTTATAATCAACTTCTGGATTCTTTGTGTTATGTTTTAATGAGGAATTTACAAGTAAAAAAATACAAAAAATCTAAGTATTAGAAAAGAGTGTTTATTATTAAGAAAAGACAACTTACTAATGAAATTAACAAGAATCCTATTGGTTATTCTCAAATATATAACTGATAAAAAAATTCAATAGAAGTTTTGGTATCATATAATTCCTTATCTTTCCACATAATCAAGTGCATTGTCCATTGAAATTATTTTGCACAAGCAAGAAAACGTGATTATTGAGAAATATTTGAAAAATTTGATGGTTTCTTTTCCAACTATACCTACACCTAATACAATTTTTTTTTGCCTTTATCACTTTCTTAAAAATGAATACGTGTGATCCATTTGTCTTTTCATGGTATGAAGGGGCCAAACGCACAAAAATTATGTGCAAAAAACATCAATTTGGTGTATCATATCCTTTAAGGTTTTTGTTTTGGTTTTCAACTTTGGTTTTGGTTTTCAACTTTGGTTTTGGTTTTGTTTTTCTCCCTTCCTACTAAATAACCACACAAAACATTAACTTAAACTTGACATACTAAAATTATTGTAAGATGAGTGTAGAGAGTTGATATAGAAGC
Organism: Ulota crispa; assembly: GCA_963920765.1. Lineage (NCBI taxonomy): Eukaryota > Viridiplantae > Streptophyta > Bryopsida > Orthotrichales > Orthotrichaceae > Ulota > Ulota crispa. The sequence continues at coordinate 19,771,316 of OY987242.1, forward strand.
ACACACCTCATCCATGAGTTTAACCCATTTATCCATTCTTTCCGTGATGGCCTTCACTTTGGGAACTTCAAGGCTCACCATGGCATCACTAATTGCTTGCACCCACGTTAGTGCCTCGGATTTCACGGAAGCTGCAAGTTGATGAGAACTAATGCATAAAAACTCCACCGAGCGGTCCTTGGGAACTGAGTCTATATTTGTTGCAACCTACGCTCACATTGCCCACATGATCCCCAAAACAAATAACAATCAAAAATCAATACTTTATAAATTTAAATACACAAAATGATATTGTAATGTGCTATTGTATGTTTTACACAAAGACAACAATACTTTATGAGCGTAAAATGGTGAGCTTATGAGCAGTGAGCCAAGATTTTATGAGTAGTAACCAATTTTAAGCTCAAAATTAGTAGAAAAAAAAAAAACAAAACATCAAGTTTTTCAAGAGATGAAAGTTTAAAATGCACAATCAGAGGGCCCTATATACATAATTATTGATAAAATTTGGTATCTTGACAACAAATCTAGACTCATTAATGCTCTCAGATCCTTGCTCACAGATTAGCACTCCCCCTTTTAGACAACATGCAATACTTTTATTTAGCTAAAAGCAAAAGTTTAAAGGTTGTATTGAAATTGGTATGGAAATTAAAAGAATTTAATTTTCAGAATGAACTTTGAAACCAAATCAAGTTTTAACACACGTTCAAAATTGAAAGAATACTAAGGTGTTCTAAAGGTTTTTGAATTACTGCAACTGTGTAAGAAAAAGTCAATTAAGCATTGTTTCATTTTTTATTTGGTTTGTTTAAAAAGTTTGAGTCGAAAGTCTAAATAAATAAAAATACGGAAATAAAATTATCATTATTGGTTGAGTATTTTGGATACTCAACCTTTGAAAATGAGAGTTTAGGAGTACGGAAAATGGATCTACTAGTTAGAAATCAAGTTAAATTTGGAAAAAGGTAACCAAAAGTAACATGAAGAGGTGGACTTTGTGGGAGATATAGTTGGTAAAGAGAACAAAATGGTTGTTAGGAGTTGATGGGGATTGAAGTTACATGATATAATTTCAACAAAAAGATACATATTGATTCAAAAATTTATTGAAAATTGCTTCCAAAAAGACACAAGAGAATGATATTGGGATAATAGCTAATCAAATGTACAAATAGTTGACATCTAAGAAACTATCGATGCTCTGTAATGATCTAGATTACAAATAACCACAAACATTGTACAAAAAAACCTTGATTTCCGAAACAACAAATCCATTTCTTACGAAGACAAGTCAGCCTCACATTGAAGTTTAATCTATTTTTTTATGTGTTTTGTTGTATAAATTGAGAAGTTGATAATTTTCTGTTGTATGCAATGAGGGTTTTTTTATGCTAATTATTCTAACACAAATTTTGCAAAACACCCATTACAAGGGATTTGGACCCAAGAATGGGTCCCTTTCCCCAAAACTATGGGAATTTTGGGAACACTTCCACAACACTTTCACATAGGCAATTTGCAATAGTATGACATGGCATTAGGGCGACCACGTCATAATTTATTATTATTTTTGGAAAAAAAAAACATTTTTTTACTTTTTATTATTGTTTTATTATTTTTATTTTTTAATTATGTTTTTTGACGACCAGTAGTGGCTGGTTCCCAGCATTCAAAACATCCAAACTCATAGCCCTTTCTTGGGTCCAAATCCTGCAAAAAAAATTTGCCCCTTTTTCCAAATTTCATCTAGTAACACTAAAAATGTAGTCTCCAATTCTTTACTTACCAAGAAGAAAGATCTTATTCTTTTTAACAACAAATATATATACATGTACTAGTATAACTGGTGTGTCCTATGGACACACTTTGGAAATAATCCATTAATTGCCCAAACCTATCTCTCAAGGTTTTTTGATAGTAGATGTATGAATAAATAAATGAATCTCATCACAATATATGTTGAATGTTTGACAATAGTCATGGGCACTTGTCAATTTGACAAGACGCAAAATCATTTTAAGCACAACTACGCAAAACATTTCCCCTGCAAGAAAAAAATTCTTACTTTTTATCCGTGCACTCAAATTTCAAACTTTACCCATGTAGTAAAATATTTGTCTTTGTTTAACAAACATCCCATGGCATTAAAGCATTATTTGTTTTGTACCCATAGAGTTTTTTACCCACATAGTAAAAGAAACATCATTTTTTCACACATAAAAATATGACTTACATAAATTTTTTACCCACATAGTAATTGTTCATGCAATTTTTTATATTTTTTGTTTTTTTATCCATGTAATTTTTTTACACATGCCAGTTTTTATTCATGCAATATTTTATCCATATGCAAGTTTTTTTACCCATAAGTTTCCATTATGCTGCAACTATACAAACTGACAAACAACCTAATTTATTACATGTACACATAAAATACACATAAAAATATTATTTATTTTTACCTACACGTATATTTTACCCATGTATTAATCATTCATGTTTTTCTAATTTTTATTTTTACTTGTGCATTTTTTTACACATGCCAGTTTTTACTCATGCAATTGTTTATCCATGCATTGGATTTTGCATACGCAAGTTTTTTTACCCTCAACTAATACGACCAATAGACACCCCTAATCTATTATATATATAGACTAGTATGTCCCGTGTCCTATGAACACTTGAGCTCTCAATTCAAGACTTGAGCTCTCAATTCAAAACTTGAGCTCTCAATTCAAGACTTGAGCTCTCAATTCAAAACTTGAGCTCTCAATTCAAGACTTGAGCTCTCAATTCAGGACTTGAGCAATTGAGCGCTTGCTTGACCGACTCACAAAGGTCTATTATAAAAAAAACCAGATCTATTATTAGTATAGATACGTATACGTGTATGTATATATATGATTAATTAAAAACTGGTTTCTTACAACTGATCATAACAAGATCTTGTATTAAGAGAAGAATGTGAAAATATGGTTAATTGTGTTGTTTTATTCTAGTATTTCTTCAAAAATCAAACAAAGGGAGTAATTTGTTCTCTTTTGCATATTAAGAAAGCCTAACTAGAATAATTTTCATTTAGAATATGTTCAAAAAACTATAATTTGGTATGGATATGAAAGCCTCTTATTTGTACCGTTTTGTACTTTTCCAACTTTTTTTCAAAAAACAAGGTCGGAGGCGACTTGGAAACAAACTTGGAGATGATTGCATATCGGTCTTGCTTCCACAAATGTTGATACTTCCGCCAGTTCTCCAAATGCCTTTGTATGCCTTGAACTGCTTTTTGAATGGTATTGTTTAAAGTGATCATTGTTTTTATGACCTATTCTTCAAGCAAACAACTTTGGCAAATTTTCTTACAATCAAAATGATCATCCATGAACTACACCCCGAATGTAAAACTAACCACATGAGCTACGTTCTGAATTTAAACTCAACATGTTGAAAAATCTAAAAAAGTCCCAAAGTATTCACAAGGGATTTTATATAAGACCTGTGGGTTGGACGCAACATCATTGTAGAAAGTAAACACAAAGGGCTCGTCATCTTCAGCACCAACTCTCTAATGCAATCAAACATGAATAGAGTGTAAAAAGCCCTTGGTTGAACCTTTGATGTAGGATCTCTTGGTTTACACTGACTTAAAAATTATAATGGATTTTTACATGCATTTTCATACTATATATATATGCTTTTGTTCAAATACTACAAGAGCGTAGAAGAGCATTGTATAAATGTATATGCTAGTGTGTTTCACTCTTATGAATGCACAAAAAGAATAATGCCAACTATTTTTTAAATTGACATGAATGAAAAATATGCTATTCCCTTGGCCAATATGTATGAGAATTATTGAAGATGAATAATAGAAGTAGAGAGCCAAAGCACCTGCTCTTGGGTTTCCAAACAAGTACCGTCCATCCACCTAATAAAAGGTTTCAAGCAATCCAAAGTGTTTCGAACCTGTGGTGGTGATATCCTACTGTAAACATGTGAATTTCACAATAACTTTGAACTAGTTCTCCACTTATGTGAATATCCAAATGGTCATAATAGGAACAAAATGAAATTAGAGTGGAAATAATATGGCTTGGATATTGCACAGTAGTTGAATAGTAGGTACAAGTTTATTAAAATAAGCACAAACAGAAAAGCAGTCTTTGAGAACCAAGCTAGAGTGTTGGAACTTAGTTTTCCACTAAGACCCATGTTTATTGTACCAAGGAAGATTTCACATACATTGGTGACAATTTCAACAATCATACGTCATTTGAACATTCAAAAAAACATGTATACGAAAATAAAGAGCCTGTGATGGGAACTTTTATTTAGTTTTGTGGATTATTACTAATTACATACCATTCGTGCCAAAATTTTGGTGGTTTCAGGAACAGTTGGCTGCACAACCACGTCTGGGTGGTTCAAGTAACAGCTTATTTTGAAGAGCCGAAGACATTTCTCGTGTTTAGTTGCAGTAGGCACCTGCAACACCAAACCAGAGTTCCTTAACCCTCAGGGCCCAAGGGGACCAAATCTGTCCCTCTTTGTTTGTAATTTGGGATGCTTAAACTTTTTTTCATAATTAATTACAATAATGTATTTTTCTTTAAAGTTATTGTTGAAATCTTGTTTTAGTATCAAAAGTTTGATTTTGAAAATGACTAATCATGTTTTTTCTATTTAAGATTTTGTTCAGGGGTTTTCATTGCAAATTTTCATATTCTAGTGTTGAGAGCTCTTGGAAATGAGCCTAAAGTACACTAGAACTTGGAGATTCAATCACATTAGAAACTTAGTTTAAAAATTTGTAAAGTAGACTTTAAGAAGTTGTAAATTGATTAGGATTACACACATTGTACTTTACATACTCATTCTTTTTTGGTATTCTCAATTTTAAATTTGAGATGTGAAAAGAGGATTGAAACACTTCAAATCACTTTCATAGTTTTAACAACCTCTCGATCAAATGTTATAATCTTTCAATCCATAAGTGGTATTGTTGTGTTTTCTTTTCCTATGTGATCTCTAACTTGTCTAGTTTGAATTTGTACGGTTACAATATAAAAAGATTTGATGCAACTTATCAAAATGTTGACATTTTGTTCATCCAAGAACAGATTTTGAGATACTTGGGAAAGTGCATGGGCCTTGAGGGGTTAACCCCTAAATGCCCAATTAAGCAACCATATTTGGGTCTCTACAAAACTTTGAAGATGAACAAAACCTTATCAAATCACGATTTGTAGTATATATTTTTTCAGTATAAGTTTTTTTTGAAGTTTATTTTCAACTTCAAAAATTTGATTTTGAAAATGAAAATTGATGATTTTTCTACTCAAGATATTGTAGAAGGGTGTCCACTGCAATCTTGAGATTTCTAGTGTTGGAAGATCTTGAAAATGAGCCTCAAATACACTAGAGCTTGGAGAAAATTCCTTGTTGGAAATTTGTTAAAAAAAAAAGGAGTCAATTCGTAAAACCGTAAATTGATTACAATTAGATATGTAATGACCTTAAACCTCATATTTTTTTGGTGACCAACTATTTAGATTTGACATGTGAAATGAGGATTAGAAGACATCAAGTCACTTTTGTAGTTTTAACACCCTCATGTTCAAACATTATAATCTTTCAAACTATAAGATATTGTTGTGTTTTCTTTTTTCTCTGTAAATTCTAACATCTCTAGTTTAAATTTGTACGGTTACAATTGAAAAAAATTTGATGAAGTTTATAAAAAGGTTGATTGATTGTTCAGTTTCATGAAAATTCCAAGAAGCTCAGAAAGGCCTTGGGCATTTAGGAGTTAAAAGATAGAGACCAAACAAAAAAATAATGGCTATTATCAGAAGCCTTTTTCTTTTGTTATGTAAGTTCATAAGTTGTGAGTTTCTAACTAAGATGATTTTAAAAAGAAGTTAAACCTATCTTGCTTTCTTTATCAAAGTAGTATTTTAAGGGGTTTTTTAAATTGGAGAAGTTAGTTCTTGATTTGACACATACGTATTCTTTGAAGCATTGAATATTTCGTTATTGGGTTTTTTTTGGAGATCTGAATTGTACAAAGCTGCATGTTGGGTTGGGCAATTTTTTACCTTTCTCTCCAAACTTTCTCGAAACAATTGCTGAAGAGCGCCTAATCCATTGAGAGCCATCATATTGAGAGCTTTAAATATTTTCTGTTCCCAGTATGCGTAGTAAGTTACTAGTGAGGGAGCCGCTCCCGTGCTTGTTCCCAGAACAGCATCTTCAATCTTTTTGAGAAGGGGCACAATTGCTCGGTATCTAAAACATTCCAACACCCACACGTGCTTATTTCATGAAAGCATAATAAAAGTCATGAATCATATACAGATGTTTTTTTTCATGCTTTTACTGAAAACTCACTGGCCAAGCAATTCATCGAGCACTAGTTTGCGATCATATTCCAACTGTTCAAAGAATTCCTGCACAGACCAAGCAGCACATGCAGTAAGTTATGCTGCGAGTCAGGCAGAAAGTAACTAGTGTGAAGTAGATAGTCTCATAAAGCATTAAAAGAAAAAACAGATAGAAAAGGTGGGGGGCAAACCTGGATGTCCAGCATATCAGCTTCTGTCATGGTTGGTTTCGTTGAAATCAATTTGGTTTTGCTCACTTTGTCTATACACTTCTCTATGTTAGCTGTGTTGCTTTGCACCTGTAGCAGCACCCCATCCCATCGTCACAATTATTAGCCCATGCAAAATTATAAGCACCACCCAATTCAGAGTAATTTAGCGCTTGGGGTTCACAGTCATGAGCTTCACCACTAAAAATGCATACTACAAAAAAAACACCAAAAAAATGGCAAATTTGAAGGAAACAAACTAATTCTTAACATGCTCTCAATTGGGTCATACAAGGGTAAAAAATCAAAATGATATGGTTTTTGTAGATTTATTAGAAAAGTGCCAAAACATTTCTATTTTCTGAAAAGTATTTCAAGACCAAGGGCACTTTGGGGGAGGATTGTCTGTTCTTAGATCACAATGAAACTGACAAGAAGTTTTAGTCTTATAATAAAATCAACATACTCCGCCATAACCTGACTTAATATTACTGGATTTTCAAATCATGAACTGTTACGGTTACATTGATCATTGTTTCGGCATCAAAAGCTCCGTATTGCGTTGAAGAATTTAGAAAATATATAAACATTTTCATAGTATTCAATACATCAAATTTATTAGTAAAACACAAAGAAAACGAAAAAGAAATAGTAATAATTAGGGTTCCCATTACATCCTAGGAAGAGTTTCTTCAAAAAATTCCGAAACAAATTCTACTTCACCAACTCCTTCATGTTGTAAGGAGAAAAGTGACTACCACTGTATGAATTTAATATTGCAAGTATTTACAGTTTAGTGACAAAATATTCCTTCCAAACAAAACCCATCTAACTTGTGCGCTCATGAAAATATGCCAATTATCACTTAGTAAGAAAAACTCAAAAAAAAAGTCCAATTTAGGTGCTTATCGGTATGTACACATAGGTGAGCATTGGCATAGTTCAACATCTAATCCTTGAAAGGGAAAACACAAACCTGGTTGATAATATTGCGGAATTCGTTGATAGCAGCAGTGCACATCTTCACGAAGTCTGAAATCCCCAGAGCATTCCACGTCAGATCGGCAAATCCCGGGTCCAGGACGTGGTACAGCCTGTTCAGCCGGGGCCTCAGCAGCTTGGCCTCCGTGGGGTTCATCATTTTCAGAGTCGAGTGATATAGCTGCACGTGTCCAGCATATTTTATAAACCCGTTTTTTTTCTAATTGAAACATTTCATGGAGGGTATGTTCACACCTGGTGTTAGGATGGGTTTTAGCAATATGAATGCAGTGTAAAGGTGTGTCTGAATGCATCTAAGTTTTCTTTGCTACTACCGCTCTTAATACCAAATGTGAACATATCCTTAGCTTGTAGACAAAATTATAATGTATACCCGTGCTTCTTTTGTCTTGTATCCCCTAAACTGTCTTTCATACCCTTTGTCTTCCATTTTGATCCTACTATCTAGCCCCTAAAGGTCCAAGTGGGGTTTTGGGCATGTACCTATAGCTAAACTAGTTTGCATCATTTTCTAAAACTTTCATTGAAGGTGGGGAATTCAAAGACCTACGCGGCCATCCAAAATATTCTTCATTTTGACATTTGACGAAGAAGTTATGAAGAATTTATCAAAACTAGGGGAAGAGGGGCAGTTTGGGCATGGCCTCTCTTTTGTAAGTGGGTGTTGACTCCAAAGAGGGTCAACCCTTGTGGGCGCAAGGTGTGGACACTTGTGCAAAGGGGAGTGGAGTGGAAGGAGACCGTCTGGGGGACTCCCAACCCTCCATTCCTTTTGCCCCTTGTAAATTTTGGTACTCTAGTTTTTTGAGTTTTTTAAGTGATTTGTGTATTTGTTTTTCTTTTTTCTTTTTTCTTTTCTTCAAGTTCTAGTGGGTCAAGATTCCTTGATTTTACGGTTTGGATTTGTGCAATTCAAATTTCTGAATTTTACATAAATCCTCCAATAGTGTATATGCAAATTTCATGACCTTCCACCATTCAAAGATTTTTTGAAGTATGTTGTACACTTCCAATTCATTTGGAGTTTCTCCCACACATACCTAACTTGGTTTTCTACATGGATAAAATAAACCTCAATTTTGTGTAGAGCAATTTTTTTGCTATAAGAGTGGTCAAAGGCTTCTAAAATATGTGAGTAGGAAGGATAAGAACTTTCTTTTTCACTTCCAATGTCAATATCTCACTCCCCTCCATTTGAAATGAGCTCATTTTCTTTTATCACAATTAAATACCTCCCATAATCTAAGGCAAGATACTACAATTAGATTTTTGAAAAAATACTTCTTCTCCTACCTTTCTACTCATTCTCCTAAAAGTGGCAATTTTTAGTGATTTTTACAGAAAGAAAAAAATAAATGGCTTGGACCTTTAGGGGCTAGAATGGATCTATGTACCAACTTTTAAGACATCTTTTAGACTCTCAATGGCCTTTTAAACCCATGCAACCCCAAATGTATTTAATCGTCTCTACTCCATGTAACATGGTATTATTACAATGTTATTGAACACCATATGATCATACGCATTTTGAGTGTCTAAGTTATGACATCAAAGAGCTCTACACACACCATTTAAAGTAGCTCCTAAATCTGTTTGAAAAAGAAATCTCATGATGAATTTTAGGGGTATTTGGATGGATGGTTGCAATTAGAACCTTTGGTGTTGTAGTGGAAATTCTTAATGAAATTTTTGTAACTTGTTAACCAATGAGAGGAGTATTCATGTATCATGAATTATTTACTTATGATTGTAAGCTTTCAGTTCTATGGGTTAACAAAATTAAGTTTCTCTTTAAAATTCCATTTCGAAAACAGTTTTCGGAATTTGAATATGAAGAAATTCACAACTGCATGATAAGCTTTTAATCCTGCCTTTTCTTTGTAAGAAGATAGAAAATGTTTATAAAAGCTACTTTTGAACTCACTAACAACTGTACCCAAAAATGAAAAATATTATAAAACATAATATTGATTGCCTGCTACAATTCATTTTTATAGGAATTGACATGTTTCATTGGTAGAGTTTACCAGCAATGTTTTGTTTCGTTTTTGGTTTTCTCTTGTTTTTGTTTGTTTTTTTACCGAAATACTTTTGAAAGAATTCCCACAATTAGAATTCTTCTTTCCTAAATGGAATCTTTTTTTTCAATAATTTATCTTTCTAGTGATACAGATTGCAATCTGGATTCTTCTCATACCCTATTGTATTAATTCTTTAACCCCTAAAGGACCAAGAGTGTTTTTTGAGAAAAAATCTCAGAAACTGCCAACTTTTCGTGCGTTGCCCAAAATAAAAAATAAAAACTTTTTTTCTCAATTTCAACCATACAAAATTTTGTAAAACCAATAAACCAACATGTGCAAAAAATTCAGCCCATTTGACTGCGTGGATTGTAAGATTATAACGTTTGAAGTGAGAAAAACAACTTTTTTTCATTCCTGCAAAACAAGGTCAACAGGCTTTGAGCCTTCCTAGAGTAAAATTTTTACTCTACACAAATTTGAGCTTTTTGACCATTCACAAGTATACGATGTTAGGTTCACTCCTGAAAATTTTCAGATGCAAATATAAAGTCTAGCTTATTCTAAATCACCCTCCAATGCAAGGAGGTTTAGTGAATTGGCAATACATCAGTCATTCTTTCATGATTTCTTGTGCAATGTAGAAGATTTTTGTTTGAAATCTGAATGGCAAAAAGTTGAAGACAAACATTTGGGATATGTGAAAAAAAGTTGCAAGAGCTTTGGATTTATAGATTGAAAGATAATACGGCTTGAAATTAGAAGAATTCTTTTTTTCTTGAAACTGCCCAAACATAGTTAATAAAGTTTGACCCTTCAAAATGTGATGTGAGAGCTCAAAAATTATCATTTTTTTGACAATTATACACCATGTCTTTTTAGTAACATACTTGCCAAATTTCAAAGATTGATGAGAGTTTTAGCACAAGATCCTCCAAAGATGCTCAAACTACCCAATTTCTTTTGGGTAGCATAACTTTTGAACCGGACATCTAAATGGGAAAAAAATTAGATTTCCACTTGGGGGATACATATTTGCACCTTGTATAACAATTTTGAGAACATCCAATAAAAATTAACTCCATTTGACCCTACCCAAGTTCTCAAGTGGCTGTTGAATAGCCACTTGATCCTTTAGGGGTTAAAGTTTGTGCATCCAAAAAGTAGATGTGCCTTGGTCAACCCTGATTGTAGCTTTCAAAATATCAATTTCTCGATATGTGGTTCAAGCTAAGAAAATGAAGCTTGACAAGTTTTTTTTTATTCCATTTAATTTTTTGAAAAATGTCAAAATAGAAAGAGCTATTGCCATTGAAAGCTCCAAATGGCAAAATCCAAAAAACACAAATCATTCATATTTTCTACTCTTTAAGTGAATTTTAAATTTAAACGTCAAAATCATGTTTCTCATTCTACCATTCATTTATGGTAGAAGTTACAGATTTTTTTAATACATATTCTAATTGATATGATTTTATTTCCATATTTAGCTTTTAAAAATCATAATAATTTGAGTGTTCCATCAAATTTATTGAAAAACAACATAAATAGAAAATGAGTGTGTCTTCTAGCAAAAAAATATCAAAACATTATCATTAATTAAATATAAAGATTGACTTGGTTTTGATAGTCAAATTTGACTTTAAAGTCTTTGTTGTGGTTGCTTTGGGTGTAAAAAACAAAATAACCTATTAAGAAATTTCACAATAATCTTTAATGCTACTTGTACGTCTTGAAAAAAATTCAAGTAATTTGGATTTTTTTGCTATTTTAACTTATTTAGGTTTATTTTTGAGTGATAACAATTACAAATTTTCATGAAACAAATTGAAATTTCTTGCAGTGATGTATCATTCATACTTTCAAGAATATATATATAGATATATATCTATATATACATATATCTATATCTATATATATATCTATATATCTATCTATATATATCTATATCTATATCTATATCTATATCTATATATATACATTTTTTGAACACACTTTAAAAGGCAAAATTTAGCTTAGACATAAAGTTTGACCATTTCAAAATGGATCAAGTTCTTTAGGGGTTAACTGTCTAATAACAAAAGAACAGAGGCCTTGACCTCCATTTTAGATAAAACAAACTTTTGATTCATGTGGTTATTTTAAATGCCTTCATTCTTACAAAACATACCAAATTTTAGTTATAAATAACACACTATCAAACCCCAAGAATTTACAAAAGTACTTATACACATTTTTTTAATTGAATAAACATGTGTTGGAGGGGGCACCTGAACCATTCCTTGAAGTTGCTCAACATCCAAGTCATATTTGTCTTCTTGCAAGGTGACACTCAATGCAAACTCAGGCAAATGAAAACCCATGGCATCCAAATACTTTATTTCCCGAATGATTTGTGCGGTTAGTCTACTGAAATTTACTTCTATTATAAGACCTCCTTCTTTGCGCAAAACAGGCTGCAATTGAAAAATACTTGATAACGGGTTTAATATTAACAAAACCACATTTTGTATGAATTTATGGAGATGTCAAATGATAGCCAAAACTCAAGAATGCTAGTTGTAATTAAAGTCGCAGCAAGAATGGAAAGGTTCCAAAAACATATCTCATCTTCTTTCATATACTTTCTAGCTTTTCTTTGAGAATTGAAGGAAACTTATGTTGTCTTTTCTTACAATTAAATTTGATTATCAAAAATCAAATTTATTTATTTTTGAATAACTGAATAGGAAGTTGCAACTTCCAATAATATGACATATAATTTAATGCAAATTTTTGGGTGTTTAAATGCAAACACAACATATGGATTTGTTAAAATTAATTTGATTAAATAAACATTAATAACCGAAGCTATCAGATTAATTTTATTGAAATTTTAAAAGAATTTGCCATTGTTGAAACAATCTCCTTTGTGGTACGTATCATCATGTTTGCATTTTGATCGAAGGGTTTAATGCTACATTGTTGGTGGATGAGAATTGAATATTAGCAAACAGAAAGACATTTAGTGTCATTTATATGAGAAACAATTAGAAAAAGAGAATCTTTATTCTCAAAAACGTAAAATTAACATGACTTAGGATAAGCGTAACTCTCAAAGTCTAAATAATCAAAATCTGATAGATGAGTGATCAAAGCTTGAAAAACTCATTCTCAAAAACATATGAGACTATTTCAATAGATTGTAAAGAGGCACAATATTTCATTAAAATAACATATATAGACAATATTAGAATAGAAATTCCAAGGCAAATGCCACAATATTAACTTTTTCTATAGTAAAGTCCAAGACTTGGTTTTAAACTTGAAATAATGTACGATAAAGGAATAAAATACTTGGCATAGTCAAATTCTTACTTGCTTCAAATAATAAGTAGCTTGATTGTTCACCGCTTGTGCCCAGTCTGAGACTAGATTTTTTTCAAAAACCATCATTTGTTTGGCCAATCCACGGTATTGAAAATCCATCTATAATGTCATAAAGTTGGACATTTAAATTATTATAATAATTTGTGAAATAAGAAACAAAGTCACATAATTAATGCAATGATGTATTTATTTTGTTGTTCATCAACTAACAATGAACTGGATTTGAATTTTTGTTTATCATTAATTTTAAGAGAGGACTTTACTAAACGTTTGACTAGCTCAAAAATAATCAATAGAATTATTACCGTTAATTCAATTAAATGAAACTTTAAACACCAACTTAGTTTATGTTTCTATAAGTTTCATGTTTTAATAAACAATCCATTATGATGAGGATAATGACAATGGAGAAAAATTTGTTAACAAGTAATCATCCATGACCTTTAAATATTGGTACTATAGTGCATGACTCTTATAACCAATAATTTCCAATTCAAGTGGTTAGTCTAAGGCTTTGTCAAAAAAAATTATCAAAAAATTGAGTCCACCAAGATGAAGCTTAGGGTTTAAGCTTCATCTTGGTGGACTTGATTTTTTGGTAACTTTTTTTTTGACAAAACCTTAGGCTAACCACTTGAATTGGAAGATGTTGGTTATAAGTGTCGTGCACCGTAAGAACATAAGTATTATAATTATACCATGAGCCATTTTTTTTGGTGACCTTGATGGGATTAATTTACACCAAGTTGCTAAGTGACATTGAAATAAGAGTGAAGTATTCCAAAATTTCCACAAGTTCTTACAATACACACAATCTAGCCACGTATTTTCAAAAAGCACTAGGTAGGTAGGAGGTTCTAAAATGGTGCATGCTCTAAAATGGTGCACCTCCTCAAATGTACTAATTTATACATGTGATTTTACATACCCTTTCAACAATGTACAAGCAATATACATTTGAGGAGGTGCACTACTTTAGAGACCTATGGCCTTTTCACTTCAAACATTCATAACTAAATCTAGAAAGCCCCAAACATATGAAACATCCTAAATTAGATGCCACTTTGTTTTGTGTTTCAAGAAAAATCAGTGAAAAATATTTCAAGAAGTTTCACCTTCCCAAAATTCAGTTTCAGCCCTTAACCCCTCACCGCCCAAGGGGACCAAAACTATCCACCTTGCATTTTAATTTGGAAATTTTTGACTTTTTTTGAAGAATGATATTAGTGATTTCTTTTTTAAATTATTCTTATTAATGTCTTGTTTTAGTATCAAAATTCTGATTTTGAAAATGACTGACTATGATATGTCTATTCAAAATATTGGGCAAGAGTGTCCATTGCAAATCTTCACTTTCTAGTGTTGAGAGCTCTTGGAAATGAGCCTCAAGTACATTAGAACTTGGAGAAACAATCACATTAGAAACTTAATTTAAAAAGTTATAGAGTAGATTTCAAGAAGCTGTAAATTGATTAGGGTTACACATGTTGTATTTTACATATTTATATATTTTTAGATATCCTCAATTTTAAATTTGAGATGTGAAAAGAGGATTGAAAGACTTCAAATCAATTTCATAGTTTTAACACCCACATCATCAAATATTATAATCTTTCAATCTATAAGTGATATTGTTGTGTTTTCTTTTTGTATGTGATCTCTAACATATCTAGTTTGAATTTGTACAATTACAATCATTTAAAATGATGCAACTTATCAAAATGTTGCCATTTTGTTCATCCAAGAGCAGATTCTGAGATACTCTGGAACGTGTGTGGATGGTGAGGGGTTAAACGCTCTGTTTTAGAACTTCCTACCTTAGCACTAGACATACAGTTTTGACAATCAAGGTTTTGAAAGCACAAATCTAGATGAAGCATTATATATTCAATAACCCATTTAAAAAGTAACCATACTAAAGAATGGTGGTACCTAAGTAAAAACCAAAATAATAAACCACTTATACAATACCTCTTGTGCAAATGCATTCTTTGTCATGTCATTTCCTTGCGCTTGAAAACATCTCATTGTTTTCCTCACACGTAGGAACAAAGAGCGAGCCCAATTAATTGATCCAGCAACAGGAGGCTATCTAGCAAACATTTGTAGTTTTGTTACTAAGGGTTTTTCCTTAAAACATAAATAATTCAATCTTGGTTGTAACCTTCTTATTAATGTATTAAAATGGTAATACTTGTTCTTTGAAAAAAAGAATCATGAAATGGATAAATCCTAAACTTGGGTATAAAACCATTAATTTTTTTTCTTTCAAAAAGATGACATGTATTGCCATTATGGCTATTATTAGGAAGTAATTTATTGTTTTCATCTCAACAACTAGTAGCTTGAAATAAGAGCCATACAAACAAAAAAAATTGGTATTCTTACACTAAAGAGAAGACATTATAAGCTAGAGGTAGTTCTCTCTTAAGAATGATTTGTACAAAATTCACATACAATGTGAGATCTTACATTACAAAATCAACTTCAAAAACCAATGAACAAATCGACAAAACATATAATGAGATTTTTTTTAATAGATATGTGTATATATAGAGAATCATTTAACTATTTCAAAACGATTGTGTGATCTGTGATGTGCTTTGCAATGTTAGAATAACCACCTTCATTGGATAGATATACCCAGTATTATTAAATTCACTTTCAATATTGTTTAGAGCACCTGGTTCCTTGAATTAGGAGGCGTGGCCCGATCTTTTAGAAAGACCTCTCTTGTAAAGTTAATCTCCTTGAGAAACTAGTATTACACAAACACTAGATACAATTAGAAAGAAACTTTGGGCTTTTTGTGAGTATTATCATTATGTGCATTGATTTTATTTTCTTTAATTTTAATACTGAAACAATCACAGTGATCCAAAACATAAACAATATGAAAACATTCCAATACAAATTTGCTTCTATTGAAAGGTTAATCAGAATTGGTGTTTTAATTAGGTTCATCAGATTGCACAATAAAAATAAGTTGTCATGATCTCAACACTTATGGATACTTTATAGGAATGATGTAATTTATTCTGCAAGAGAAAATTACATATTTGAGCATCCATATAAAACGAACCAAACATAATATTGTTGCATTGATAAAGAAAAAAGAAATAACAGGATCTTCACAATGATCGTTCAAGAGCTCTAGTGTAAAAGATTTAAAATAGGATGATGCAAAATGTTTACACAAGGAATGAAAATAAACTATTTTCAAAACACACAATCTTTGAATTCCTAGTAACCTGAAAAACATCATTAGATAGATACATATGATATGGTAGTTTTATTGGGATATTTATTGTTTCATATTACAAATTAACAATGCATTTGTTATTGCTTTGAGCTGTTACAAAAACTTTTGTATCGTTCTTTGTACTATCATTGTCCTTAACCCTTTAACGACCGTGGTCGATTTTGGGGTGGGCAATCCTTTGTATTGCCATTTGGGGAAAATTTTAGGGATTTTGAATACAGATGTCTATCACAAATCTAACCGTACAAATGGAAGTATCTTGCAAGGTTAAGTGTTCTGCATCATGACTTATGCTCACTCTTTAGTTGTTATGGTCATATTTTTACGTTTATTGGTGTATTTTCAGTAGGTACTTTTTTGGTTTTTTCAACCCTCTAGCCACATGCCACCTCAAATTGGCTTGGTTATTGTCCTAAACTCTTCACTTTCCAATTCCCTAAACCCATCCCCTTTGCCATGTCATCAAATTCCTTGGCATGCTCTCTCTACAAACTGAAAAGAGTCAAAATCAATCAGGAACTGGTCGACCGGTCCTTAATGGATTAAGAAAGCTAGTTTTTTTCCATACAATTTTTGAGATTTCCCTCCAATTAATTTAAGAAAGACTCAACACCAGAGTGAAACACCCCACTTTAGAATACTCGACATAGTTGTATTTCCAAAATTTAAAAATGTATCGTTAAAAAGAGCCTTTGATTAAGTGTCAATATTTGAAATTAAGGATTCTAGTATTATTTACAAGCCAACATGAAAATTTTACAAATCAAATAAAAGTATGAAGTTTACCGCAAGGATTGCATATAATTGCAAGAAGCTTCTCTTGAAACAACAAATAATTATCTTATTCCTCATGTGCATAAAACTGGTTTCCATTTTTCACTTACTAGCTGATTAATTCTAAAAATTTGAAATGAATTTTTGATAGTCTTTCAAGTTGGAAAAAATTGGCTACTTGAAGTCCAAATTTAAAAAAAAACTAATATTCCAATTTTTACATTATTATTATTATTTTTAACATCTGTTATAGAAAAAGCTGATCCATTTCATATTCATGACATAAGGAAGTAAGATATTGATCTTTACACTTAAAATGGATTACAATAAAAATAGAGAGCTTTTGTGTTACTTGAGTGGTAAAAAAAACACAATTAGACCCTTGTATGTTACACACTAATTTAACAACAAAGAAATGTTCCCAATTTTCTCTAATTCCAAGAAGTGGTAGCATTCATATTAGATGATGGATCTAAGTCCAAACCATATTTTGACACAAAATTGATATATACTTACAATGATCTAATTTCACTTTTTGAGATGCAACTTGAATACAAAAAATAAGAAAACTAGTAACTTGAAACAAAATTCTAATGCAATTTATAATGTGAACAATAATTTAAAATATTTTAAAAGTTTTTTGTTATATGTGTTTTTTAGGGAAATGATATATGTACACACACGGTTTACTATGTGTACGGGAGGAGGAGTACATTTTAGATATTTACCATCAACAAATTCAATAAGAAAAATTTGAATTCACATTTGAATTTAGAAACCCTGATTTAGTTTAGAATCACAAAGGGAGGATATAATTGAACAATGCCTAGTGGAAAAGCTTACTTAGGGAAAATTTTATTACTTTTACATTAAAAATGAGCTAAGTTTTTCCATTGGGCATTGTTCAATTGTATCCTCCTTTAAGGTTCTAGACTAAATCAAGGTCTCTTAATCCAAATATGAATTTAGATTCAACTTGGTGATAATAAATATCTAAATTTACATCCCGGGTGTACATACGTGAATTCCTTGTTTTTAATATACATTCAAAAATACAATTTTGAGTAACTTTTACCTGATTAAGAATATCGTTATATTTTTCCATCATTTGCCTATTTATTGCTCCTTCACTTTTAACAGTTTTGAAGCTTTGGAGTAGCTTAAGAGCACCTACATGCAATTACTTACATCAACAAAATTAAACAACTAAAAAGGAACTGTATACTATAATTTCATACGCAAATTTGTTGGTCAAATAAAATAAAAGACAAAAACATTGATTGTTCAATATTCTGGGGATTGCATGCTGTGACTTATCAAATAAACATGATACCAAAATAAACCAAAAGCTGATCTTTTTTTCTTTTTTCTTTTTTTGAATAATGACCACATTATTGACAAGATTCCACAATAAAGAATACAACCTCAAATGAACCAGAAACCCTTTGATGAAACTTTGTGAATTCAAGTGACACAGAACTTGGTTTAGAACTTTTAAGGCAAGGTTTGGTGCTTTTTTGGATACAATATATTCTAACTCTTTCAATCCCAAAAGATAATAGACAGAAACCCATATTTAAAAATCATAGTAGACGCAAGAGGAAACGTCTTTGTAAGCAAATTTGACTACTATTAAAAAGTATAAGGTCAATTTCCTATTGTGGTGAGGTTTGAATTTTTAATAAAAAGCCTAACAAGTTTCAAAATCCATATAAAAGAAAACTATTATTTGTGGCCAAATTCACATATCAATAGAAGAATCCCACTTGGCATGAATAACAGGGTGATTTTTGCCTAGTGTTTAAATGGGCAAACCATATAAAGCAATTCAAGCCTCCATTACTTTTGTTATAAACAAGTTTGATCTTCACCATCTCTCACTTTAGAAGCACTTTAGAGGCAATATCTCTTGCTTTAATACTCTTAATGCTTTAATTTTTTGGGTTTTTTTACCCACACATTCTTTTGTGCACCAATTGATTAATTTTAAATTACAAAACACGCCCTTTTGAGGAAATCGTATATTGCAGTACTATTGCCCCCTTTATGAACAATTCCATTTGCTTATATTGTTCACATTGATCATTATAATATTGAGAATGTATGATTAGATTTTGGTTTTCTTTCAAGTGGTGCCGACTTGAGTGTCTTTAAAACCTGCTTGTGTTGGTTGAAATTCGGAAACCTTAAGCTAATTAACATTTTTTTTTAAAGGTCAGCTTTGGGCACCAGGTGACCAAAGAGGCTTACATGCTGAGGGTTTACGATAACTACTACACTAAAATTTTCAAAAGCACATGAGAAGATAATTTGAACCATAATGAACATATATTTATACACACTAATTAGGCATACCTTCAGCACTTCGAAGTTTTTTGAAAGACGTGTCAATGAAGGCCTTGGTATCTTCCTCAATACCTTCTTTATCTTGGTCAAATTGAAACATGGTTGTTTTCCAAAGTGCAGCATGGGCACGGTCAAAGGCATCATATGTTAAACTTTCAATCGGTGCTACCATAGAAAGAACTTTCTAAAAAGATAAGCCACACAAAAAAGGGTAAAGGTGTAAGTATGTACATTTTTGTATTTATCTACGTATACATACATACATACATATTTTGCATTTATACATGTTTCTATACAATCGATGCATACATGAAGTATACATGTACGTATGTATGTATTTAAATTACTTTTTTTGGAAAAATTATCCTTCATGATGATACGTTTAAAAAACATATGTATTCCCATGGTTCAAAGAACGTTAAACGTTAATAATCTGTGTGCCACTTGTTATGATGAATGTGTTCTTAAACTATGTGAAATGTTTCTATGTTTATAACAAAGTTTTTATAACAAGATGCTTTTATAAAAAAAATACATATACTAGAAATTTGGTTCCGACAAAGTTTCAAAATGATGACAAAAATTAGAAGTCGACTAGGTTTAAGTATTAATAAAAAAACAATCTAATCACTTTTTTATGATTGATAAGTATAGAAAGTGGTTGTGACTTATACCATTTTCACATATAATCGTATGAATTTTCATATTTGCATCAAATTATATGAAGTTTTACAATGTTTAAAAAAATAATTTAAGAGAAAAATAAAAATCTGGAAGCCAATTAACCGAGTTCGCATATGGGTTGCTAAAGACATGTGTTAGTTCTATAAGAAAATAATTGAAAGAGAACTCATGAAAATATTTTGGTCAAGAAGCTAGAAATAAATGAAGCGGTTGATTGTGAGCCTTAGATCATCAATGCCACACGTTTATTCCATATTTTGAATCATTATTAGTTACTATTAACTTCTGGAGCTTCTAGCTACAAAACACGAAATGAAGAATGAATCTCTTGTATTTCAATCTCAAGAGGGGTTTTACCAAAAAAAATCTCAAATTTAACAACTGCTATGAAACTATTTTCATTGCAATACCTAAAAAAATACTTCAACCGTAAAGAAACTAACTACTAATATTCCAAAGTAAGTGAATTATACATTAACAGATGTATTTAAAATCATAAAATGCATTTTGATGAATATAACTAACCTGCACCACAATATCTATGCTTGCCACATCACCAGTGACACTCTTTAAATCTGGTCCCAAAAAGTATAAGAAGTCATTTACTACCTCCACAATGTGTGCAAAGTCATTACAAATGCTTGACATGTAGTTTGTTCTTTCAAACAATTTCTTCCGGTCGAATTCCCACCTACAACAAGATCCAGTAACATCTTACAAAGTATATGACATATTTGACTAAGTATGCATTATCCAAAGTCCACAAATAACAACCCTATTTGTTTTGGAAATATGTGTAAAATAATGAGGAAATCACAAATAGGGGCACAAAAATGAAAAATATTACAAATAGGGGCACAGTTTCAAAATAATTACAAATAAGGGTACAATTTCAAAATAAATTGTAAATTTTTGTAGGTTTTTTTGGTATGGACATAGGTTGATTTAGATACTCTAAAAGAAATCTTGTCCTAAATCACTTGTTCACGACAACTACAAATGTCCTAAATGACTCAATTTTAGTGCAATTGAGTAATTGTATAGTCATTTAGGACATTTGCAGTTGTTGTGATCGAGTTGTTTAGGACATGTTTTTGTTCTAGTGATACATCACATTAAATGTTAGCTAACTTCCAAAAAAATTAGAGGTCTTTCCAAAAAAAAGCCATCCCCTTTACTAAAATTTCTTTATTTAGGCTTGATTTATAGAGTTCTTTAAGTTTTCTGAAAATATTTAATGAGATATATCTAAATCAACCATGGTCCAAACCAAAAAAAAATTACAAATTAGTTTGAAATTGTGCCCTTATTTGTAATTATATTGAAACTATGCCCCTATTTGTAATATTTTTCATTTTTGTGCCCCTATTTCTAATTTCCCCTAAAATAACAGAAGATCTCTCCATATTCTACATGGTTCATAATTACACAAATAGTCCTAATTTAGTTTAATGTAAGCAACTATAGATTTCAAACGTCAAATGTAAAATACAGCTCATGTCTTTATTCATCGATGAAAAATTTGAGATTTGTATGTGAACTAGTGTAAATGTTCAAAAGACTAAAAAGTAAGTTATTTGGATGAACCGTGGATCTCGGCCACTCAATTCAATCTTCTCTCGAACTTGCAAATATATATCACTCCATGTACTAAGAATGCTTTTTGTGGTTGCTACAATATTGCTTGATATTGCGTAAGGTTTCTTTGTTAAAGAACGGAAGTCCACTTCTTGGGACACCTTTTCAGCAATCTGCAAAAGCTTCCCAATACATTTCATCAAAAACAAAGCTTTTCAATACCAATTCTTGTACGATATTTTAATTTAATTTATTTATTTAAAATTTCTTAAAGCAAAGTTATAACGTGAATGCTTATTACTGTAGGTAAATATTATATCAAGCATATGTCAACATAATAAAACAGTATCATCACAATTAGATTCGAGTAAGAAGAATTGGGTAACTTGGCCCTATAGCCTGAAATCCGGAATTTTTCAGTTGGATTTTGACTAATATGTACCGGTTACTTTTGTAAAACTACTAATTTTCTATTGTAAATATACTATATTTAGATTTTTGAAAAAAAAGGACCAATTTTTAATCCCGCAGTTTCTAATTTGAATCGTGTTTTTGCAATTATAGTTGGCTATCACTACATTAATCACTAGTTCTCCCCAAACCTTGTTTGCGCTAGGGGAATGCTATTTTGTGAGTGAGGATCCCTGAGTAGTGAGTTGCAAGTTGTTTTTTTTTGTCAAAATAATATATTCCACCTATAACTGTGTACATAGGGCCCTACAATTGTGCATTTTAAACAATCATCTCTTGAAAGCTTGCTTTTCTTTTTAGTTATTCCATAGATTTAGAGTTGAGAATCCGTTCCTGCTCACAAAATCTTGGATCACCACTCATAGCTCATCACTTTACGCTCACCAAATATCGTCTTCCCTTTGTGCTATATCACCTGCTTTTTTTCCCTCCTTCCACAACTTTTCACCCTCCCTTTTCCCATCCTTCCCCTCTCTTTTCAAATGTATGGTGACAAACATACACCCAATGCTTTATAACCCTTCTCTTTTCAAATTTCTAATGACCGACAGACACCCGATGCTTTAATTTATATTCATCTTCAACAACAAAGAAAATAGTGCTATTTCAAACAATAGGGCATCATTTGTAATACGTGTAGAATGTAACCTGATAAGCTATTTGCTCAAACAGAGCTCCCATATTGGCATCTTCCGCATAGAATCTCGAAATCACCCACACCATCCTCAGTGCATTGATCATGGGGCTTAGGGTTTCCAGAACTCCCCCAAGGGTGCCTGATCGCAGCGTCTGGAAAAACAGAGAAAATAAATTAAAAAATAGCAGGTCTTGAACGGAAGCGATTGCATTCCAATGCTAAATCGAATATTCTAAGATTTTCATATGCATTGTTGTGATAATATTAGGGGGTTTCATTTATTTCAAAAAAACAATGAACAAATGGTTATGAACAAGTTTTTGTTCACTGGTGAATATGCTATGACAACCTCCATCTCCAAGAGGTTGTCATGGCTTGTTCACGGAGTGACTTGCTTATGTTTTTCACGAATCTGATTCACGTGAACGAAATTGCTTGTGACCCCTATTGTATAGGTTACTTTTTTTGTAGAGTGTGTTTAGAGGGGAGTGAGTGGGTACCTGGAAATGACGCTCCAATGTGGTCAGAATTTTTACATTATCTTTGGCTTCAAGGAATGTCTTTGTTAACTCAGTGACCTGCAATGGGCCATGGGTTTTGTTACGACCATAGTTTTCCTTTGTATCTGAAATAGCAAAAAACATTTAAAAATATTTGAAAAGCATTGGTAGCTGAAGAAGAGGGGGTTGGTGGAGATGGCTTGCCTGAGCTTTGAATGTGCCAAGGAGGTTAGAGTTGCTACTCCCGGCCTCTAGAACAGCTAAAACTCTTTTGGCTTTGTTAGAATTAAGTTGCTCGTACATACTTGATAGAAAATTGTTTCGAGCTTGCCAAAACTCTAGCTCTGCGTACGGTCCCTTTCCAACTACTGTCTGCACCAGCTTATGATTTTCATTCAGAGTATTAGAATGTCTGATTGTTTCTCACATACCCTAAGTTTAACCCTTAAACGTCCATAGGGCATAGTATATGCGTTGATGTATAATTGTCATTTGCTACCAATAAGAAATTTTAATTTGGGATCTCAAGTAGCTCACTAGAATTGTATTGATATGTTCTCCAACTTCTTTGTTGATCTTAAATGTAGTAGAGGTGTGGATTCATTCTAAATACAAAAAAAAATACCCCATATTGTACTAGTTGCAGCGGCACACTGGGACGTTTAGGGGTTAACCCTCAAGCATCTTAGAAATAGTGCATACGTTGGCGTATAATTGACATTTCTTACCAATAAGAAGTTGTAATTTGGGACCGCAAATAGCTCACTAAAACATCACTAATTGATATTCCAACTTTTTTGTCAATATCAAATGTAATAGAAGTGTGGATCCATTCCAAATACAAGAACAATACTGTACAGTACTGCACTGACAACAGAGGGTCTTTCAAATGTTTGTTTAAAGCGTTAAATTAAAACGATTTATTTACCCTTCGACCAATCCCTTCCATTGGCCATATAAACGTCTTTCCTTCTCTTACAATTGATTTTGGTCTTGTTCCAAGGTTGTGACAAGAGGAATTTAACCCTTATTCCTTACAGACCAATCATTCAAACTCTTTGAATAGTGAATGAATGCATATAAGTCCTATGCGTACATTTTATTTTTATTTTTTTCATCCATTGTTAAATTGTTGAGTAGGGTTTTTCTTTTTTTTTTCTTTTTTTTTTTTTTTTTTTGCCATTTGGACAGATACATGGATCTCCAAATCTTTCATTTGCAACTGTTCTGTAGAATATATTCATATTTCACCTTCAAAGGTTCTATTCTTTCTAGTTCAAGACATGGTTTTTGAAAATTAACTTCAAAAAGTAAGTTTGATATAAATTCTATACAATTAACTTTGTCAAAATTAGGATTTGACGTTACAAACTTAGAAAGAGAATGGGGTATTGTGAAAGGGAATTGATATGTGCACACCTCGCGGTTGATATATGCACACCCGGGTTACATTTTAAATTTCTACCATGAAAAGCTGAATTTGAGAAATTTGAGTTCAGATTTGGACTAAGAGACTATGATTTAGTCTAGAACCATAAATAAAGTTGCAGTTGAACAATACCAAATGAAAAAGTTTAGCTAGGGATAAAGTGTTACTTTTACTTTAGTTTGTAAAAAAAGATAAGTTTTTTCATTGGGTGTAATTCAATTCCAACCTTTTTCATGATAGGAGCCTAAATCATGGTCTCTGAGTCCAAATCTGAACTCAAAATCCTCAAATTCAACTTTTTGATGGTAGAAATCTATAATTTACCCCTAGGGGAGTGCATATATCAACCCCCTGTGTGCACATATCAATTCCCATAGTGAAAATAGCAACTTTCTAATCTAGCACTAATTTTTGCTTGAGCTTCAAAAAAGTAATTGGATTTTATTGATAGATGTTGTTGTTGATTGTTATTGACAAAATCTAATGGTGTGACTTGGGGTAACTTACCACATTTTAGAAACAATGTGCTGCAGATTATAGATGGCATTTTATTCTTTTCATGTAAAATTTACATACTCACAAATGAGAAAGAGGTCATTGGAAGCCAAAAATCATTTATAAGTAATTTAGGTAGCCTTTAAATGTGGGTCATTAGTATTTTGTACATATAATTTAGTGTGTCATATATTGGATCCTATATACTAAATTTACTATAGCATGTGTGTATAGCTAGGTGCACATATGGGTCAAACACATTGTTTTTTCTTTTTTTTCAATTAAGTGCCCAATTTCTTCAAATTAAAATGGGTAGCTTCAAGGATTTAGGAAAAAAAAGGGTTGACTACTTTGTCTAATTTTCTCCTTTCAACTTGATTTTCAATTCTAGGTCTTTATTAATAAAGAATATAGCCTAGAATAAATTACACTAAAACAGAAAGTATAAGTAATGATAGAGTTTCATAAAAAATAAGCCATTTTGCCAATTATAAGTAATTATAGGGATTCTTTAATTCTTGCCTACGAGATGAATAGCCCCCAAAAAACCCCCTTGCTGCACATGGTACTCAAAATATACTTAGAGTGCTCCCTTGAGTAGTGTGAATATGATCCAAGAGTCATAATTCACAATATTCGTTTGAAAATCACAAATTAATTATTCTTCTAGATTGCATTGTATAACACATTTTGTTTTTGAAAATCTAGAAAAAGGGTCATTCACACATTTTTCTAACTATTGTCCTTCTTAAGGCTAATTTTCTCAATAGGATCACGTGTGTGCACACATATTTTATATATATATATATATATATATATATATATACATATATGTATATATACATACACATCAAATTGTCTTCAGCTCTTAATTCCTAAACATTTCAATTAAAAAATATATTGTTAGATTTATTGGTTCTTGCAACTTCATGTAATTCTAACTATGTATAGTACCCTTGAATAAAGTTTGTCGCCCTTTGTTTTTCACTTAGAGGTCATGTCATCTTATGTTTTGAAATTGAGGTCAATTGGGCTTTTTTGATCTTGCATTTTTAATATCTCATTCTTGCCCCCAATTTCAACAAAGCATACCAAAATTCAACCTCTTAAGACTAAAATCCAAAATTTGACAAATTTCTTTGTGTCACAAATCAAGATTTTACACGGTTTTACAAGAAAATTGATTGAAAAACATTGATGATGAATTTTGGAGATTTGATTGCATGGATGTATAGGTAATATCCATACGCACAATATATATGCACATAAAAATCCCTCAAGTATATAGAAATTGATCTTCTTAAGGTTTAGTGTGACATGTGGTATGTCCAAATCTCATAAAATAGGTATTTTCTTATGATAGTCAAATTTTACTATTTTACTTGTACGCTATGACTAAGTTTGTAACTTAGAACATGTTATTGTGTTTACTTGGTGAAAAGCTAACTAAAAATTAAAAATCCTAACCCATTCCTAACAATTCAAATTACCCAACCACATGCATACTCACGAAATGGCAAACGACAAGCTTTGAAGCATTGAATTCTAAAATGGAGAAGAAAAGAAGAAAGGAAGAAAACCAAGCAGATGACAACATGTAAGTTTAAGCGTAAACCCGAGCTCTTACTATCAAGCACTGCATAAAGAATTGAGCAATAAGGCCGACATCCACCACCGTTGTTGGCGGAAGAAGATAAGAAATCCAACTCTAAACACGCCAACAAAGAAAACAAATCCAACCATGAATGCAAACCCCACTAAGCTCACACTCTTGCGCTTGCAAGTACATTGTTGTGAGGAAAATTATGTAAGGAGGATGAGAAGCTTCAATTGCACAGCACTCTCGCCGCCACGTTTAGCGTGCTCAAACAATCCGGGGAGAGAAAAATCACAAACAACAAGAAAGCAATCTCAAATTTGAGAATCCTAAGTGCCAGCAAGAGCAACAGTAAGCTTAGCATAACATCGTGTAAAGAAGCCATTGCGTAAAGAATCCAATGTGCTCGCTAGTACAAACCCTACTCTCAAGATTCCACAACAATGCCAGCTTTTGCCAGCACGCCTTACCTTTCTTCAATTACCCTACAGCTTGTTGCTAAACCCTAAACTATTACAACCCAAAACTTGGACAGAAAAAACCATTTTTCATCCATATTACTCATGAACTCTAAACCCTACACTCATCCTACTAAACTCTTTTAGGATAATCCTATAATTCACACCTTTTTTTTCTACAGTATCCTAAAATGGAGGATTATACCCCACCCTATTTTACATATAATGAAGCAAGACATATATTTTGAATGCTATGGTAAATCTAAAAAGATATAAAATTTATCTCTAATGAATAAAATTGACCGTATTTTTAATCTCATGTAGTTTACTAAAAAATGGAGAGTCACCTCCCCAAGCTCAAAGTTTGGTTGTGGATTGTATGCCAATGGTTTTCATATATTTTTATTCACTAAGTTTAGAATGCAAAAGGTTGGATTATACAATTTCAAACATTTGTTGCTTTCATACATTTTGAAATCAAGTTTGATGGGCCATTTTTAAACTAGTATAATTGATTTTTGTGAGGAAAAATTGCTGCACAGTTTTAAACAACAAAATAATTGCGAAAAGGAGTTTCCAAAATCTATAATATGCTAATGTTAAAGAACTAATACAAAGACCATTGATTGGATGAACAAAATATATAAACTATGTGCATAGAACATGTTTTCCTTAAAAAAAAACTTCAAATTTTAAACTCATGGTCCTCAAGTGGTTAGAAACTCAATGCAATACCTTAAACTCCTTCAAGCATTTTTTCTTGGTGTTTGGAACATATACGTCTGTGAACACATTTGATTTTTGTAATATAAGAATAATGAAAATGAATATTTTTACTAAGAAGGTTGATAAGCAGCTTTTGTTACCCTTTGAGATTCTTTATGAAGAGCTGCTCCAAGAGCTGGTACCCAATCTGATAATGCTCCTTCAAGCTAAAAAAATAGATTACACCACAAGTATTTTGTAAACAACTTTTTTTCATGTGATTACACAAACTCGACATAATACTAAATATTTTAAAGGTTCATGTTGCGAATTCAAAAAACCAAATGTCAATTTAACTCCCTTACAGTACACAAAAAAATAATTCATGAAGGATAAATTTCCTTGTTGCTAAGTTTTGTTGGTTTTCTTCCAATTTGTTCAAATTAATTGATAAACTTACAAATTTTTATATTAGTGGTTGATCAATATTTAGCAAAAAAAAATCTTTCACTTTAGCAAGTATGATGAAATCTGAAACTAGTATTCTCAAAATTGAATCACATATACAATACCTTTTATACCATTTCATCAAGAAAAAAATGGTTCGAAGTAAAATTTAATGTTTTAAGAATCTATTTATATACTTCTACAGGGAAAGCGAATAGGAACAAGTAACGTATGCATAGAAGATAAGATGACAACAAAAATAGTCATTTTGAAAAAAATTCAACTCATGTCATATCATAATTAATTGAACTTTATATGGTCATTTTGTGCAAAACTTTTGAAGATATTACCTGAAGAACGAGTTCGTAATCAATATCACTCTTCTCAGCAGAATCAATTGGAACAGTTGGAATGACTAGTTGGAAGTCACCTTCTTGACGTGCTCTAGCACTTGATACCTACAACGTCAATGTTTACAAATTTGTTGATCGGAAACCTAAAAACACTTAAAATAAACATAATAACATTATATAAATTTTTATAACTAGAAATAAAATAAAAGCCATTTCTGAAATCTGAAAGACAGTACACCAGAAAGTGTGAAAGAAAAATCAAAATTTTACCTGAGAAGAAAACCTTTGCATATTTGTCAAGAGTTCATTTCCAATATGCTCCATCATATTAGGTTGTTTTGTATTCCAAAAGAGTGGCTCTTCTCGAATGCCTTCTCGTGCAAGCATTGGTACAAACAATTGTACCATCAACTGCAACAACACATACATGGAAATTTATTTCAGATTTTGTTTCAATTCCAAAACAATACGTACCATGTAGATATAAGCTAAGACATCACAAACCAACAAATTATTGGTAAAAAATGTCAAATAGGTGTTGACTCTGAATGTTAATAACCTTTTTTTTTTACAAATGTAGTTGTTACCCTAAGACCTTGCTTTTATAGAAACGAAGAGTTTTAACTTATTGATTGAGGGGTGCTATGTTTTGTTTCTATAAAAGCAAGGTCTTAGGGTAACAACCACGTTTGTAAAAAAAAAAGGTTATTGACATTTAGAGTCAACACCTATTTGACATTTTTTACCAATAATTTGTTGGTTTGTGATGTCTTGCACTATATGATAATTTAATCTTAGTTATTGACGTTCAAAGTCAACTACCATTTAACATTTTTGACCCAAAAAATTGTTGATTTATGGTGTCTTGCACTATAGAATAACCAATTTTTCTTGATCCAAAGTATAGTAGGATTTCAGTACCAATGCATTAGAGCAATGGAATGTAGTGGACGTGGGTAAAAAAATGTGACTCACTTTTTCCAGTGAACTCATGCCAGGTCCGGTGGGGAGTATTCCAAACTCGGCGTCGCTATCCAAGTGTTCCTCGGTAATGCCGCCGGTGGACACCATCTTGAGGAAATATACCACATTTGCAGAAAGAGCGTGCTCCGGCAACAAACCCGTGGATGCGCACAAAATGGGGTCGCGTTTCTGAGAGTAGATGATTTGCGGTGGCGGAGGAGGTTCTTCAACCTTGGGCGCTTCTGGCGCTTCATCGCCACCCTCTCCACCTTCGCCTTTGCTGCCCCCCTCGCCTTTCTCTCCTTTACTCTTTTCACCTTCTTGCTCTACCTCTGAAGACGCTTCTTCTTTTCCTTTCTTTCCTCCTTTCTTGCCCTTCTTGTCACCCTTCTTATCCCCCTTCTTATCCCCCTTTTTATCTCCTTTCTTCTCTTTCTTCTTCTCCTTTCCCTTCTTCCCTTTCGGGTCGTCTTTGCCTTTTGTTGCGTCGTCATTGTCTTCGTCCCCTTCTTGTTTGTCATCAGACGGTACTTCCTCGGGTGGCGGTGGAGGAGGAGGCGGCGGCGGTGGTGGCGGAGGTTGTACTATAGTTTCAACGATTGTCACAATTTCGTCAGGGTAGAAGAGGAGGCATGACGACGAGCCATCTAAGAACGATCTGATGCGTTGAGAGCCTTCCTCAGTTTGTAGAGCGGTGTTGAAAAGGCTCCGAGGTATGCTGAGTCCTATGCAAACCTTCTGTCGCAGCCATTCCAACCTCATGTCCGTGATCCATTCCTTCAGCCATGGCTTCTCAGGTGGCAGTGCGAGCGATTCTTCCGGTGCAACCTCCGTTTCTGTGTCAGGAAGAATTAGGTCATTGTCTCCACCATCGCCACCCACGCTTGCTGGTGGAGCTTCTGCAGCCTTTGTTTCTTCTGGAGTGCTCATTGTGAGAGCCTCAATTTTATTATTCCATCATGATTTTGGACTCATAATTTGGAGATTTGGCCTCCGAAATTCTCTTGATAATAGAACTACATTTCTATCCATTTCTATCCAATGCAAACATCTTTCATGAATGGATAAAAGTTCTGCAAGCCCCTGGAAATGGTTTAGGAAATTAAAAGAAAATGTTTGTTCATTGAAAGAAAACCTAAAAACTTGGAACCATATGTCTTGTGTTATTTGTGAAACTTAAACTGAAAAGTCTTGAATAATGATCTGCAATAATCATGTTATGGATACTCTATATATCATAGATTGACTGAAAATCCAAGGAGTTCATAGTATGAACAATGTAATGAATTATATACCACGTTGTGGTTTCCAAATTTATGATCAAAGCGTAAATAATGGCAATACATGAAAACAAGGAAGCAAATTAATTCGATAAAAAATTGAGTGAAATCAATGTATGAAGTTTATTAAGGTTGCAATCAATTCTTAGGTGTTTACAAGATTGAAGTGCTAAAACGACTTTAGGTTATAGAAGTAAAGTTCAAATTTTATACAAGTTGTTTAACATTATCTCGATGTTGTTGCACATCAATTTTTGAACATTTTGGAAACAAAGTAAATCATACACGTATTTCTTTGATAATTTTAAAAACTTATAAATCCAAGGTTTTAATGATTTGATTTCTTTAGTTTCTTAGACAAACAAATCTTTAATATCAAACATGACTTGTGATTTTTGTGTGATGTTTAACCCTTAAATGTCTGAGCAGCCCATAGTAAGTAGTACAATACAATATATTTTTCTTGTATTTGGAATGCATCCACACCCTTATTACATTTGAGATCAACAAAGAAGTTAGAATATAGATCAATGTTGCTCTAGTGAGGTAGTCAGGACCCCAAATTAAATCTTTTTGTTGGTAGCAAATGCTAGTTATACACCAGCGTACATACTATGTCCTATGGTTGCTTGGTCATTTAAGGGTTAAGTTATAATCAAAATTATCCAATTTCACATTAATCTATAAATGGGTCTACTAACTTATGTTTTTCCTAAAATAGTACCCATATCTTTAATGTAATTTACATTAATTTCAAGAAATTTGGTAGTCTCCAATACACATTACAAAGTAGAGGATTTTTTTTCGTTCGTCAAAAAACATATGTCAACATTGCATTTGACAATGAAGGGAGGGACTAGCAGCTATTGGTGTTAGGCTGTCAATTTTTTGCCAAACTGGCTACCTAGCCAGAAAAAAATGCACTATTACAAACATCTTCAAAATATCTTTTATGTCATATAGGGTGAATTTTTTTATATAATAAATAGAACACTTGAATTCAAAACTAAGCAATCCTTCATCCATTCAAATATTTCTCTCCTTATGAACCAATTGAACATCAATCAAGATCTTATACAATGTTCTAAAAAGGAAGAAAATCTTGAGGCAAGCCACACAAAGTCATTACCAAAGGAGATTGCCTCTTTCCTTGGATTTAGTCCAAACTTGTCATTTTCCTTCATTGTTGACCAAGGTTTTGCACAGGATGTAATCATGTTTTAAAAACAACACAAAATCAACATTCTAAACTTATCTTGTACACTTGCTTTACTAACATTAATTACAATACACTTATTACATGTACATACCGTATCATGGTTACATTTTTGAGAGCGTTTAAGAAATCAAAATTTGTTCCAAATATTTGCTTGAAATCCCTCACGTAGTTACAGTGATGCCTTAACCCCTAAAGGACCATGGCCTTTATTTTGTCAAAAGACACTCAAAATTGCCACCTCTATGGCAAAAAGTAAAAAAGTTTGTACAAATCTCAAGAACTTTGATTGCACAAATTGGAAGATTTTTGCATTTAAAAAGTGAAAAACAACTTTTTTTGCACCTTGCTAGATTATTTAACTTTGAACTTTTTTAATTTCAAAATTTTGCACCACAGAGTTTGGAATTCTATTTTTACATGGTAGGAAGTTGAGTTGGTAATCTTGGGAAAAAAGAAATAACAAAAAATAATTAATTTTCTTTCTTTAAGAAAAACATTAGGCAAAAGAAGGTATGAGATTGAACAAAAACTCAAATTGCTAATAACCGGAATTGAAACGCAATAATCCAAATGGTGAGATTGTTTTAGAAAGCAAACTTCACCCTCTCCAATAATTTGTTTTGAAAAAATGTTAAACCTGCATTCAAAAATGAAGTTTATAAGTTATTTTTTTAAGAAGATGCTTGAATTGCCCAAAAAACAAGATTGTCCATAACTTTCTCATAACCAGTCCAAATGGAATGAATCAAAGCTTTAGATGTAGACAAAGATATAATCTATGAGAAAAAAAATTAGTTTTTTTTCAAGTTTTTTACAAGAATTTTTTTTGCTGCCCAAAGTCCCCAAATTTGTGCTTATTTGGGCATAACTTTTGCTCCCTAGCATCAATTGGAATGAAAATTAGATGCCCATGCAAGTCTTTGAATTCCTCATCTTCAATAAAAGTTTCAAAAAATCATACAAAGTAGTTTAGCCATAGGTACATGCCTAAAATCCCATTTGTCCCCCGAACGAACAATTGTCCTTTAAAGGATAAGCTCTTCATCACTACCACATTGCAAGTTGTGGATGTAATGTCACTAAAACTTCAAAACTCTTCTATACAAATTATTAAAGATGGAAGAATCTCACATAGACGACAAGCAAGCACCAATTCAATTAGGCAATAAATTCCACAATTTTGTTAAAGTTAATAAGAGGGCTTGTTTGATCAAGGTGTTGAAATGTTTTGGCATCTAGATGAATGTAATTACTTAAAAGCTAGTGATATGGTATATTAGTTATAATGTTGACAATTTTTGTGTATTTGTTCAATATTCTCACAATTTGTAACAATGACAAGATTAATCATAGATAAGTTTGTGAAGCAAGTAACTCAATTGACTACTGTAGATTTATTATGACAAAAAAGCACTCAAGTCACTTGAGTTTAGTTTTTTTTAGTACATCCTATCGTAATTTTGTAATTGGCTGCTTGGACAACTGCAATGAGAAATGAAATTTTCACTTCCATGACCAATAGTGAGTTTTGACCTTGTCACAAGAAGGTTTCAAAATTTCAAGGAGAAGTGTAGAGCATCCATTCAAAGCACAAAAGTTTCAAAGTTTCAAAAAATCTTGGTTCAAAGAGGATAGCACTTTGATGGTAGCATGCAATCACGCTCATTACTAATTTAGAAATGCATATCAAATTTGAGAAACAACACGGTCACAAAAATTGTTAATACAGCAAGAGCTACCTTCAAACACTCTTGCACTTGTGCAATCATGCTAGGTTGGCCCAATCAAATTTTTATTTTTAATGACTGAGGCGGAGAAATTGTGTTTTTCCTAAGCAGCTTCAAAATCCAAATTTGGAATGCAAGATTTGACTTGGTGGAGGATTTTTTGACCACTTCATATCAAGAATTAGGAGTATTACATTATGCCCACCAACAATGACATTTTTGGAGCTCCTTGTTGGCAAGAAAGTTTCACGCTAAAGCATTGGATGTGGTGATGAAAGAGTTGTCAACTTCTCCATGTTAGTGAGTAAATAATCATGAACACCATATTGTTCATCTATTATTGCTAAACAATCTCATGGAAGTCTTTTTGTAACATCGAAATTTGTTGTAACAATTTTTAATGAAATTTAGACTTAAACCCAATTATCTAATCTTCTTGCAGGCTGCAATAGTCATGGGAAATTACAATGTGGATTTTTATTCTCAAAGGAAAGGGCGCAAATCTTTTGGTATTGTGAGGCATCATAATGATTCTATCAAATGCTTTGTGAAAATTCACAAGCTTAGGAAGCAACTAACCTTGAGCTAGTCAAGCAAAATTTGATGCTGATTCTATTCTAGTCCTCCATGCAAAGGGTGCAGGCTCACAAGAACTCTAGCTTAAAAAGGTGTTATGTTAAGCAGGGCCAAGAAAAAGTTGGTAGTAAATTACGTGGGTTTAGAATGGGCTAATAAGGACATACTCAGCACCTGAGTTAAGGTAGACATATCATATCCGAGCGTTTAAAGGTTTAGGGTTTCGCAAGGTCTCAAAAAATCAAGAAAAAGATCCGGGGGTTAGTCTTTCAAATACCTATCCTAGAACGTCATTTTTGTGGAAGAAAGCAATGTAAAATAATTTACATTAAACAGCAAAGTTATAGCTCATACGATTCTAAAAGCAACTCTAGACTAATCTTGAAACTTCTTGAATGTGTTCCTATAACGGCACTTGATAGTCTAGATCCTAGCCTTCCCACACTAGCTTAGAAGTTGACATGTGGCAAGATTTGCTTGTGCAAGTAGCTTTCACTGCTTCACTCTGAGTTTAATAATTTATGGTGAAACCCTGAAGGTGCTGAATTGGGAGCCGCTCGGGAATGGGTGTGACTACCTTACACCAGAACAGCTTCATAAATCTTTTCCTGTGCTAACACAACAGTGAGGGAGTGAGGATCTACTTCTGGAGAGTGATGGAAATCGGACTTTGCACAGCATGCTTTCCGTCGGACCACACCAGAAATGCAAAATCCGTCACCGAAGTATTTGCCAAAGTGGCATTCGGGGCATTCACCGTCGTCACTACAACAGTGAAGAGCTTCGTTTCGTTTGTCGCACCAAACGTCAAGATACAGGGCTCCACGGTGACGTTCGCACTCAAGCTGGATGGGCCTATGATTGTTGCTGCATAAGTGGCATTCGCATTCCCCACGTTCGTTACCGTCCTCGTCATGTCTATGGCGACAGGCAACAAAGATGGCGGAAAGTTGAACACGGCCGAAAACGAGGGGTAGTTCATGTCCTCCACGCGGATCGGGGCTAAAGGACACGTGACATTCTCTCCGGTGAAGATTCTGATATTCTGGGAGGTGTACGAAGCACACAGAAAGTTCACATAATCTTGGAAATCCATGTCGTACACCAGCCCGGGATCCAAAGCTCTCTCAGGCTTCAAATGTCCGGAGCCGAACTCCCAAGGCGTGCCCAGTAAGAGCGTGAAAGTGTCAGTGATCGTACTGTTAGTGTTGTCAATGACGCTGGCTGTAGTCATCATGGCGGATTTGATTGCGGAGGGGCTCCAGTCCGGGTGTGCGGATTTCAGCAATGCACCCACTCCACTGACGTGCGGACAAGACATCGAGGTTCCAGAATCCAAGTTGAAATCCACCATTCTGGTGTCGAAGTCCAAACCCGACGGCCCTCTGTGACCAGTCCACGCGGCGAGAATGCTCACTCCGGGGGCGGTGATGTCGGGCTTCAGGACCTCCGGTGTCAGAGTGTTAGGCCCTCGGGAGGAGAAAGCGGCCGTGGCTGGCGCAGGTCGGATTCCTAAATGCGTCCCGAAGAACAGGAATCTCCCGATGGGTGCGGCGGTGGAGTTCATGTAAGCTGCGAGCATGATGCCCTTTTTATAGCCCACTTGTATAGCCGGCAGGAAATGGGCTTCACCTGCAGTAGATTCGCCATCCGCGACGGTGTTTACGAGGACCATGCCCGCACCGCCTGCAGCCAAAACCACGGCTCCCTTCTCCAAGCGATCATTGACTCCGACCTCGCACACCACGATCATCCCCTTCGCCATCGTCGCGTTCAACGAATGCGCCAAGCATAGGGTCGCTGCAGTGACGTTCCTCTCGGCCACGTCGCTTCCATAGATGAGCGCAACCGGGGTGGCCATGACGCTGTACCACCCCGAGTTGCCCGTGATGTTCATCCCATTGCTAAACAGAAGAGCACCGCCGGGGAACGACCGGTCCAACGTACTCGCGGCGACGGTAATTACCCATGGGGCGACATTGGAGACCGACCCGGGGTAAGGTCCCTCGTTTCCAGCCGCGCAGGACACTAAGATACCCCTCTTCACCGCTCCAAAGGCGCCAATCGCCATATTGTCCACGTCGTAAGGGGAAATGCCGCCGCCAAGTGAAATGGAGGGCACATCCACTCCGTCCGCCACCGCCCGATCGTACCCGGCTAGAATATCCGATTCATAGCACCCGCCTAGCCAACAAACCTTGTACATCGCAATCCGTGCCTTCGGTGCCATGCCCCTGGCAGTTCCGTTCGCGAGCCCATTCAAATTCGCACCGGAGACGGCGCTCCCAGCGGCTGTGGACGACGTGTGGGAGCCATGGCCCTTAGTATCCCGCGGTGACCTCGACTCCAGAGTCTCATTCAAGGGGCCAGCAACCTGCTCATATCCTTCGGAGTAATACCTGGCCCCGATCACTTTCTTGTTACAATTCGAGGAGTTCCACCCTGTCCCCGATTGGCAACTCCCTTTCCACCGCGCGGGAATGGGCCCCAACCCCTCGTCACTGAAGCTCCCTCTCTCCGGCTATATCCCAGTGTCCAAAAGGCCAACTATCACGTCATCTCCGAATTGACCTTGTGGCCATAGCCCCCGCAAGGTGTTTAAACCCAGAAACGCCGGTGTGCGCGTAGTGTGAAGAGATCGGACATTGTCAGGTAAAACTCCCAGCACTCCGTTTAATCCTCTTAGCTCTGACGCTTCCTGAGGTGTCAGGCGGGCTGAGAACCCGTTCACCACGGTCTCATAAACATGGATTGGAGCGGATGCTGCCCGGGACGGTGATTCCAGGTTTGCTTCTGAAGCAATGGTCTGCACCTCCTCCAGAAGCCGGCTGTACCTGGAATGTGCCGTCTCCAGAGTTGACGTTGTGTCCGTTGCGGTGAGCCTCTCCATATGAATGATATACATTTGGGTGTGGTCGTTGGCGCCTAACAATTCTCTTTGGTTCAAGTTCATTTGCACTGGAACGGTGGAGATCTGTCCTGCCAGTAGTGTCCAGAACCCAATGCGGCCAAAAACCCAGCCAGCTTTCCCATTTGGACCCTCCCGAAACTGAAAGAGACAGTTTACACACTTTGCCTCAGGTCAAAATGACAATATTGAACACGCTGATGCAAATTGAACTCTTGAACACCATACTAGGTAAATTTGGAAAACTAGTTCAGTCTGGGACTTTCACTATTTCTTTCATTATGTACAATTTAGCATATTACAAAAAAACAAGCGTATCTTATCTTGTACAAATTTGAAGTCTCACTGATTGCCTCCAAGAATTACAATTAATTACAACTTTGAACTATAGCTAGCTAAGGTGGAGTACGAAATGGTCCCGGCCTCCGTTTTTTCCAATTTACCTTACGGTGTTCTTCCCGGTCCGGACCATTTACTATAACGACAATCCCACTTTTGATTATCAATCAAAAGCTTACACTCACCCTACCAGTGAACTGCACACACCTTACCTAGAAATATTATTACGATGAGCATGCGCTTTACAGGATGACAGAAATCTGGGAAATCTGGGTAGAATACTAGTTGAAATGCCTCCCCTAGATTCTTGCCATAGAACCCAGCCGCATTACAAATTTGCAATTGACAGTTTTTATGCTAGAAACCTCAAAACCAAAAGGAAATCGAGAGCTTACTACCTATGTTCCTGCGACCTCTTTATGGTCGTCAGAAGTTGTCAAGTGCAAACACGCCAGAGGCACAAGATGGGATTCAAAATAGTTTATCCCAATTCTAATCTCACTTTAGATTTTTGTATGGAGCAAGCTAGTGTGAGCCAGCAATTGTGTGAGAGCTCTTTCTGGACAGTTGATTCCGGAGTCTAATACACCATATTATGTAATCTGGGTAAAAGGTACTTTTTGGGACTTTTGAAGATTCTAGGTGATCACCTAGAACCAAGCTCTAGCATTTTTTTTGGTACACGTGCCCTCACTTAATAGGAGGAATTTGAGAGGGAAAAAATCTTAGTGGCTCAGACAGAATCTAATACCTTAAGGTAACTTTTTGGGTTTAAGGTGGAGTACAAAATGGTACCTCCCTTTTTCCCAGATTACATAATATGGTGTTCTAAGGTCTCAGACAAGCTATGCCACCGACACTAGTTGCTCAAAGCCATCCATCAACTGAAGACTATAACCTCGCTTTCGTGCTCATCCATCAAGCAGCCAAACCTTTCTTATGATAGCTACCCTCACAAATGCGGTGCATGATACTGAAGCAGCGGATTACCTACACAGACTCTTGACCAAGTCGTGGAGTGAAGAATCCAGGCTTTAACTGCGTGAATATGTGCATACATAGACTCAAGATGATTAATAAATGCACTGAAATGAAGTCGGTAAATTCACCGACCATCCCCCAATTCAATTCAGAAACACCCCACCTTGTCCAGCACGTACACCAACATCGCTTGCTCAAACACTGGTCTGTCGCTCAGGATCGAATTCCATTGGGAGAGTTCTTGAAACTAGGGGTTTAATCGCTTTCAGAAAGGTGGCAGCAAACGAGATTTGAACAAATTGATCTGGCAAGACAAGAAGGTACACACATCTACGATTCTACGTAGGAAGAATCTGACGGGACTGATTAGTGCAGGCTAGAGGCAGTACGATATTTTATCATGATTCTGGTAATTCGATGAACAATACCAGCTAAGAATCTTTTATATAAATGCATGCAAAGGGAGCTCATCGACCTAACCTGTAAGCTGGGGTAGAACGGAGATACCAAGGTGACTCGGATGTATCTCACTGGTTGAATGCAATAGATTCTAGCATTTCCTTCTCCAGCTTCGCAACCTCAGCTTGGGCATCAGCACTGACGTAACCGTCCAACTTACGCTTCATCAAACAATCCCATGGGGATCTCGACGGATCAATTGAGTCGCTGTCAAAGTTCCAACTTCAGCTGCAACACTTCGACTAGCTGCCCGCCAAGTGTTAATTCCACAAGTGTCGATTATCCAATTAGAACCAGATCTCACTGGATCTGTGTCTGTGCTCGACGGCAGCAGAGCTTTTATTTCTGCCGTGAGTGGTCCGACAAGCAACATGATAGTTGCGTAGCCAGAAGAGCACCGTTGTCAACAGCACATGCGTAGAATTGGAAGTGACGACGAGGACCCGAGTCAAGCCAGGCCGGAATCGCCGGGAGCCCGCTCTCATATTCGAAAGGTATAGATATGGCATGGTACAGTGGTGCCTCGATAAGATGAAGGTATTCGGATAGCATTTTCATTATTCCTTTCATGTAAAGAAAGCATTAGGGGCTTCAAACATGAAATCTGGCCCTCGAACTTCTCACCTCACAGGATTTTCGGCACTAGTGAATTGTAAAATCTGAGATACTCGTGAGTTTGTGGGAATTTCTGCGAGAGAAGTTTTGGGGTTTGAGGACGCACGTGAATGAGCCGCAAGAAGCCACAAAAATGAGTTTCTAAAGTTCACTCCTCACGTGAATCACGTTAGGAGTGAAGTCCAGAGGTGCGTCACGTCACGATTCACTAGTGAATTCACAGAGGTGAATCGCGACGTGATTCACCTGAAAAAGTTTAAGTTTGAAACCCCCTATCATTGTAACCAAACACATCTTTTGTAACTCCCCAACCACCAGGGACAGTCATCTCCTTCATCTTAGCTAAGCATTTTTTCTTATAAAGGTTCATCTTAACCCCTAAATGCCCAAGGGTGTTTTTCTTGTTTTTGGGAGGCAATTTTGAAGTTTTTGATTTGTCCTTGTAAGATCATTTATTAAACATCAAAATAAAATTGTAACAGTTGAATCTTGAACTCCAAGAATTCTAGATGGCGCTACCCAAAAAGAATCCAAAATGGCTGTGCAAATTTTAAGATATTTGCAATTGAATGATGATGAGAATAGAATTTTTTGCTTTTTCTAGAGCTGCCCGAAACTTCTAATGCAAATTGGCAACTTCTAGATACAAAATTGGGAAACAACCGCTTAGGATGCTTTAGTGTTTATTGTTGTTATCTCAAAACCAATGGCCCCTCTTCCAAATCCAAGACCACAATTTCACAAATGAGCCTGCAACGCAACTGTCAAAACGCAACCATCTAATACAAAGACATTTTCAGCTTCAATTATTGACCAAAAATCATTATGAATGAAAGAATTTTCAACGGTGAATGGATTCTAATTTGTATAACAAAAACATTCCAAGTGAAATTAGTCCAAAAGCACTTTTAGATTTTGTTAGATGTCAAAATTTCAGTATTAGGGCCCTTATTGCCCAAGGGAGTGCCCAAGGGAAATCTTCACCTTTTGCTCAACTTGATGCCCGCCTTTTCAATGTGGCAACTTCTCATAAGCTCTGTGACACTATTCACAACACTATTCACGACACTATTCACGACACTATTCATGTCACAAAATGTATGCTTGTAGTTAACCTTCCACCAAAAACAACTGGAATAAGATATGAAGGAAGTTGAATTTGAATGATGCAGCTAACTTCACAGTGCAACTTTTCCAAAAAAAAACCTGAAAATGATAAAATCCGTACCTTCAACAAGGTTTCAAAGTTTCTTGAAGTTTTTTGGACACCCAAATTGGGTGCCTTAGGGGTTAAAGAGGCACTACTGTAATCCTTTCCGAGAGGAGCTCATGTGCTTGTCGTTGCAATTTATCTCGAAAGGGACTCGCAATCGGCTGCGGTGGAACTGAAGGCGCTGGAGTGGGGATCCGGTCGCGGGGACCCCTCGGGGGAGGCCGGTGCAGGTCGTGTGAATGGGGTCGGTTGCGACGGTGATTGCTGCGAATCATTCGTCCTCTGGGGTTTCGGGCTGCGACTGTTTTTATGTTGGGTTTGTTCATGAGCCGGTTTCAAAGTTCAGGGAAATCTGGTTATTACTGTATCGAGGCGTTTTTTTCAACACTTTCTACAGAAGGAAAACCAACCAACTTTTTCTCAAGCAACATCCGATTCTGTTATTAAAAAACTTACACGTCTAGAGTTGCAAAAAACTTCATCAAAGTTTCTTTGAGTGAAAAAATGTAGAGACACCACAAACCTACTTCTTTCATTCACCAACCTAGGCTTTAAAAATGCCGGGAGAAATCGCAATTTGTTTGCAGGAAAAAATTGTGCTGTAAGGTAGGAACACCCATAAGCGTCAGTGTCCCCATAACCGTCACTTCTAAAATTTTGGAAAATTTGTGGAAATGAATAGATGTAATTACTATGATGTACAACATATGAACATGAAATCTTAGTGTTGATTATGGGTGCAATGGCAATTTGCTCTTTAAAAATTCACAACTTATTTTCACAATATCCAAATAATACACTCAAAAGTGCAAACTCATTTTCTTTTGTTCCTAATAGGATCTTATAATTTACTAGTTGTTTATTAATAGTCATCATGTTCAAAACCCTTAGTTTGACGTTTATGGGTGCTCCTACCCTTAGTAAAAAGGATTTCATTGAGAAACCAACAGACATTTCAAACCCGCGTTGGTCACCCTCAAATGCAAGAAAAATGATAAGATCGTCAGTATGTGCACGTTCATCTAGGGGAGCTATTGTCTAGTAGCGCAAGACACCATAAACTAACAAACTTTTGTCAAGTACATAACATTTAGTAGCCTGAAGAGAGGCTGCCTTTCCCTCTCTTCATGTATCATCCACAAACTTCATTTGACAAAAAAAAAAAAAAAAAAAAGAAAAAAAGAAAAAAAAAATTAGTAATAAATTTTCTGACATGGCTGGCCCTCACATCAACGTCTATGCACTAAATTGAGCCTCTCTTTCATAAACTCTCTGACAATTTTAGCCAAGTGTCCCCATAACTAAAGATGGATGTGGAATATTCCACACCATTTCATCTAGAGGGAGGCGCTGCCACCAAGCTCTACTAAACATTATGTAGTGGCCAACTTTAAATGCTATTATTCTTATTTTTTGACAAATTATAGTTTAAAATTGCTTTTGTAACTTTTATTCTAAGACTTTTGTGTTTCTAGACAACTTATTTTGGAGTGTTATGAACAGCTTGTATAATTGTAAAGTCTTGGTTATTTTATGTTGTCTTGCACCATTGCACTCCTCAATGAGTTGACACTCTTTGTAATTATAAGCAAGAAGGTCTTCAAATAAAAGTTATAAAAAAGATTAGAGATATTGTTTGCCAAAAAAAAGTTAGTAAAAATCAAAGTTGGTCACTTTTTGACATTTTTGGCCAAAAGTTTGCTAGTTTACAGTGTCTTGCACCCTAACATTGGTGAGGATTATGTTTTTACAATTATTTTTGACAAAGAGGATTTTTTTGTAGTGTTAAGGTAGCTAGTGTGAAAATGAGATAAGGTTGTGGTGAAAATTAGCCCAAATATTAGCTAATTTTACAAGGCTTGCTCTTTCCCACTATTCTCCATATACTTGTAGAATATCCCTAGAAAGTTTATCTTCATCACATTTAGCTTGTAAATTCAAAGCACACACTTCCACTATTGATATGGAGCTACATTCTCAAAAAATATCCAAACCAAAAATTGCAAATTGCATTGAAAAGACCATCAAGTACACTTTACTAATGTATCAACCATTCAAAGAATGCCTATGAAATTACATGTGTATAGAATGTTTTTTTTATAAACTATCTACCATTTAGTGTTACCACTAATAGTTTTTATTAATTACAACATTTATACTCTAAGGCATGCTAGCAAGAAGAACTTCCATCATCTTTAAGACAAATATTCCCATGTTTCTTGAATGGTTCTGACTAATTCTTTTGTGTTTTGCAATAGCATCTCATCTTGAAAAGTGTCTTTTACAATCTTCCATAATTTTTCAATGAAATCTAAGTCACACGAATTTGTAGAAAATAAAAAAAATTCATGCCATACACTTACCTCCAATCTACTGCAATGCCATTTTTCGTAAATATAAGTTTCTCAAGGTTATTGTGAAGAAAATAAAAGTTACTCAAGTGAATTTCATAAATTATATCAACAAAGCTTTTACCT
Source organism: Ulota crispa (assembly GCA_963920765.1). Lineage (NCBI taxonomy): Eukaryota > Viridiplantae > Streptophyta > Bryopsida > Orthotrichales > Orthotrichaceae > Ulota > Ulota crispa. Next base: position 19,814,796 of record OY987242.1, read on the forward strand.
CTCTGTTTATCAAGTGGCAATATAACAAGAGAACACTTTTCTAAATGGGTAAATACACCTCATAATACTATTTATAAACGACCAAATATGAAAGATGGTACAGAACAATTATATATAAAAAGGATCGTGTTGCTTTTGTCACACTTTCATTTGCTTTTATATCTTTCCAGTTTCAAATAAAAATTTGTTTGTCCATATCACATTCTTCCAATCAAATGCGAGCAAGTGCCATTGTTCTACCGCAAAATTAATGCTAATCTTGTCACCTTATAATTTTGACTAAGAACATTTTCTTTTTGTAGCAATATGGTTGGAGAATCCAATATTCTTCATTGCCTTTTTCAATGTGATGTAAGAAACCAACACGTGCATTTCATTTCTAATTGCAATAAGTAGTAGTCAATTTCAAGAATGAATATTAAACTTCTTTTTGTTACAAATATTTAGCTTTGGAGGCCTATTGCTTGAATGATTTCAATGGATGCACTGTTCCACGATCTTTAAAATTACTCAAAATAATAAAAATTGTAGATTGTGTCAATTCGGATTTTTCTGCAATATGATGAATTGACATGACACTACTATGCATTCTAATCATGGTTGTTAGCCAAAAGATAAAATAGGTGGGCATGTAATTTGGACTACACAAGCAAGTATGTTTGTCCAATGTTGTGTTAAAGGTTTTGAACTAAAAAATGAAAGATCATAATACTATTTAATACTCTTATTACATAACATGGCTTTAAATCTACATCTTGACTTTATGTTGGCAACCTTGTGTGTAACCAACATGTACAAAGTAAGTTTTTTTACCATTTATTCAAATGGACTATGAGTTGGCTATACTAAATAAACAATAGTTCAATCATACCTATGAGACAAAAGTGGGTAGACAATTTGTCCAATATGACAACCATGATTCCAACAAACACCTGTCTCTTTTGTCTTACTCAATACTCTAATCTTCATAGCTCTAAAGACCTTACACCATCAGTAAAATTGTTTTTTACAATCTAGAAATCTCACACATATACGAACTTGTACAACTTCTAAAATCTCACCAAAACACTTCATCAAAACATACACACAATGTATTCACAAGCTATCACATTTTTTATCCTGAACATGTTTCGTAATAAGATGTTGTTGGAACTTTGCATAAGAAATTTTGATTGACAAAAATCTAAATGTTTTGGCGTAAGAAGCATTGACATTGCCTTCACACTAAATTAGGTGCAAATACAACTTGCATTCTTATCAATGCTTTTCAGAATTCTCTAACAAATGACATTGAATCAAGTGCAAATGCCATCCAATATAATCTAGATTTGATCATATAAGTGTAATGTATAAAATATGGCAGTCGAAACCGTGGCTTTACTTTTGGTGGCGGTCACAATTTGAGAATGTGAATGTAACTTCTTAAGGGATATTGTACAACATCTTGCAACAGTGGTACAGACACCTTATTACTGTAGTGTGACATGATTTTTTTTTTACTAATTGATCAATGTCAAAGTTACAGTATTAGAAAAGATTAAGAAATAGATGCTAAACTTTGTGAAAATTCAGTAAGAGTTGTGTCCAAAACTTTCATAATAAAAGGTTAGCGGGTTGAAATTAATGAACCATTACCTTGAACCGTTAACAATAGAAACAAAACATGTTACACACAATCCACTTCCATAATTGCATATGACTAGTACTGAACGTTATATTACTTAAACCCTTTTCACTTTTATGGTCCTTTGAAATTTGAAAAAACATAAAAAAAAATTACGACAAATGTACAAGATAATTTGTGAAATAATCACATGATTACAAAATCAAAACCACCTTTAATCCACATAAATGTAAATGAACCACTCTGGGTGAAAAAAAGAAAAAAATCGTTTTTGCAAAAACAAAGGTTACGTCACACTACAGTATGTTGTTAAAAGAACTTTGCATAATATAGAGTGTAATAAGCATTTTCTTATCTTACATCAAAATTTTGTAATTCTTATGCAATCTCAATCAAGCATATCAAATTTTAATTCTAGAAAACCAAAACCTCATTTTTGGTTAATTGTTTTATATAAATTTCATTGTTTTACATGATAATTGATTGAAAATTATTGTTGATGAATTTGGAAGACTTGATTGCATGGATATGAAGGAAACACCCATATGCACATATTCCACTTTAAAAATATCCCACTTAGCAGTAAATGCATGACCTATGAAGAATTCAATGTGAGGCATGATATGACCAAAGTTTGTAAAATAGATATTTATTATATTTTAATTAAATTGGCATAGTAAACTTTCCATCATACTCAAAGGTACCAACTTGATTCTGTAGTTTATGAGCCAAATAGAAAAATCTATCATCATGAGGAAACACCTATTTGACAAAACTTAGACATAGTAACTTCAACATTGAAATCTCTAAGAAGTGAATTTTGAAGCTTTTTCATAGATGCTTATTAAAAGCAAAAATGTACATATGGATATTTTCAACATATCCATGCAACCAAACCTCAAAAATTCATCACTAATGTTTTTCAATCAAGTACCATGTAAAGCCATGGATATCATACAAAACTTTCACCAAAATATGGATTTTAGTTTTTGGAATTGAATTTTGGTATGTTTGATTGAGATTGCAGGTAAAATTTAAATATCACTGATGCAAAATAATAAAATGCCAAATGTACTCTATTTTATGTAAAGCTCTTTGAAAGGCATAATAGGGTTAACTCATACTTTCTTCCAAAAACTGTACAATACTATCTCATGAATGATATTTATCAACGCCCCATTTACATTTGAGGTGAGAATTGAGAAGCCACAGAGAGCAAAGTTTCAGCCCATGTGAACCCCAAAAACTAAGAAGACCAAGCAATGGCATTTGATATTAGAGATGTTCTTCCAAAGGACCAAAAAAAGAAAAATGAGGTGGATAACACTTTTGTTTTCCATGACAACAAAAGCACACAATACTTGGGTCCCTTGAAATTTGCCTCAGGCCCATCAAAAGAGAAAGACATGACTTAAACTCCAAGGGCCATTTGGTCAGAATCCTTTCAACCAATCATTTTTTGTCTTTTTAATTTATTATTTTTAAAATACTCTAAAAAAACAGGACTAAATTCTATGACCCCTAGTCTCATTTTACATTACGACCAAAAGCCATCGGGCTTCCAAAGGCAAGTCATGGCTCGTGAGGAATTAATTTTTCTTTAAGACTTCTCACCTCTAACTTAATGTCGGTAGGAGGCTCTAATTTGGAGTAGGCTCTAAAATGGATATTTATTAGTTAACCTCTAAAATTCTTTTGTGTTAAGAGTCCCACAACTGCTTCAAAATACTAGTCCCCAAATCAAGGTCAAAATTTTCATTGAAAATTATTTTTTAACAAATCCAACCATAGTATCCTTTGGTTGACTTGCACAAGTACATTGTCCCAAAATTTCAAAATGAATATCCCCACCAATTGCAAGACCAATGTGCTTAAATTTCAAAATGTAGGCTTTTCTAGTCCTTCCAGAAGGTGAAGTTTTGTTTTTCAAACTTTTTAGAGAAAAACCCGTATGTTTTATTTCTTGTGCAATTTTGGCAATATGTTGGAAAATGTATTGAAAGCATATATAAAAAAATTAACCAAAAAAAATTGGATTCATTTTTACAAAAATTGTAAAGTGAAAGGTATTGATGAATGAAAGATATAACTAATATGCTAATAAGTTTTGGAAGAATTTGAAAATTGTTAATTCCAATGGTGAGAATGCTCTAACATATAATTAGTAACTTTAATTTTAATTTTTTAAAATTGAGAGTAAAAAATAACTTTATTTGTTTTTTCTACCCTCTTCCTACCTTCATTGCCCGCAAAATAAAAATCCTTTTAACTCTTACCTCATTATTTGGAATTGAGTGATTCAATTTTTTTGAGAGGTATCAATCTATACAATTCTATAAAATTTAAAAAAAAATTAGAATATATTTTTTGCTGTCCAATTTGACATTGAAATTGAAAAAACCTTCTAACTTTTGCATTACTTATTGGAATGACATGAAATAAAGCTTCACATGTAGATTATGATGAGTAGCATCCATCCTAAAAATTTCATGAAAAATTTCCAAATTATGAAATCAATAGAACTTGCCTGAGTTCTCATAAAGCCCAAAGTGGGCTCCTTGGTCCTTTAGGGGTTAACTAAAAGTGCTCATAACTTTCATCTCACTTATTGGAAATGAGTGATTCAAAGCTTCTCATGTATACGTAAACTCAAAGAACAAATTTCAGATTTTTTTTTTTTTTAAATGTAAATTTTAAAAAAGTTTTTGGGCTACTCAAACTGCCCAAACTCCCCAAATTTTCAGAAATTCATTTTTTACTTCTTCAAAAAATGTTGGAATGATGAAAAAATTAGGTACCCATGTAGATACTTGAATTTCCCATCTTCCATAAAAGTTTCAAAAATCGCACAAAGTAGTTTAACCATAAGTACATGCCTAAAATCCCAATTGTCTTTGGAATGAACAGTCAATCCTTTAGGGGTTAAGTTCCATCATGATTGTGAACAATTATGAAAGCGGCTCCCCCAGTCATCAAAGAAAAACGTGTGGCGATTCCATGTCAACAAAGTGGTGTAAGTTAGAACTAATACTATTCCTTGGTACTCAGGGCTAGGGTTAGATGGCATGCTATTTTGGCTGGGGCCTGCGCCTGACACCCTGCCCAACCCCTGCCCGAACCATTTTCTCTCTCCTATCCTCTCCTCCTCAACTCTAACCTTCAATTTTTGAACTTGTGTTTGAGCCCCTTCACTTGCTATTGTGCTCCTTGAAACTTGGTTAGTAACTAGTTCATGAGCACATGAGTGAAAGAACCAGTTACGAACCAAGTTCCACGGAGCACAATAACAAATGAAGAGGCTCAAACGCAAGTTCAAAAACTGAAAGTTAGAGTTGAGGAGGAGAGGAGGAGAGGAGGAGAGGAGGAGAGGAGGAGAGGAGGAGAGGAGGAGAGGAGGAGAGGAGAAGAAAGAAAATGGTTTGGGCAGGGGCTGGGCAGGGTGTCAAGCGCAAGCCCCAGCCAAAATGGCATGCCATCTAACCCTAGCCGGTACTCGATACTTGTGGAAGCAAAAACCCCATATTAAGCAGATATGAAGTTGTCAGTTATATATAGAGTGTATCTAGACTTTAGGCTAGTCCAGATACACTCCATAAATAACTAACAACTCCATATCTGCTTAACCTCTAAAGGACCATTGTCCCTTCGAGGGACAAATGGGATTTTGGGCAAGTACCTACGGCCTCAATTTTTGTCCTAATGTTTTGAAACTTTTTTTGAAGATAGGAAAACACATTAGCTTTTGGGGAGTATAATTTTTATTCCAATTGATGCCAGGGAGCAAAAGTTATACCCAAATAAGCACAAATTTGGGGACGAGGGGCAGCAAAAAAAATCTTATAAAAACTTGAATTTTTTTTTCTTATAGATAATATCTTTATCTACATCTAAAGCTTTGATTCATTCCATTTGGACTAGTTATGAGAAAGTTATGGACAATCTTGTTTTTTGGGCAACTCAAGCATCTTCTTGAAAAAATAACTTATAAACTTCATTTTTGAATGCGGGTTTAACTTTTTTTCAAAAAAAATTGTTGGAGAGGGTGAAGTTTGCTTTCTAGAACATTCTCACCATTGGGATTATTGCATTTCAATTCCATTGCAAGGTTATTAGCAATTTAAGTAAATGTTCAATCTCATACCTTCTTCTACCTAATGTTTTTTTAAAGAATGAAAATTAAGTATTCTATTTTTAAAAAATCCCAAGATTCCCAACTCAACTTCCCACCATGCAAAAATAGAATTCCAAACTCTGTGGTGCAAAAGTTTTAAGTTAAAAATGTTCAAAGCTAAAAAATCTAATCAAGCAAGGTGCAAAAAAAGTTGTTTTTTACTTTTTAAATGCAAATATCTTCCAATCTGTGCAGTCAAGTTATTGAGTTTTGTATGACACATTCCTATAATAGTCTAGCACAAGATCCTACAATCAGATATGCAAAATGCGTGATTTTCAAACTTTTTTACTCTTTGCCATAGAGGTGGCAGTTTTGAGTGTCTTTTGACAAAATAAAGGCCATGGTCCTTTAGGGGTTAATATGGGGTTTCAATGGAGATGAGCGCACAAGTGTCTTGCGATTTGCTTTGAAGAAAGCGATTCAACGGTTTGGAAGATTGGAAGATGCTCTCTTTGGTTCTTGGTGTACTGCCGATTTTCTTTGCCGTGACTTTTCTGCAATGAATTATCGGATCCTAAGAACTGTACCACCGGTTTGTTTCTTTGGACAGAATGTCTGTACAGTACATCCAGATAGAGAAACACGCAAACTAGCACTCAAATGTCAATCTAGAAACCAAAAACTTGAAGAGAAAATACACAGATTCCCGTATCGCAGCAGCTTTCACACGTCGGGATAGCATTCTTTTACCGCTTTCTCTAAAGAATTACTGTAGCACAACTTCTTCTTTTTTCATTGATCTTTATTCCAGATAGCGGGTGGCAATGCCCTGATTTTGGGCAAAAAGCATTTGACCATTTTAGCAATAAGCAGACTGGGGAAATGGAATGGAGTTTTATCACCATATCCAACGAATTTCATTATTTATAAACGAGTGTGTCCCAATTTTTCAATGCAAATTAGGAGGTAAAATTCCATTGGGTTGTCCCACTTGGTTGAAAGCGATACTGGGGAACCGCGAAGTGAGACTTCGACTATTCTTTCCAAGAGTTAGCTAAAAGAAGGTTGTGAAACACTGCATCTTTGCCAAAAGGATGCGTGAGCGCGTGATGCACAGTGTTTTTTTAAGCTTTTGTCAAGGTAGAGCGACTTGCACCTCAGAATGCGCGCAGGTTTAGAAAAATTGGCTAATATTGGATTGAAGGAATGATGTGTGCATGTTCATTCAATTTTTTTACTAATATAAGTAACTTTCATCCAAAAGCTAGCAAATTGTGTATTTGCTCAAGGAGGCATTTGGTGATTTCATCCACTTTTTGAGCTGAATTTTCTAGTGTATTGGTAGCCAGATAGTTTTTCAGGTAAGAATTAGGCAAAAATTCACTAATAATAAGAACACTAGTGATGCACACCCAAATTAGGAAAGGGTCAAGGAGTGACTATTTTGGGTAATTTCCGGCATGTACAGTACCCTCAAGAAAGTCTTGCAACCCCTTTGTGAAGCCTTGCAAATTTTCTCCTTTATTTCTATAGTAAAAGTGATTCTATCAAAACTATCATATCAAATGTATTGCTTTATAGAACCTTCACCAACATATGAAATTTCAATGTCTAAATATAAAAAGTCTATTTTTGGTGAATTATTATTATTATTATTATTTTTGGCTTCACATAAAAATTAATTGAAAGATATATGTGATGATTTTTTAACATTTGATTGCACAAATATATAGGAAACATCATTGTTCACATCTTTTGTATTACAAATATGCACACTATGTAGGTAGAAATTTCCTCTAGGTGGTTATATAGCTTATAATATGTTTTCCAATTTTCTTTCATAAAATTTAAGGCTAAAGAAGTCAAACTCGTGTTATAGTAGGTTTCTACATTTCTATAGCTTTCTAATGATACCTTACTTGATTATGTTTGTTGAAGTGTTAGCCTACTATAACATGAGTTTGATTTCCATAACCTCAAATTTGTATGAAAGAAAATTAGAAAACACATTATAGCCTCATAGAGGAAAATTCTACCTACATAGTGTGCATATTTGTAATACAAAAGATGTGAACAATGATGTTTCCTATATATTTGTGCAATCAAATGTTAAAAAATCATCACATATATCTTTCAATTAATTTTTATGTGAAGCCAAAAATAATAATAATAATAATAATTCACCAAAAATAGACTTTTTATATTTAGACATTGAAATTTCATATGTTGGTGAAGGTTCTATAAAGCAATACATTTGATAGGATAGTTTTGATAGAATCACTTTTACTATGGAAATAAAGGAGAAAATATGCAAGACTTCACAAAAAGGTTGCAAGACTTTCTTGAGGGTACTGTATAGTACCCTAAAGAAAGAGAATGTAAGTCCCTCTTATGGGATTCAAAGAAGTTAATACAATAAACAATATGATGGGCATTTTATCCTCATATTGTTGGTATGCAATCCTCATGCAATCCTAATCAAGAGACCAAATTTCAATTACTAAAAATATAAATCCTATTTTTGGTAAATTATTTTGTGTAAAAATCATGGTATTACAAGAAAGTTGATTAAAAAACATTGGTGATGAATATTTGAGATTTGATTGCATGGATATGTAGGAGACATCTATAAGCACATCTTTATTTTGAACAAATATTTCAAAAAAGTTTCAAAGTTCCTTCTGTAGAGATTTTAATGTTAGGGTGATCATGACCAAATTAGTAAAATACATATTTCTTCATGGAAATTGAAAAATGAACACTACAATAGGGGCACATTTTAACCCCTAAATGCACAAGGCCTTTTTTGAGCTTCTAGGAATTTGCTCTAACTAAACAAAAAGCCAACATTTTGATAAGTTGTATCAATTTTGTTTAAATTGTAATTGTACAAATTCAAACTAGATATGTTAAACATCACATAGGAAACAAAAATACAACAATACCACTTATGGATTGAAAGATTATAATGTTTAATCGAGAGGGTATTAAAACTTGCAAAAATGACTTCAAGTCTTTCAATCCTCTTTTCACATGTCAAATCTAAATTGTTGGTTACCAAAAAAATATGAGGTTAAAGGACAAAATATACATAACTCCAATCAATTTATGGCATTTCAAAATCTCTTTTACAAATTTCTAAAATGAATTTCTAGTGTGATTTTTTCTCCAAGATTTAGTGTATTTGAGGCTCATTTTCATGAGCTCTCAACACTAAAAAAGTCAAGATTGCAGTGAACACCCTTGCACAAAATCTTGAATAAGAAATTCACAATCAATAATTTTCAAAATTGGATTTTTTATGCTAAAACTAGACTTCAAAAAGAATAATTCTAAAATACTAATTAATAATTTTCAAAATTGGATTTTTTATGCTAAAACTAGACTTCAAAAAGAATAATTCTAAAATACTAAATACTATAAATAGTATCTTAGCTAGGTTTTATTAAACTTCAAAATATTGTCGGCACCAAAATGTGGTGCCTTGGGCATTTAGGGGTTAATATCTTTCTTGTCAATAGAAATAGTGCAACTTTTCCACCTTGGGATCCACATAAAGGAAAAGAGGGGGATCTAGAAGTTGGAGGCGGGCCTTGCATTTTACTCAAAACTCAAGACGGGACTGATTCTCTTGCACAGCAGCAGTCTGCAAAGTGAAAGGTAGGTTTCTGGTATCGCTTGGCTAGTGTGGCGACACCGAGGCCAACTTCCATCGCCGAAGCTTTCATCCACAATCTTCATCTATCGCCATTGAAGCAACAGCCTTTCCAGTCGACACTTGCGAAACATTGCAACAAGTCTTGGATCGTGGATACCTCGATTTCTCGTGTGCATCTGCGCCACAATTGACAAAGGTGCTGCTCTACTGATCAGGTATGAAAAAGCCTGGTCTTATGGTGTGAGTGTGCTGTAATAACCGATTCTTCAGCACTGTTTTCAAAATATATGGCTACAGTAGTGATCAGGTGTCATTGCGTTCCATGCTTGTTCCACTTGCAGGATCGTTGCTAGCACATGGTTTCCATTCTCTGAGTGAATGCAGTCGTTGTAATCTGATAGCTTCGGCGCCCTTGCAAACAGCAGGTGGGAAAACTTTGATCGAACCATGGTGTCGTCGGTGGTGATTGGGAGGTATGTCTTTCTGGCGCTGGGATTGACGACGGCTTGCACTGTGCTCTACACCTGCATTTCGGACGGCTCTCCATTTCGTTCGGAGCTACTCACCCCGTACTTCCCCCCTACCCTTTCCTCTTTTTTTTGTTGTGAACGCTTTGGTCAGAATTATGTGCCACGTGGAGACATGTCGAATTGATATGAAATGAGGAGCTTGGAGTTTATTTGGTTTGAAGCGGGACTCTTAAGCGCCAGTCACAATGGGGTTGACACAGGTGGATGACCGCCACTCTGATCGACTTCTTCGTCAACGTTGTCGCCATTGCGGTGAGCTTGCAGCTCGCCCTCGAAGATTTGTTGCTGGATGAAAATTGTTCTCAACCAGAGTTTTGCCTGAACATGGTGTTTATTTAGCTTATGTTGTTTCTTCATTGTGTTGAGTTCTGGTAGGTTGATTTGTGCTGAGTGTCAATGTTTGTCTGAATCGCTTTGATATAATGTGGTGCAGGCGTGGGTATGGTATAAAGAATCCAACTTAGCTAGTCGGCTAATATGGATTGCTCTCCTTGTAGGCTTTGGCAGGTACGCTAAATTAAATTTTGCATACCCTCACACCTTGCTATCTGTTGTATTTCATGTGACTAAATTCTATTATCGAGTACCCGGAGGAGGAAACTTAGCCTATTATAGGGTTTCTTCTTTCAGGTTTGATGCTTTAAAAAAAGCCTCGATCCAAGATTTAATGGCCTCTCTAAAACCATTAACCCTACGGAACGGATTAGGGTTTCTGAGAATGCCAAAATGGCCGTCACGCTGTTCCATTCCACGCAGTGTATCTAAAAGGCCCTAGAACTTTGCTCTCTGCAGTTTTTCATCAAAGGTTGTAAGAAAATGAAGTACTGTACATAATTAGCCGAATGCATCAGTCTGTCCGCGGCACAGAATGGGCTTTCTAGTTGATAGTTTGAATTAGGGTTTTCTATGATGTAGTCTGAAAGCAAACATTGTTCATTCTCTGTGCAGCATCACAACTTGCTTGTATGTGGCGATTGAGTTCTTCAAGATGTCTCCAGACGATCCTGTTCACTACGTGCTACTGAAAGATCGCAACATCAGGTCTGTGCTCTAACTTAATTTCTCTTCCCCGTTCCTGTTTTTGAAACCTGTGTTAATCTGGATTAAAATTAAGCTATCGTTTGCAAGATTCAGTGATCGTGTCAATTTCAAACCTTACGCTGCAAAGTACGTTCTGTTGGGATTTTGTGACAGAAAAGGTGGACGGGTAGCAGCATACTAGGTGCAGCAGACAATGGCCACAACCCAAGCATGTATTGACCATCATGCGGTAATGAGACCCAAGTTTTTTATGCTCTGCTCTCTGGACTCCTCAGATCAGAGCCGTGCAGGGTTAACTAGTTTTGCAGAGCTCGTATTGCAGAGCTCGTATAGGAAGAATCCTCTGTCAAGATGATCAAAGTTTCAACAAGTGAGGAGTACTCTCGTAAGATTTGGAGACTAGTTAGGTGTCTCGATCACTACAGGGGTCAGGATTGGCTTGTATGGTACAGACTCTTGCGATGCAATATTTTCATCTTACAAAATCTGCAAAATGGAATATTAAGTTAATGGTCAGCATGTACGCGTTTTCCCATACTATGGTTCAGTTCACCTCTCCTGAGTTTATAGAATTAGGGGGGTTTCAGATATGTCGTTTGCAGGCACTTTCGTTCACATGAATGAAATTGGTGAACAAGTTAGTCAAGCCACTGTTCATGTCCTCGCAATCACCCATTCAAATATCTGAATTGTAGTGAACTACTCACCGCCTTTTCAGCTTTGCTCACAATCACTAATTCTGTATGGATCCCTTGAACTCCACCATCGTTGCTTCTAATCTAGAACCCTTTGTCTCCACAATTGTCCACTTCTAATCAAGATCTCTTCAACTCAACCATTGTTGCTTCTGGCGCATTGCGACTCCTTGAATGACCTTGACTTGTCAATCAACTCTGCATTTGAACTGTGGGCAATTACACAAACAGGCGCGGGTGCGGGAGCGATAGGGACACAAGCAGAGCTAGTGGGAGAGGCGAGGAAGGAGAGGCTTCAAGTCGTTCACATGTGAACCAGCCATGAGGACCTCTTGGAGGTCCTCATGGCTCGTTCACGCGTGAACCACTTGAAGCCTCTCCCTCCTGGCCTCTCCCGTTAGCTCTGCCTGTGTGCTTGTCGCTCCCGCGCCTATTTTTGTTGCTGCCCGCCTCTTGGCTTTTGCTTCGCGCCTCTAGCTCTTGCTCCACGTCTTTGGCTCTCGCTAGGCGTCTCTAGATAGTTTGGATGCAAAGTTGATTGCTAAGTCAAGGTCATTCACGGAATTGCAATGCACAAGAAGCAACAATGGTGGAGCTGAAGAGATCTTGATTAGAAGCGAACAATTGTGGAGACAAAGGGTTCTAGATTAGAAGCGATGATGGTGAAGTTCAAGGGATCCAAATTAGCTTACAAGATTGGTGATTGTGAGCAAAGTTGAAAGGCTGGTGAGTAGTTCATTACAATTCGGATATTTGAATGGGTGAATGTGAGGACATGAACGGTGGCTTGACTAACTTGTTCACCAATTTCATTCACGTGAATAAAATTGGTGTTGAACAGCATATCTAAAACCCCCTAATAGGGGGTTTCAGATATGTTGTTCACAAGCAATTTTGTTCACTTGAATGAAATTGGTGAACAAGTTAGTCAAGCCATCGTTCATGTCCTTGCGATCACCCATTCAAATATTTGAATTGTAGTGAACTACTCACCGCCCTTTCAACTTTGCTCACAATCACTAATTCTGTATGGATCCCTTGAACTCCACCATTGTTGCTCCTAATCTGGAACCCTTTGTCTTCACAATTGTCCACTTCTAATCAAGATCTCTTCAGCTCCACCATTGTCGCTTCTTGTGCATTGCGATTCCTTGAATGACCTTGACCTGGCAATCAACTCTGCATCCAAACTATTTAAAGGTGTGGAGCAAGAGCCAGAGGCTTGGAGCAAGAGTCGAGAGGTGGGCAACAACACAAACAGGCGTAGGCGCGGGCACGGGCGCTAGAGCAACAGGAACACAATCGGAGCTAGCAAGAGAAACAAGGAGGAAGAGGCTTCATGTCGTTCACGCATGAACGAGCCAAGAGGACCTCCAGGAGGTCCTCATGACAAGTCACTTTTGTGACTTCACGTTCATCATGAACAAAAACTTGTTCACTAGCATTGGTTCACCCCCTAATGCAGTGGTGTTATTCGACCATTTGGCTGTGTATGTGACTTAGTGGGTAACTATCGGTTTAGGACACGGAGCCTCAATCCGGATCACTAACCAGGCTTTTTGTATTTGCTATAAATAATTAACATCCTCACACCATCTCACTAAATTTCTCAGGAAGTTGCTGCTGGTCGCACTCTCAGCATTATAAATCTCGGTCACCTTCCACTTTAGTTTTTAATCAGCAATTCTACATGGGGCGCCAATTTCATATAATTCGAGCAATGTAACAAATCACTAAACTTATACATGGAGTTTCACGAAATCACATGCACGGATCTATCACTGCTATACTCGAACTCGGTTCATGCCACCACTTGTCGGTCGAACTGAATCCTTAGAGAGTAATGTGGTTCCTGCCTCAAGTGATTTTAGTCCTGGCACTTCACAGCATGGCCCTAATCTAGTTTATCCTCCCGCTATCACCCTAAATTTGTGTTAACTAGTTACATGACAGTATACTAGTATAGGCATGCCATGCAGTTGGAATCTAAGAACTTTAAATTTTTCCACGTCGAGTTAGTAAGCTTGTAGAAAGGGCGCCAAATTTCAGGAATCTCGATTAATCTTAGAATCTGCAGTTGCAATACTTTAAGAAAAATGGTTCGTGGAAGCCAACTTTTCTCTTTATTTCGTAAGCTGCGGATTCGTTCAACGATATGAGTACTGCCTTGCCTTGGGTGGTCATCGCAAGATGGAGATCTTCATCTTAACCCTTAAACATCGACAGGGACAAAAATTGTCCTCTGCCAACCAAAAAAACAATCTGAGTTACAGAAAAAAGTTGTTTTTCAGCTAATTTTTTTTTGCAGAAGTGATCATAGACACATGGTGCATCATGGAATGAAAGGCAAAAAATAATCTCAGCAAATGCACTCATATTTTTCAATAATTCAAATTGTGGGGAGATTCAGAGACACGGTGTTAGGTCTCATGCTACTCATCTTGCACTTTTCATGAGAGTATCATGTATTGTTGACTTTTGCAATTTTACAAAACAACATTTTAATGGGTGAGCACCTGTCACACCACTGTAGAAACTACTAGAAATCACTGTAGAGAACAGGCACGGCTACCCATCTGTCGTTCAAGGGTTAAGGTATGTTATAGGGAACAGCTTTGGACCAGACTTTGGTCCTAACAAGAAGCTCGAGAACTCCTTTACTGGATTTTACGAGAGCAGAAATAGGGTACAAATCATCCTCAGGAAACTCGTGGAAATGTTCTAAAAGATTTCCAAGTGGAAATTCAAACACGACGTTGTTCTGTGCAACTACTTCTGCTATTTCAAAGCCACCTTCAATACGAACCAGAGTGTGTTTACGAGCCCTGGAAGAGTGTTTGCATATGAGTAAAACCAATAACTCAATGCCAAAAAAATTGCCAAGCAATATGGGTGAAAATGCCAATATAGTAGAAAATGATATATTAACGCTTTCAAACCCCGCACACTGGGCTGGCTCTTGGAATGTGCACAGATTTGAGAGTTAAAATAACAAAGGTTTGACCTTCCTAATAAATCGAAATGGACAGGCCGGAGTTATACAGAAAATTCGACTTTTCTGCTTCTGAATCAACTATTGATAAAATCCACGACCTAAGGTACAGCAAAAGGATCACAATCAGTAAATCCTAATTAGATACTTACTTCAAATTCCGAAAGGAATGATTATAATACAGAAACTGTTTAAGCTTTCGACTGTTTACTGGTACATTGTTTATCATCTCTATTACAATTTAATACCCCCCAGAAGCCCAGAAACGACGTTCTGTTAAAGGAAGCCAGCGATAGGGCATGGGACCAGGAGAGGAGAGGTCTCGTTCCGGGCTTTCTTTGTCCGCTAACATGGCCAGAGCTTCTATGATACATTCGTCCAACGACGACTGTCCATGTGGGTAGTCATGACACGCTTTATCAGGTTCCAAGCCTCCCCTACAAACCCAAGCCAGATTCATACGTGCTATCAGGAGTTTGTGGCTGTTGAAGAGACAGGTCTGCACAAATTAAAATTTGTTCCTACAAATCTTACCCCATGTTCAAATTTAGGAGTATACAAGTAACTCAAAAAACTTCACTTTTCCAGTGCAAGTTTTGCGTTAGTTTATACCTTCTGGAAATATCGTAGTGGGCTGGCGTAAGATACTTAGCCACCGTGAGTTTCAGGCCACTCCCATCGTCCATAGGGATGTAATACTGTCAAAAAGCAATGAAAAAAATTCAAAACGATTCAAAATAGGAATAACTGTCACAAGCGCAGAACATTGTTGAGGAGCTGCCTGAACACCCCTTGGAATTAATGAACAATGAGCCAAAAAAAGAAAGCAGGTTCTTTTGGTGTATAATCTTAAGCTCATGTTAAGTTTACAAAGGCGGGCGTGGGTAAAATTAGAATATTGCATTTCATTTCATCCAGTCCTTGGTTAGCATCTTTGTATACAAGCTCACCTAATACTGATTGCACACGCCTGACAATGAAGGAAATTCCTTAAAAAATGAGCCAGTTTTTCAATACTTCGGTGTTCCAGATTTGATTTGTGTCAGTGCAAAAAGAATGTTAGCTGAACATGATGTGCTTCATATGCGTTATCAGAGTTGAAATATTTGGGTTTCTTAAAGGCAGAACATAGTTGAAGTACCTGGACAACTCCTTTCCCAAAAGTTCGTTCACCCACAGTGGTGACGCGATGGTTGTCATGAAGCGCCCCTGTCAAGACCTGGTCAGAAACCACCAATGCATCCTTCATTAAAAAAACTCCAAATTAGAATACGCTAATATGTTCTATGTAGCGTACTTCATGATTTAATGTACCCTGCGCCATAGAGTAACCAATCCCCCTGTTTGATAAATAGTGTACCTTAAGACAGGATTACTATCAAGAAGCTTGCTTGCTTTTCAACTAATAGGCACGTAATCAACAAGTAGCCCATGGACGAGTGGCCAACAAAAGATTTAAAATTCCGTAAATGTTATTAAAAGCATTGAGTGTTACCTCACTGGCACTAGCGCTATCTCGGTTGGTAATAATGGTCAAGGGGGCATGCGAGAGTGCTCCCGGATGCTTCACAAACACTTCCTTCTGCACGACCCGGGCAGCCATCAAAAAGAAGAAGAAAAGTTTATGTCAATCGATCTCTAATCTAAACAGCATTCAGACAACTGCAAGAAGCAGGAGAGAGACGAAGTACTAACCGGCAAGCTCCCAACGGTGTACACAAGATCTTCAATGTCCGCCTCGTTATTTCGGACTGTTTCAGTTACATTGCAGCCTTTGCAATCGAGCCACAGTGCCTGCCAAGTTCCATTCCAAACGTATTTAGGCAACGAAGTCGTTTTGGAGATTTTCTAGTGACCAGGTATACTAAAGGAATGAACTATGATTTACATAGAAAACATGAAGACATACAGCTTTGAAGACCTCATACGTGGCATAGTAAAAAGGATTAGACCCAGAATTTTCAGCATTTACTATACATGTGATAAGAGAAGAAACCGAAAGAACAGTAACCACGATCCATCCATACTAGAAACTTAAAAAAGGCATAGATGTGACATACCGCCATTGCAACGGCTTCCTCGAAGACACCACCAGGGTTGTTACGAAGGTCCAGAACTGCATCCAATATGAAATTCGCCAGATATCAGGAAGGTTAGGAGTACGGCAAGGCAAGTAACGGAGTAGAAGTTCGTGGGGACAAGGGCGGCAATAGAAGAAGTGAGGAGGAGACTTTAACATAGAGACACCTCGGATAGTGAAGAAGTGATTGATGAAGAAAACGAGAATTTTTATAATTGCAGAATACGAGAAGGACATGATTTTTCCTGCCAAAGTTACAGTGATACGCGAAGTTTTGGCCAGATTCCTTTGGGTCGGTAAACTTTGTAAATAAAACTATGTGCCAAGTTCTAAAAGTGGCTAAGATTGTCCAGAAGAGTTGTAGTTTGTTCAAGGAATAGCAAGACCTTTGCTATGGAGAAAGGTGATGAACTTACCATAGCCATCAACTCCAAGTGCTTCACCTTCGCGGATTGCTGAGGCCATTGCCTTGGTTCCCTCGTGTGTGAAGTAAAGAAGACGCAAATACGCAACCATTCGTCCGTTTCCGGCGTCAAGCATACGCATGTTCAAAGGAGGCAAAGGCAAGTTACGGCGCTCCACCAGAACTGTTCGTGGGGATGCCGTGGCATTGTCCCCAGCTATCGACAATTCAACCTGCAAGACAGGCAGGCAAGGCCAAACAGCATGACACATTAGCACTTTAAGGGGTTCATATGGAAATTTTTCATTGAATCGGTTTTATTTGTTTCTTGACCAACACATGCAACGTTCTTCTTCGTTGATCGTGGTGATATGGAATTTAGTTTATAGTTTTTTCACGACGAGGTCAATCAAATCGGACATTTTTCAACCTTGACATCTGTGTCGTGAAGGGGTTAGGGAAAGAGACGAACCGCGGAGCCAGAGGGACCTCGCAACAGCGCAACAGCCTCGTCTCTGCTCACATCCACCATCGCCATGTTGTCCACTGACACGAGTTTCTCACCACCTAGAATCCCAGCCTGAGTGTGCCCATACCCAACAGTTTAGAGTCCTCATAATTCAAGTCTGTCTCGGAACCATGCAGATTCGTTATGCATTCATAATAAAACTTCAATACATCTTAGGCTACATTGGGAAACCATTCAAGATCGGGAAGTCGTTGCCTGTTGCCAACCAGCAATCAGTAGTACAGTGCAAAGAGTAAGAAAATAAGCATGATTACCCTTGTAAGAAAAATTTATGATTAACACACAGCACTGCTATTTGGATGTTGGGGTGAACGAATTTTCCACACAGAAGTTTTCACTACAAAAGAAGAGAGAGTAGCAAAATTAACCTCCTCCGCAGGAGAGCCGGCAAAGGGTGCCACAATGGTGAAGCTTCCGTCTGAAGACCGACCTCCTAGCTGCAACACACTCCAAGAAACACCTTTACCTCACGCACGACTTCTAAGACAACGTGGAGGAAAGAAAACAGAGAGTAACAACTCATCGTGGTTTGCAAGAGCAATGCAAGGAAACAAATTCATAGAGTATCATCCATTCTGCTAAATTTGAGTAGAAAGTTCTGAAAACTGCGTTCATCTCTTGCAACTCTCAACCGATTAGGTATTGCGGGATTTTGCATGTGATTTTCTGAGTGGTGTGATGGTGGCCGTTACCTCCATGCCCACTCCTGTGTATTGGTGCGCTAGATACTTGATTTCAGACGGCAAAGGGTGATATATTGCTAGACGATACTCGTTCGGCACGAGGAAAGAGCTGTACTTGTCACCAAGATGCGCCACCATTTCTTTTATAGCTGCGTACCTGAAATTCCAGAGAAGCCCAGAAATCAGATAAAACTTCAAGTAAAACCAACAGAAAATGAAACTGAAATGTATCAATAACTTTTCGAACTGAGAAAAAGCATGATCAATACGTCTCAGATTTGGTATGAAGGAGCCCGCCGGTTTTGGATAGCGTGCGGTACAACTCGCCTGCCCATTGTGATTGCGAAAAGCTGCAAGAAGATTCGAACAAACTTTAGATTTGGTACATGGGAAAAGCCATCTTAAAGGACCTGAAAGCAAAAGATAGCGTTTGCAAGCTCAAACGAATGCTCAAATCTTGACACTTTCGAGACTGTAGCAGAAAAAGAAGGCAACAAGTCCTCGAAAAATCATTTTGCATGCTAGTAGTACCTGCCAAAATGATCATAATAGTCCTGCAGAGACGTTGTTTCGTTGACGAGTAGTTGACCACACCATGCCCGAAAGAAACATCATTGTCAATTTCACTGAGTCCAGGAGAAATTCCAACCCTCGTGCTTACATAAACAACATTTATGAAACTTAAACCTCTCCATAATCACCTTCTCTAAAATAAGATATTCTAGTATACACTGTACTCATGCCGTACTATCATTGACTGTGGCACACTTGTCACACATTCGAACTAAGGTAAGAGGTTCTAATTGCGATCAGCTCTAGGAACATCTGACATTTTACAAGAAATATCTATGACTGTCATTGATGAGTTAGGTAGGCTTAGCATATATTGCTAAGCCTACCTAACTCATCAATGACAGTCATAGATATTTCTTGTAAAATGTCAGATGTTCCTAGAGCTGATCGAAATTAGAACCTCTTATGTCAGAAAGGAAAAGTTGAGACCCTAATTGGTACGATGAAAGACGTTTAAATATAGTAGAAAATCCATCCCCAGAGGTATGCTAGAAAACCTAGCTGCACTACTATTGATAGGTTTAGCACGGCTGGGTTTTCTAGAGCACATGTGGCGGATGGGTACTCTACCAATTTCCAAAGTGATCATAACTCCCATGGATTTCCAACTTGCAGTACATTAGCATCAGCAGCCATTCAAGCCTCCAACAAGAGATTTCAAGCCATGTAGGGAGGGACGCACATTTGAGACGGTCTGCCACACTTGTTCCAGAAGCCTGCAACCACACACCATAAACAATGCACCACAAGTATGATATGAGCCTCTGGCAAAAGAGATGTTCAGCAAAATAGGCTGCAATGGCAAAAATCGGCAAAAGTCGAGGCGAGCGAGAAGAGCAGAATTCATGGCACCTGCGGTTTCGGACGCACTCCACGCACAGCTTTTCCTTGTCGGCCACACCATCAACCAAGCGTGCGTACTGGTCCAGTCTTCGCATGCCCATCCACGCATCGCGAGTGTACATCTCTTGCTTGGAGGCTTTGTCGTCGCGAGCTGCAATGATCTGTCCATAACTGAAGCCCATGCTCTCCCCGGGTCCTTCTCGCATGACATCCACTCCCAGCAACTGGAATCCGCCTCTAAACCCTCTCGGGTACCTCAATAGCAGGCTCAACGGCGCTCCAGCACCCCTCGCGGGACGGCCTCCGCCCCAATCGACATCTGACGCCACTTCGACGTGCGAGGCAGTTTCGACAAATTCGTGAGCTACAGCGGGTGAATTGAGCACCATCCCCAGGCCTCCTATAAGCCCCATCAAGCTTACTATAATACAACGGAAGCCACCATAACCTCCCCTTTCTGAGCTCTCATGCAAAGTCCCACAATCCTCGCGGCCCGGATTACATCTTGGGTGTGCACTACACGCAATCCGAAGGCTCCAGTGTTCCGCAAAAGGATTGAATGTCAAATTGATGACCAATTGCTTTCTCTTCCGATCCTGGTTTGAAAACTTTCCGCTCCTTGAAAAAGAGGCGCTCGATGGCCATTGGGAAGGTACGCAAGCGGCTGTTGCTCGAAAACTGGAAACAGACAAGAAAATTTGAGCGATTGGGGTCGTCGTCGTCGCCGCCATAGCTCGGTTCGATACCGATGGAGGGTTGTGAGAGCCACAGAAAATTTATAGACCGAATCCGCGACGAATTCCGCCACGTCTTGGAGCCGACGGACACATTGGAGGCATAACTGGAGCTACAATTAGTGAAGCGGGGAGAATTGTGGGTTTCGAGAGGACGAGAATACTACGACATGGAAATAAAAGACAACAACAGCAGTAATCCACAACTGAGACTAGCTCAGGCAAACTCGCCAGTTGGTCATGAGCGAGGAAGCAAAAAGGAGAAGGTTGCGTGTGCGAGCTGAAAATCCCAAGTCACACAGGCAACTCCGTCACGCATCCAGAAACATCGCTGATGCCCTGCTTCCATCGCTCGCATGTGAGACTCTTGACACGATCAAACCTCCTCCAATTCCAGTGGATCCAGCGTTTGGTGCAGGGCCATGCCCTCCGCACTTCCGCAGAGGGCAGTCTGCAAAATAGTCCATGACCCTGTCGGGATCGAGGAGGGGCGAATCCCGACGATAAGGGCATTGCCCCAGGGTTTAACTTTTGATTTTGTGAGGGTAGAGCGACCCGCACCCCAGACCAGGGCATTTTTTTTCGTTTTTGGTCATCAGCCACTATGGCTCGTTGTTTGAAAGACACAAAGTCAGATAGGCGATTGTTTTTATTTGTAAGGAGGAAACGTATGGCATTGAGTGAAAAGTGTAGGCAGTAATATGGTAACGAAGTAAATTTTTTGAATATAGGTACATGTAAAATGTCTTGATGAGGAGTATAATTTCAACGTTTACAATAATACAATATTTAACATATTTTTGCTTCCCAATGGCTATAGTAATACAATTTTCAACGTATTTTTGTTACTTGTGGCAAGGCTTGCATTCAAAATCCCTAATAAAAAATAATAACTTCAAAAATCCAAAACAAACATGACAATCTCTTTACATAATATTGCAACTGAGCAAAAAAGCAAAAATGAGCCATTAAACGCACACCGCAGTCCTAAACCAACACATTGTAACTCCGTAAGCCTCTCATCAAGGAGCACACAATAAAACCCTAAACTAGCACATTGTAACTCCATAAGCTTCTCATCAACGACAGCAACCTTCAAAGTTTTACTATAAACGACTATCTTGCACTCCTTTTGTGCAACCACAATTATTGTAAGTTTTGACGCACCGTGTATCTAGCACAACTACAAAATTGGCAATCACACAAGTGAAACGAGGCAATTTCCAAAGATTGCATCGAAGCAAAGAAATCCATAACTTAGGTGGGAAGCACACTTAAGAGCTTGCAATATGGCACTTTGAAAGTGACAACCATAGAGAAATAAGCGACAGGCAAGAATGCTCTAGTGCAAAGTGGCAAAGCCACTCGCAATGCAGTGGTCTTGTCCTTAAAACCACCTAGCAATTTTGGCAAAAATAGGAGTGACATGCAAAGCCACGTGGCAATTACTTTATCATGGAGGGAGACAATTTGGCTTCATGTAAAAAATAAAAAAAATAAAAAAAATTCAAGGGCCCAATTGCTAGAGCTAAAAGCCTAGTGCCTTTTGGCTCCAAATTGCCTAAAAGAAATGGGCTGCCCCAAACTGCTGGCAAGTAAGGAAATATTGGCTAAAATTGGAAAAAATGAATGTTATTATAAGCTACTTTCATCCAAAATTTGGCAAATGGGGATTCTGCTTTGGAAAGGATTTGGCGATTTCATCCAGTTTTTCACACTGATTCCTTAATGTAAAGGTTGCCACTGCACATTAGATTTAAGATTCTGACAAAATTTTGCCAAGAAATTAAACCATACATTGCCCAGCATAAAGCATTACCAAGAAATGGATGAAAATTTCACAATGCCTTCTTACGCGGCCAAACCCTCAAAACGCAAAACAAAATCCTAATTATAACCTATAACTTGCTCTAAAATGACCAAGGAATTTCTTGGCACTACTCTATATCAATGCTTTTAAGTGACAACAGCCTTTGCACACTCTTGACCCAAATTCCAATCTAAATGTACACGCACTTCTTTATAATTGCTCTTGCACTAGAAGAAAAATGTGTCCTTAACAACCACAAATATCCACAAGGATGATACAATGACTAATAAGCTTGATTCTCAGTTGGTATTTAGAAATAGCAATTTGGAAGCATAATAGTGATCACTGATTCAACAAACTTTAGGGTGACAGGGCAGATGGCCATTTCTTATGGTTTTAAATTTTTGAAAGTGGCCATAATGCTATGGCGTTCACATTTCTATTATTACATAATTTATGCATTCCCAAAAAGCTGCTAGTTAGGCAAAAATAATGATGCGTAGTAGTGGGGTTCACACCACCCAACAGAATTTTGCCAAAAGGACTTGCGGTCCCCCTATCTTTCTCTCGACTAAAAGTTGTGGCTATAATTTAGAAGTCATTGTTTTATATTTGAGGGCTTGATCAGAGATTAGCAAACATCGAAAATAAAGTTGCGATATTTCCTGAAATCTCCATTTTGGCAAGTTTTGACTGCTACAAAAAACTTGCAAGTAAAACCAAAACTCACGTCTAGTTATTAACTTTTTCTCAACTACCACCGTCAATTTTTATGTGTCAACAAGGATGCCATGTAGGCTTGGTATCTAATAACGACACCTGATGTGAACACTCATGGCAATGAACACACTAACTCTCTTGGAGTGCACTCCTTGTTTTTTTAGGTACACATGCAATCTAATGAAGGGTTATTTTAATTGCCTTGGTCCTAAATTTTTGACATGGCTTGGAAATAAAATAGCGTCACTTTAATAGGCATGGGGTTTTTATAAATAATGAAGGGTAGGGTTTAATGATGGGTATTACATTTTTTTTTGTTCTAGAGGGTGGTTAATATATTAAAAAATGAATACTTTTATTAGGGGTAGTAGATGGGGCTAGGGTTTATTATAGACCCATAAGTTTATGCTCTTGCAGTGTATCCAAAGCCGGATCCAATGTCCACTATGTAAGCCAGATATAGAGCGGTTTCCCTATTTTTTTATAGGACTTGTGTGATTAGAGTGTGCAACATGGGTTCATTGATTTTGGAGGGAAATTATTGCATGGACTATTTAAGGATTCATTTTTTTGCAAATTTTTCTTGTGCATTTTCTTCATGCTAGAGTAATAAGCTCAGGGCTAGAGTTTAGGGTTCTTTTTCTTTTGAGATTGATCAATCAATGCACAATATGTGTTGTGAAAGCTAGGAGGACAGATGATATGAAATCGACAAAAAATAACAGATGAAATGACTAAGTGGTTTTAGGGTGGAAGCGCTGCAGTGCTCTTGTTTGTGCTCAATTCTCTCTTTGTGAACTAAGGTTTTGTTGTGGTCATTGAATTTTGAAATGGCATGAAGAACCTCCCACCTTTGTATGGTTCAAGTTAAACCCTCTAGTTTTTGTCATTGTCATGAGGGCCTTGTGCTGCACTTTGGAATACATGGAATTCATGTTGTTCTTGTCAAGGCACTATGTTTTGTGTTTTGAAACAAAACCTATGGTTGCAGATGCATTTTTGGCACATGAATTTATCACTCTAAATCCGTATTTGGACTTGTGCGTGCATTCTTCACTTGTAAGTAATTTGTTTTATGGGCTTTGTATTATAAAAAAGCATGGTTCAAAGTATGCTAAGTTTGTTGAGACTTTGTGTTTGAAGTGATTTTTTGTTTCATTAGTTTTTGGTTAATGTTAACAAACCCTACACAAAGTCTACCTATAGACGTGATAATTCTTTCTACATGCTTATTGTCTTCAATTGTTGCAATTTTCATTGGACATATTATGAGATTAGTCAAATGTTGTGTTATTTGTAGCAGTATTTCCCCCACATTAATTTTGGGTGGGATCTACACATTCATTGGATATGCTCTATGAGCAACCAAAAATTGGTTACGACAGTGATACACAAATCACTCTTACTTTGTGCAACATTTTTTGCAAGTGTAGTTTTGTAAATTGAGTTTTAGTGATAAACAATTGTCTCTTTTTCTTTTTTTTACTTGTCATTCCATATTTATAATGAACATAGGGTATACAAAAAGATGGCAAATAATTTTTTTTAAATGAAGGTTGGGGTACACAAAATTCCTTCAATTTAGAAATTTAGGTAAAGATAGCCTTATAGAAATCAAATTTTTTTACCTACATAGCCCCCCGCTTATAGGGCCTTGCACACATGTTACCCACCAAAACCATGTATAGTGCACTCCCCAAGCACTAACTACCAGTTCTTTCAATTTCTTAATTCCAAGTGAGAACCCACCTTTAGATGCTACAATTGTAGTCATTGTGGCTATTTATAATTGTTTGAACTAGCCATAGAAGACACATTTTTTTCAAGCCATTGCTTAAAGTTACATCCTTTGTTCTCCCACCAAACTTTAAGAATAGGTAGTAGTGTAGTACTAAAAGAGCCATTTTCTATAAGGGTTTAGGTTCATTTTCAAGTTGTTCCAGTTCATAATTTTATGGGCCATCAATTTGGTCAATTTTTTTATTGGATCCTAATATAAAACTCTTGGATAAAATTGATGTCCAATTTGAAATTAACAAATTGGGCCCATGTTCTTCAATTGGGTCAATGTATTTTGGTGACCTAATTTTTTTGGTATAGATTTATTTTTGGGCATCAAAATTTTGTCACATAAGTGGTCATGTCATTGACAAAATCAATTAGAGCAACACTCAATACAAGAACTTAAAGTCCAATTGATAACCTAATCAAAGCCTCAAGCAATTCTTTTTATTTATTTTGGTAATTCTTAAATTGGCTCAACAATTGAGCCCTTATATAAATCAAGCCTCAAGGCCACTTTGCCTTAGTGCTAAAATCCAACTCATAGTCCATTGGGCCATTTAACAATATATCAAGTAGGCCACTCTTTTGATATTGGGTTTTAAATTGGGCCCTAATGTTTAACCCTTGGGCCCAATTGATGGCACAATTTCAAATTGACAAATTGGATTCATGGATTCATCAACTAAATTTTTAAATGTAATGATAGGGTTTTATTTTTTGGGTTTATTTTTTGGTGTCTAAGCTCAATCCATTATCGGGCATATCATCAATATGAATTGGACCAACCCCTAATATAACACCTTGAGGCCCAATTCAATTTAAGAATTTGAGCCATCTAATTAATTCCTCTTGGTGAATTTTAAATTGAATTGACAATGAGCCCTAATGTATATTGACCCTAAGTGCAAATTTCAAGTTGTCATACATTTGATTCAGCTCTAGTATCCTAATACTATACATTTATGTTCTAAAATGTACCCTACTATTTCATGAGATCAAAATTGAGTGATGAGTGGTAACATATATGTTCATTATAAAGAAAGAACACACATTTATAAAAGTACTTTGATTCATTGATTGTGTGCAATATGAGCAGGTTACAAGTGATACAAATGATGTCAACAAGCAAATGTTTTGAATTGAATTAATACCACAATACATTGGAACACAGAGTATCTCTTGATTCTTACAAGGTTAAGTAGCACATTTGGCTATTTGGTAACATGCATGATGCATCCAAATAATATTCAAAATAAAGATTTAGCATCTAGAAATTTAATGTTGAAAAAAATAATGCTTATCAAAAAAACAAAAATTATGTGACTACTATATTTATTTACAAGTGGACAAATGTACTAGGTTCACCCAATCAATGGTTTGACACCTAATATTTCTATCATAATTTTGGTGAAGGTACGGTTGCCCAAAATGTGTGTTGTGGTTTTTGAAAGCAACAACTTCTGGGTGGTGCATGCTTTTGTAAAAGTAGAATGCAATGATAAGTAAATTACTTTGAAACTTTAATAAGGAGATTGTATGTAGAGAATTTTTGCTAAATTTGGTCTCCATGCTTTTTTGAAGGAAACTTTTAAGAATTTCTAATTGTTTTTCTCATTCATCAAATTTGACATTTTTGCTCTTGCGCTTGTAATCATGCACTTGGTCCTCACAACTCAAAACAAAACAGCAATATGAAAGTTTCAAAGACCTTTAACCAAAATTGCAGGTCATAAAATCAAAAACAACAATAGAGGTAGAAATAATGAAGACCACCAAGTTTTCCAATATTGTCCAAGCAATACATATGTTTGCGCAAAACATTTTGAAAGCAAAATACAATTGAACAAGAATATAGTTTGAGAATTGCATCTATTACTAGTCACTAATAGCAACCTCATTGGAGAGTTGGTACTTTGCCAAAGCCTTTCTTTCTTTTTCTCCTCTCTTTTGCAAAATACCTCCAAGAGTTATGTTTTCAGGTGCTATTGGATTGGCTTTTATGATTGGTGTTCTAAATTCTTTTGTACCATATATTTTTATTTTGAATTTCATAAAATGAAAAATAAAATAAAACTTTTAACTTTCTTCCGTATGTAGATTTTATATTATAAGTTTCAAAAGGCATTTTTTACAAGTCCCTTGCCGAGGCAACCAAGTCTCTCTCATACTGCTTTGTTAGAATATTTTACACTAAATATTGCGTTTAGGTTGCTCCACACTAATTTCTCAAAACTTTACACTATATAAACTTTTATGGCTTCTACAATATTTTTTATCAAAGATCATTGCAATAAAAAAATTATAAAGACTTGACAACAACAATGAAGTTGATGAATAACAAACTAGCAATGTTCAAGTTGTAAATCATGTGAAATTCAAGTATTTATAAAGTTATATGCACCTCCAAGTGGCCAAGTGATGAGTCATGAGATAACTTACCAAGGTAAGGCAACCTAAATGCAATATTCAATGTAGTTATTTTGGAAGTTGCAATTTGATTAAGGTAGAAATACCATAAATGGTTACTGCCCAATTATGGCAGAGTAGAGTGTTCTTAAACCAACAAGAGCTAGCTTTGAAAGAGATTTCAGAAAGATGCTCTTTCCTTGCATTTGATTGGTTCAAACTTATTTCAGAACAAGGTTCTAGAGGTAGTCGTTTAAGGTGCACCTTGGAAACCAAAATCAATCCAAACCCTAAATCCACATTTATATTGCATAAAATATTCATTTTTGAGTTTTTTTTTTTTTTTTTTTTTTTCACTCTTCCTTATCCTTGTTTCTCCACAAATTGAGCTTACTTTCTCAAGAAATTTCCCATATCTTCAGGCTAAAGTGCCTTATTAGAACCGTTTATGGTATTTCTACCTTACAACAAGTTTTGTTGGGGGCTGGGGAGCCTTGTGAGACTTGGCTCAAACCAGAAAGAAAGAAGAAAGAAAGTGAGTGAGGCTGGTTCAGCAGATTCTGAAAGGCAACCGCCAAGCGTCGCTGCAGCAACTGCAAAGCCCCCCCGACTCCCACTGGGAAGTGAAGTCAAGAGGGGTAAGCTTATGCATGCAGCTCTCACTGCCCTTGCAGCACCACTCCAAGAACTCCCCCACTGCCCCACCCGGCAGCTGCTCCGCCCTCCCTCCATGTCTCTCTTGCAAGCTTCTCCTCAAGCCTCAGTCTCCTCTCTATTAGTCATTGCAGCACCTGGCAGCACTGTCATTGAGAGCTTCTGCACCGCTTTTGACGCCATTACAGTGGTTATGCAGTTGTACTGATCGATCAGCTTGCATTGGAGAATGGGAGCATTTTTCCTCGGAAAACAGGTCAGTCGTTCACCTCCTCCCTCTTTTTGCTATCAGTTTTCCGTGATTCTCGTTCTCCAAGATCTGTGTTCGTTACATTGTGCTTTGGACATGGATTGATGGTGCCAGCTTCTGAGCCTAATCTCCTCCGCCAAATGCAAAATCCCACCTCTTAGCTCTGCAATAAGAGCTGGTAGGTTGGGGTTAGGCTTGTGCGACCGAAGCCTTTTACGACCTTCAGTGGTCAGGAAATGAAATGCTTATGGCGTTCGGACATTGGGAATGACATCAGAGTGCTTGATTTTTGCATGTTGCCGGAGTTGGGATTTTGAGAAGAAACCCTCAGTTTGTTGCTTTCTGTTTATGCGTACCCAAGAAAACGAGCTTTAGGCATCTGAAACGTGAAAATTTTGATGTTGTTAATGCCAAGATATGTGTGATCTGACACAGGAAATCGAAAATCTTTGTTGGTTCTTGTATAGCCTGCACCGATCCCGTTTTTTTGAGCTGGTGAAAGAGCAACTGTTGCCGGAGAAAGGACGTATGTATGGTGCAAGCTGACTGATGAGGGTTGTTCTTCCTGTCGCCATGAACATCTCCATGGCTGGAAGAACATTGTATGAGGTTAGTTCTCGATCTCCACTCGATGTAGAGACCTTGAATAGAATGTTTCCTTGCGACTCAAAGTCCTCGGAAGTGCTTCACAGTTATCTGTAGTATCAAAATTTACAGTGCAATAGTGCAACTCAACAAGCACATGCTTAGATATGTCAGTGCGAGGCTGCCTTGATAACTCATGAACGACTGAGGTTTCATGGTTTTTTAAATGACCAATTTAATTGATTATTGCAAAAGAAATAATTCATACAGGGCTAACATTTTTAACACCACTCCTCAATAACGAACATTGCATGTGCTGGTCAAGAAATAAACCTGAAAAAAAGAAAGTCGTCGTGTGACCCCTCTCAAAAGTGCTAAAATGTACGAGGATCAACCTGGACCTCTTGGTCATTTAGGGGTTAATAAGCTGACGAAACAATCCCTGAAACGTTGCGACATGTGTCCTCGTTGGTTGCAGTTGGGTAGCCAAAACGGTATAACTCTGCAGAAATCTGATGGACTGCCGTCTCCAGAGCGCTCAGGAAGTCCAGACCTTAATTCACGATCTTCGCAATGGTATTGCATTCTAGGATCCCGCACAGAGTTTCTTAGTTCATATCTGAGCATATTGAGTAAGAACCAAATTGGAGGCCCTAAGACTGGGGACTCCAGTTCTCTTACTGAAGGCAAAAGGTCCAGATTGGAACTAATTAATTGAAGGTATTTGAGTCCGTTATTTTAGTCAGAATCTGAATGAGGCTAGCTTACAGATAGATCATAAAAGGAATTCCAATGCAGATTACTTTATGGAAATGGCAAACACCACTGGTGAGATCTCGTGAATGGAAGTGTATGGGTTATGAACAGGAAACGAAATCATACTGCCTATGTCTCCAAGGAAGATGCCCACCAAATAGACGACTGGCCGGAGGCTCGTCATAGCAAGTCCGAGGACGTCCTCGTTCGATACAAGGATACAAGAGGCAGTATGTTCACCTTCTCAATTACTCCACAACTCACTGTTTCTGATTTGGTTATGGCCTAGCCACTAGAGCTTCCCAACATTTTGACATGACCGTGTTTTTGACTTTGCGGTTCAGGCAAAGGTCTGAGTACCAGGATGGATCCTCATGCGTGGTCGGACTTGCCCACAGATACGGATGATGAAGTCGCTGACAACGCAACGTCTCCTGTTTGGTAAGCTGTTTGGTGACAATTTTTAGGATCAGCTGTACCATGTGAATGTAAATAGTAAGGTTCGATTTTTTCAATTCTATCAAGTTACATAGATGAGGGTTACTGTGAGATTGGCGTAAAACTAGAATCCATGGTTTCCGACTAAATGCTAGGCCTTTGAGCAGGAACGGTGCGAACAATGCCTGCTATTCTCCCATAGCTGAACTCATTATCTCCGCTCAGCAGCTGAAAACCACAGTTCCCAGGTAGCACACTCGGCTGGACTCTGCACATCTAGCTTTTGAATCCTTGCCTGTATTGAACATCTCAAGTTTTTTTCGACTTCATATGAGCTAGAGCTCGGAGTGATAATGCTAAAGCATTTGGAATGTGTAGAAACCTTGAGTGCGTCAGGACGCAGTCGGAGTTGGTCAATATCCGCTACTTCGCATCAGAAGATCACTGGCAGACGGTTGCTTTGGACGACGCATCTCGACAAGAGGCAGAAACAACAGATGCTTTCAACGAGAGAGTTGCTCCCAGTAAGAAGCTCCTTACAGCTATAGCATCGTCTCAGGATGATCTAAGATCTTCCTGTCAGGCATCCGAAGGAGAAAGAGTAGGACCACCCGAGAGAGTGCCAGCTCTCAGACATGTCCCAGGAAGGTTGAGTCAGAAGGAAGTTGATGAACAAGCTTCCCTGAAAATGTCGCACCGGTATTATACCAGCGGGGTGGAGACCAATCGGAGGAGAAGTATACCAAGCCGAGTTGCTGCAGGGAAAGACGCTGAAAGTGGACAAGAGAAGAATGTTAAGCACTGCAGTCGGAAACGGAATGAGAAAGCCGGAACAGATTCCAAATCCAGAACTCGAAACTCATCCGATTTTGATTCAATCAAGGAATTGGCTGACAGCTCCATCGGTGACTACTCAGATTGCAGCGATGCAGTGTTCGGCATGAGCAGCAGCAGGCACTGTGATGTGGAAGCCGAGGAGAGCTTCAGAGAGATGATATTGCAAAAGTATCTGGTGATGCTGCCAAACAAAGCAAAGAAAATGGTTCGAGCATCTGCAGACACAAAACAGAAGGAAGGACGATGCAAAAGTCAAGTGATAACAGGGGAACCACCACACAGCAGGAAGCTCAATGGCAAAAACTTGCATTCAGTTTCGCCGTCAAGGAGACAAAGATTTCAGTTAAGAAAAAGTCCAAAGAAGAATCCATATATGTTGTCAGGACCTCCACGTCCTCGATCAAGCTTTTCACAACCTTTAGGAGCTCTGCAGGCCAATGTAGGTGAAGCTGAAGTCTCGCCAAGAGAAGAGGAAAGTGAAACTGGGATACCAAGCTCTCAGGTCGCTTTACTAAGAAAATCCTGGTCCACAGGGGACTTGCATCACTCCAAAAGCTTGGGCGACATTGGCAATTTCATAGGCCATGCTCTATCTCAAAGGGATATGGAAAAATCGTTGTCGAAGCAAGAAAACCATACAATTGACTTCCAACATCGTTTAGCAAAAGATGCAAAGTCATTTCGTAGCGATGCATCTCAGAAATTGGCTCCAGGCGAGCGATGTTTTGTAACGGAGAACATGGTGGTGCAGCATACAGAAAAGACATTTTTACCACACAGATCAGAAGAACAGCCCAATTTTATAAATTTTGGTATTCAACCAGTGGAAGTCTCAACCACTGCCACAGTAAATTTGCCACTACCGAAGATCTCTGACGAGGGATATTTATGCGACTGCTTGAATTCTCCTTCTGTGCTGCAAGTTGCAAGCAAAACACAACTTGGTGGTGCAATGGAAACGGCAGAGTATCAAAGGCAGGGACGTGTGACAGAGCAAGGCCTCAGTGCTCTAGCCATGCTTCCTGAGCCGGCCGAAACGTCAGAAATGGGACTGAAATCGAGTGCTGATACTCCTGCAGTTATTCCTTGCGTGGGAATGCCTGCACGTGGGCTTAGTGTCGATGGCGGTGAGGGCTCCCACTGGATCCTTGAGAATCCAATGACGAAGGAGCAAGTGAAGCTCTACAGCAAAGGAGCAGAAGAATCCAGTGATGGCGGTAACACGCATCGAGCTGCAGCGAAACAAGCCAAAGGAGCAGAAGAAGCGAGGAATGGGTTCAGCAAGCAAAATTCTTTCGTCAAGAAAGTGAGCTCCCGCAGTAACATACAATTGGCATTGTTTGTGTATCTCAATTCAGACTGTCCCAAGAAATGTATTGCTCATCACTTGTGAGAATCAACGTGACTGTAGACTTTTTCTTTTCTTTTTGGATGGTGGGCCACAGTTTCATAGCTGACCCAATTTTTGCATTTCTTTAGATCAAAACTTCATGTGGCCTTGGCAGGTGACTGCAGTTATCCCATTTGATTCCCGCGGGGATGCTCAAGTTCTGCCGGATGTGTCACTAGCTGGCCAACCTGCGTCCCGTATACACTTAGAGTTTCAGCACGAGGTATCTTCTTCTATTCCATTCTTGAATGTGCTGAAAGCAGCGTTAGTGTAGTGTGCCATAATTTGACTTGACCTCTACCCAAAAAAGTAAGTAGTTTCAAAAAACACGAATATCACAGAGTTATATTTGATATCTTGCACAATTAGGAGTGATTTTTAGCAACTTGAGCTAATGAAGAAAAACTGGTTTGGAAGAAAAACTAGTTTGGGAGTATTAGCTGTTAGCTTTCGATTGTCAAACTTTCGGATGTCGCAACAAACACTTGGGATGCTGCTGTAGACTTGGAAAACCAAATACGTGGAATTATATTATTTTTGTTTTATTTTACCAGCCTAAAAGGTGGGTGCGTGACAAGCAACGTGAAAAGAAACACTTTCGTAAGCGCCGGCTGCTGTAGGTTTAGTAAGGCGAGAAAATTAACAAATGCCATGCTCTTTGCTTTTGATGAAGGTGGAGTATTTCAAACACCATGTAGCTGATGAACAGCGGCAACAAGTGAGAAACAATCGACGGACTTTGTCAGAGCAGTACTGGGGAACTGAGAAGATAGCGCAACAAAAGAAAGGATTTTGGGCCGAAAGTCAAGAGCTCCAGAAAGAGAAGCAAAACTTGTTAAAGCGACTTCAGGTCCAGTTGAACCAATAACTCTGTTTTTTTGTTTCTCCCAATCTTTGTTTTGTTTCAGCTTAATATAGCTTTTGTAAGAAAGTAGCATCACGTGTTGGATTGCCAAAATTTCGTAAAACATCAAAATGATATGCGGGGATATGCGTTTTTCAGTGAATCTCAGCCATGAATCAACTTTACCCTAATCCTGGCAGGCCCTTGAAGTGTTCTCCTTAAGCAGATTGAGCTCTCACCTTGTGCGGCAGCCCAGCTGTCAACTACCTGAAATTCATGACGGACATGCTCACCAAGAGTAATAAACGCCATATCCGAGAGGAAATAGCATAAACTATGATACGATATAACTCACTGCCATTAACAACCATCAACAGAGTGATCTGAATAATTATCATTTACTCCAATTCTCGAATAGATGTTTATTTCACACGAAGTGCTATATTGACATGGAGATTTATGTAGGAGTTGGAGGTTCATCACCCCTGCAACAGGCTGAAAGCGATGTCGGGAACGAAGGTGCAGCTCACAGAGTTGGACACAAAGAAACTGCGTCAAGAGATTTTGGAGCAAGAAGCTCTTATTCGAGGTTACCAGGTACTAACCGTTTTTCACCATTGATGTCTCATTGGAAAATAGTTGGCCATTTATGCATTTAAAATTCCTCGCTTTTCAAGCTAATGTAAATTTTGCATTAAAATGCTACTCGCCGATGTAGTGTCAGTTTCTGAACTCAACACCTAAAATGAATCGTCTGCAAGAACGATAAGTGAGATAATTCAATCAAGTTCTCAAATTTTCAGCATCGAGTGTATTTTGCTAGGTTGAGAACGAGAAGGCTGTTGCAAAACTCAGAGAAGTTCAGTTGGAAGCGAAGCAAAAGCTCCAGGAGATGGCCGAAGAGAAAGCACATCTTGCTTCTCAGCTGGTAAACAGACAAATGCTGGGTTACGGTACAGATTCAGCTTCCTTGCACGAGAAGCTCCAGGGTGCCTTATCTCGTGAAACTGCGCTTCGGATCGACCTTAATAAGGTCTGTCTCAACTCGCAATGTTAACCATCTCAACTATTTCTGTCATAAAAGCATGCGAGCTTGTAATAAACATCTGGGTAAAAGATCTTGGTGAAAATATGAAATGACCAAGACGTACTCATCTTGCCTAAATTCTGAAACTGCTGCTGCTTAGATGCGAGACTCGTACAATGAATTGGAGAAACGATCGAAGAGGGAAGAATCAAGCAGGGTAAAAGATCTGGAGTTGAAATTGACATCGTTGCAAGAAACGTTAGGAGCGGAACGGCAGAGCAATACTCAGATGGAAAGTAGAAAGCAAGCCATGATTCAGCAAGAAGAGCTTATTGCTTCACTCCAGGAAACAGTTTCTGATCAGGTATTGGTGTAGCCCGAGCAGTTTATTAATTCTGGTGATATTAAATTTAACTTCTCATTCTTCAATCCTCACTCAAAATTGTACAAGAGATCCTCTCCTTCAAAGTTCATTACATGCTCCTCGAGCGAAGGTCTAGCTCAGCCGTTACTTGTGGCTAGTGACTCTTTGGGTGTGTGAACTATTTTTATATCCTCTGAACTCAAGAGCGCCTCACATGATTTGTACTTGATGTAGGCCTCAAAAATTCGGTCACTAACAAGCAGGCTAGAATCTGGTGAAGGGCAAGCCAAAAAGGAGGCTCAGTTGCAGATAGAAACCCTTCAAAACCAGGTTGGTTAACTCCATCTTGGTGATAGACAAGCCATATACCTGATCGAGATTCTGGAGCCCAAATTTTATTTATGTCAATCTGTTCGCTGATTAGGAAAATTTATATTGTGGAGACTTGTGTAGATCAAGCAATTGGAGACGTCTCTTCGTGCGTCAAAAAAGGAAACAGGTCTTCATGCACTTCAGGTGAGTAGCAGCATTCTGATATGAGCGTTGCAATCATGTTTCATAGTACAAAACGTGGACAGTGTAAAAAATACTTTGGTACTGTGAATATACCTTGTTAGGTCAGGTGATTTTACTTTTTTTAGTTTGAAATATGGAGATTGGAAGCAAATAATCCAACATTTGGCATACAATTATTTTTACAGGTGGCGAAGTCAGGGATGGAAGAAAACGAGACGTTTCGTCGGCTGCAAGCAGAGTTGATGGACAATCAGCAAAACGCACTTCAGAGAGATGAGGAGACAAATAGGATAATCCACCATCTGAAAGTTGAGAATGATAAAATAAAACATGAGTCTGCAACACGCATTCGGAACTTGAACCATCGCATTCAAACACAGGCAAAGAGTGGCCACTCAATTTCAGAGAGTGAGCTGTCTGCTCTCAACCGGGTGAAAGACCTCGAAAAACAGGCATCGTTCATAAGATTTCTCCCGGACCGGAAACCTGCCTTGTTACTAGCCTGTTCTTAGCTTGTTTTGGTAAAAATAATACATATGCATCAAAGTGTAATTCCACGCATCCCATTCTCATGATTTTTGTGGTCACATGTCACAAGGCCTTTTCGCAATGTTTCGTTGTAATGTAAATATTTGTAAGGAACTCACCCAGATCTCGTGACGAAGCTCTGATATTTTTTACAATTACGGGCGACGGTGTTAGCAGGTGGCAAACCTACGCTTACATTATTCGAGGAAGGTGAAAGAGCTTACTGACAAGCTGGAAGAGGCTAAACCCGTTGAGGTGATCAGTCGAAACAAGCCGTATTCTGACAATACAAGTCCCCAAGCAAGAGTTGCAACTACTCGTCTGCAGCCCGTAAGTTTCTCAGATGATCTTTGGATCCTTCTGCCACATGGTAGGCTGTAGAGTGCTACGAGGGAGACACATAGTGCATACTGATGGAGAGAATGTACTACTAGTGTACATTTCAGCGTGTGGTGTCCGCTGAATAGCTCTCGTGCCCTCTTCATCCTGCAAGAGTATAGTACAAACCTGCAGGACGGTTCTTGCTGCTCAACCTACTCACAAAAGCTTCTCTCAGGCACAGGGAAAGGCGCTGCGTGAGGCAAAAGAGCGAATTGCTCTGCAAGCGGACGTTTTATGTCAGAAGGATCGTACAATAAAGAGCTTACAGAAACAGATCCAGGCTTTGGAAACCAATGGAGCAGGTATGAATGCAGGTTTTCACGGTACCTGTCAGCACTCTCTGAGCTACAACGTTCTTCAACTGTGAAAATGACCTCTCTGCATTGTTGTTGAATGCAGGTCCTACTGTGGTACCGCATACTGAAGGCGAGAAACGAGCCAAGCCTGCAGCGAGAGAGGTACACTGCACTATTAGTACTCATAAACAGGGATCACCAAACAAAGGTACTGCTTGTCCACGTACTGGCAGCAATGGAAACTCGAATGATGCCGCTTCCGCAGACGAAATGGCCGAGCTTCGCAGGGAGCTCCAGAAATCAGAACTGACCCGGGAGGTGCTGCAGAAAACGTGCAATGAGTCTGTTGAGAAAACGGTCTTGCTTACCCTGCAGCACCAGCAAGCCCTTCAGCTCCAGCAGATCCGCCAATCCCAGATCAATCATCATCGCCCCACCGAATGCCAGCCTACCTTGGCAGGTACTACTCAGATTGGTTGCATTCACTTCAACCTTTTTTTATCTGTACGTCCTGTTCACTGCGAGTATCACCAGTTTTTTTACAAAGTTTATAGGAATTTTATACAGTAATTAGTACTTCCAAACGCCATGCTTGTTCTGGTAATATTTACACTTCCCAGTTTTTTGTGTCCCTTGTTGATTGAGTTAGAGTATTAATGAGGTGTTTTGTCTTTGTAAAACTGAACAGGTACGCATACATCAACGTTAGCAGGAGGGTGGGGTGATCACAGGAGTGGTTTGGAAGGGTTGAACTGGCTCTCCGAGCAAGGCGCGGTGGAGATGACAAACCGGGCATTAGATGCAAGGTACGGCTACTTAAGCCTATCACAGGCTTCAGAATATTTTAGGTTAATGAGTTCTCTCAGCTCACTTTTTTCCGCAGCAAGTCGATATCTGTTCTGCAGGATATCGGATAGTGACGCCCAGATGAGAAGCTGGGAAAAACAGAATTTCTGACTCTTGCAGAGTACTGCAGGTTGAAGGTTATGTCTGATGAGCTCGATGAAGCGGATACCATGTGCCAACAGTCTCCGCGCATGACACAGGTGCTCTACCGATAGGCACCATTTATTCAAGCTCTTACTGCTGTGCAACAAGAGTTGGATTGTGATAAATTCCCAACCATATTCATGAAAAGTTTGTGACTCTCTGCAACTCCTGAAAGGTCATCCACTGTCGTTGAGCCAGAAAAGGCGCTACAGTTCTTACATACAAGGCAGAGGAACGCTCTAATTCCGTTGCTTTTTATGACACGGAGGTGAAACTGGAATCACTTGGAATCTCTGATGACAATTTCTCTCAGAAGAGTGCCCACTTGAGACGGTGAATCAAATTGTGATATACATTGTCAGTTCAACCAGAAAATTACACTAGGGTCTCGCAGTGGATTCCTGTGAAGGAGTCAGCATGCATTTCCTGGCGGTTCTAACATGTTCCACAAACAAACCTCCGCATTTGCTACCTGTCAGAATTTCCAACAGGTTTCTTTTTGTCATCATGCTAAAGCAGAAATTCTCTGTGCAATGCTGAGTGCTGGGAACCATGGATCTTTAGGGGCCAAATGACTAGAAACTTTGTCTGACAAAAAATTGTTTTCTGGGCAGATCATGAACCTGAAAAAGAAGGTGGCAGAGATGGAATCTTGTCAACAACAAAAAGAGATGGAATGGAAGAAGTTGCTTCAGGAAACGAAGCAGACCAGCAGCATGGAACAGGAGTACACAGAGCGAAAGTGGCAAGAAGCATTGGCTACTAAGAGCATGGAAGTGGAGAGGATTCGTCTTGAGCTGAATACTATTCTGGAGGCTGCAATGGCCATGCAGCATGCTCAAATGCAAATGAACCACAAGATCTGACACCCCCATTCAATGTTTCGGTTTTGAAAGAACGAATCGCAAGCAAACCATGTTGATTTTTAAAATGGTGAATGGGATCTTTACCGTTCTCAAATTGCCATACAAACTGGACTGAAATTGCTTTAGCCACCACTACAACGATAATCTGATCATATCTATCTTTGGAGGAAAAAACAGTAAACTACCACGTGAAAAACGTGCAAGTGTGCATATAATTTCAACAAGTATGGTTAAGAGTTATTACTGTATGCATCCGTCAAGAGCTCCCTACTAGAAACATTTTCTTTCAAAGAATGATGCCGTTTTTTTGGGAGGGAAGTACCTATTCATTTAGTGCAGAGAAAGTAATATAAATCATGAATGACGGTCCCCACACCAGAAAATAATTTAGTGGTGAGATTAGGGGAATATTGACTACCAAAAGGGAAAAAATATTTTGCATAAAAGCAAGCAAAAAAAACACGTATGCCAACATATCTCCACATGTGACACCTTTGAAATTTGGTCAGGCCCTCTCTTGCAAAAACAAGCAACTGCGGTAAGAGAGGCTCTACCCCCATGTAGCATTGGTTTAGAGACCACCGAACCATATTTTGGTTCGGGAGAGTGGTTTTTGGCTTATAGAGTAAAATTGTTCAACAATTTGGAATCAAGTCTTGAAGAATGCTTGTGCTCATAAGAATTTTGCATCTAACCAAATAAAAAACAATGAAATCAGGCATGTGAGTTGATGAATAATGACGTTTATACGAGATGGTCTCAAAATACATATCCATATTTGGTCAAAAATGGATCAAAACAACAACACAATACATCAAACATCCAAGAAGAATGTCAAATTTCAATTGTGCGTTCCTAAAAATTTTCAAATTCTTCAAGAAACACATTTGTATTGTTTCTCTATACAATAGTAGTATAATTGTAATATTTGAAGATCTATTGAAATGGTGCTATCATTTCATATTAAAGGGGGATTTTTGACCCTTTTTGTCCACTTAGCTACACCCTGTGATTGCTATTTTTATCCATTTTGTGTGAAACTGGTCTTAGTGGAAAGTTGAGAAACCTTGCTTTCTAGAAATATAAGATTCTTGTCAAACAAAGCTTGTATGAAGTAGTAAGATCCAAAACCACACAAGCACAAAAACTAGATATTTTCCACCTACAACTCACTCAATCATTATAATATTTCACCTCCAATAATAGATCTAATTGAAATTTTGATACTTTATAGTAAACAATGTGTAATTCCCATTTGTATAGTTAGATTGTTAAAATCAGATCCATATTTGATTCAACCGCACATTCAAGTTTACTACCCCTATTCCTAATAGATTTTGTGAAAATGTGTGTGGTCTTTAGAGGGTTAAGTAAGGTACTTATCTTAGCAGCTTCTCATTATGTGACTTTTTTTTTTTTTTTTTTTTTTTTTGCAAAGCCTCTTCTTTTGTAGTTTAAAGCCAATAAATGTAAAAACAACACATCTTGCACCGCATGTCATAACAAATTGAGCTTGAGAATACACAGAGTCAACTTGAAGTTAATTGGCCGTAAAAGTTGACATTATTGCATGTTCAAGAAAGGTCAGTCATAATTTGTGGCAAATGTGAAGTGTTAAGATTTTAAGAGAAACATATTTATATTGAAACCAGGATTTTTTTTTGGTTTTCCTACCAGTGCTTATGTGGCATTCTTTGAAAATGGCTTGTGGCTTGCAGGCTCCATCCTAGTTCTGGTTGGAGTTGAAGGTCGCCCTTATGCATGGATTTTGCAGCATCATGGGATCTTTTTGTAGGCAAAAAGTATTCATTGACATTTTAAATAATATATCTGAATTATCATTGGCATTACTTACTTATTGCATGGAATTGGATTAGACAATACCTCAAATAATTTTAATGTGTTGGCATCAATTTTCAATTTGACAAGAATTTTATGGAAGCCTAGACTGCTATGCAATTTTCATTATTGCAATTTGACACTTATTTTTAAAAAATCCCCTTTTTTTCTATAGGCTTGAAGCTCACCTTTTTTTTTGAGGCAATTGGGCCTAAAATTTCCCAAAAAAAATCATTGATTGAAACTATTCATTGAAAAACAAGGAGAGAAATATTGCATGTGAATGAGCATGATATTTTTCTACATGGTCAAATTTGACTAGCCTTACCAACATGTTGAATTCAAATGTGACATTCACAAATACACAAACTACAATGTTTACTATTATTCTAACCTTCTTTTCACATTTTTTTGTAATTCTCTTGTTCAAAATGCTAATATATTTGAAATCTTAAAGATGTGCTTTTACCCTTGTCCAACAATTGCACCTATATGTCTTCAAATCTTCTATGAAATCAAGCCTTGAACTTCCAAAATAAAGTATATGGAGGCTGAAAGATAGAAAATTATGATCCCATGTTAAATCATGTGTTTTTCCTTTCACCTTTAAGATATTGGCATTAGTGACAATTCAATGAAAAGATTTTGCTGTGTTCCAAAAGCATTACTCCTCCTAAAAACTCAAAACTTCAATTGAATTACAAGGTGATCGTTGCAAAACAAGAGATATAAAACTTGTAAGACATAAACATGTATGAAACACAAAATTTACAATTTTGTTGTCTATTTACTGTATGTCATTTCTTTGATTGAAGGTTTGAGTTTGTGAAGGTGCAATTACCCTAAGATTGAAAATAAATAAATTAACCAACTAAAACTCAAAAATTAGACAAAAATGCTTATTACTTTTAGAATAAAATTTGAGAACTTCAAATCCAAAATTTGAACCAAAAAACCCACAGTATAATTTTTTGTATATTATTATTTTTAATAAAGAAACCTACACAACAATAGAATGAGTGTTTCAATACTTAAGGCTATTACTTGTATGCGGTTAGGCTATGAGTCAAGCACTTGCCCCCCATTGAAAGGTAAAAGAAAATGACAATTCCAAAAAACATAGAGTATGACTTATGCACTTCATAGTTCAACAATAAAACATCAATTAGTACAAAAATAACAAAAAGTCACCAAAATTTCCAAATACTTTCCAAAGATCACACGATTTCAAAGAAAAGGTGCATATGGTCAGTTAGACTGCACATTGCAAGCAAGGGGGTTCAGTGAAGAAAGGCAAAAGTTTTCAAAGATTTGTTTGGGTCTCACCCAGATCTCAATGCCATTATCTCGCCCCAAGTGGGACACTCCCACTAAGAGTTGTGTCCACCTAACAGAATTCTACTCTAGACTTGATCTCTCTACTCTAGACTTGATCTTTCTGCAAGCCCCACTTAGGACGTCCTTCCATGCTCACCTGGTAGCCGGTGCAATTTAAAATAGCCAACCGATTTTCGGTTGGATGGGAGTTCCATTTTTTTGGAATTCCCATTCAATTAATTATTGGTCGGCTATTTTAAACTTTATCGACCATCTAGTGAGCATGGAAGGACGCCCACAGTCTTCTCAAAACATGGGTTAATTGAACCCATGCTCTACTCTCCAACATTAAAAGCATATAAGGTAGGAGGCTCATAAACCAACCATCTCAGGGTGGAAACTAAATTTGGGGGAGGCGAAACTTCTTGAAATGTTTTTTGATAATTTTTTCATGAAAGACAAGAGGAATTGGCATCTAACCCAAGTTGTTTCATATTTTTTAAAGCTTTGTGAAATTAGTTGTGAAATTGTGAAATAGAAGTGACATATAGCTCTAAAATTGCACACC
Organism: Ulota crispa; assembly: GCA_963920765.1. Classification (NCBI taxonomy): domain Eukaryota; kingdom Viridiplantae; phylum Streptophyta; class Bryopsida; order Orthotrichales; family Orthotrichaceae; genus Ulota; species Ulota crispa. The sequence goes on from OY987242.1 coordinate 19,856,462, forward strand.
TCAAATGTATACCAATTACCAATTGTACCTTTTTGAAAACTATGAAAAATAGCACGCACAAATAAAGTACATTTGAGAAAGTGGACAGTTTTAACCCCTAACGAACCAAGCCCTTTTTTCTTTGAAAATCATTGAAAATTGCCACTTTTGGGGGAATGAGTAGAAAGTTAGGAAAAAAAGTATTTTTGAGAATTGAAGTGTAAGATCTTGTCCTAGATTATGGGAGGTACTTGTGGAAAAAAAATTCAGTTCATTCTAGAAGTAGAGGAGTGAGATATTGACTTCTGAAGAGAGAGAGAGAGAAAAAAAAAGCTTCCCAAAGATTTCAAAAGCTTTTGACGGCTCCTATATCAAAAAATTGCTTTACGCAAAGTCAAGGTTTATTTTTCCCATGTAGAAGACCAAGTTAGGTAAGTGTGGGAGAATTTCCAACTGACTTGGAGGTGTGAAATATACTTTGTAAAATCTTGCAATGCCGTAATGCCATGAAATTTGCATATACACCAAACAAAACTGGAGGATTTATGTAAAATTGAGAAATCTGAGTTACTTTGATCCAAATGGTGAAATCCAAGGAATCTTAGTCTACTATAACTTGGAAAAAAAAAAGTCAAAAACAAAATCCACAAAGAGCTCAAAAAAGTAAAGTAACAAATTTTACAAGGGGCAAAAAGAATGGAGGTGTGGGAGTCCCATACCTACTTGCAAACTAAAACTTCTCATAACTTTCACCTTATCAATCAAAATTGAGTGATTCAAAGATTTCCACATTTGTATAAATCTAAAGAACCAATTTTAGATTTTTACTTTTAAAAAATGCAATTTTGATTTCTTTTTTGGGCTGCCCGCCCTCCCCTTTTTTAGAAATTCATACAAAACTTTTTCAATAAATGTCGGAATGAAGAAAAAATTAGATGCCCACATAGATCTCTGAAATCCTCACCTTCAATAAAAGTTTCAAAAAATCACAAAAAGTAGATTAACTATAGGTACATGCCCAAAATCCATTTGTCCCAGAGAACAATTGATCCTTTAGGGGTTAAAATTTGAGCGCTTCTAGAACCTCCTACCTTACTGCCCCTACCGCCCCCCAGTCCCCACTGCGTCATTTAAGTTACTATAACATAAACAGCATAGTCAGTCAAGGAAGTCACAAAGGGCGTTGTCCACTTACCACTTATTAAACCAGGCGTACCCTTCCCTTTGAATTGCAGGCCCCCAGTACACTTATGGTGTAGCTACCCAGATGATCTTGTTTGGATTCTTTTACACGTCCTTCCTACTCCAAACACCGAATTCGGTCCTTTTGCCCTTGGACCTCATAATCAAGCCCTAGCTTGTCCCCCACCCCCACCCTCCTCTCAGTCCCTCACACGTTGAAACCACCCAAAGTGAAATGGCAACTTCTAAGAAATTGCTTCTTTATATTTTTTTGTTACAGATAACGTTAGGGATAAAATAATAAGGGAAAATTTTATGGATACCCCTGAAGTTTGCCCTTGGTTTTTCAGAAATTGCACAAATATTCTTGGATCATATTCCTAAGGCGTATGTTTTATTATGCACATTACTTTTTTCATGACCAATGTTAATTAAAAGAGTGCAATAGAACAGAAAAGAAGTAGTGTGTGCACAAGGGAAAAAGACATGCACAATAGAACAAATGCGTGAAAATCATGATCCAAGAGTATATGTGCAATTTCTGAAAAACTAGGGCTACATATGCAAATATGGCAAACTTCGAGGGTATCCACAAAATTTCCCCAAATAATAAAGTCTACTTACATTTTCAAATTCTTCTAAATATCTTCCGTTTTGTTATGTAAATCAATTTCAACACACGGTGCACTTGGCCTAGCAATTAATAACGGAATTGCCACATAAAACATCAAATTTGGTAATTTTTTATTTGGGCTTATTGCCATGCACTCTGCCCTTTACAAAGACAACTAAGTTCTAAACACTTTCTGGGATGGTTTAAAAAGGGGAGAAAAAGGTATAAGATCTAGTAATATCAGAAATTGTCAATTTCACACCAAATGTTGTTGGCTAAGTGATTAAACAAAAATTGCATGATAGGTACAGTAGTGGTTTCCCTTGGATATGTTTTTTTCCAACTTTGCGAGTGTCAAATAGAACTTTATCTTTCTTGGTTAGGTAGCAAGTGTTTTTTGTATCAAATTCAATTGCTCATATGTTCTAACATATTATTGTATGCCATGCATTACTTTCCTTAAGGATACAATCTATTAAGGATTCTCAAATTTGCCAAATCCACATTAGAGTTTATCATTTAGCTAACTTTATATGCTTTTAAATAGTTCTCAAAAGGACAAGTCACAAGTCTAGACCAAGGGGGCAATGGACATTTACAAATTTTCATTTATATAAACTATTAGTTATGTTGACATGATTGAAAAACTATATATGCTTATTAAATCTTGAAAATTGAACATTGGTATATCTTTGAAAACATGCAAATTACATAATGTTCAAAAAATTAGGTTCAAGTTATGCATTTTCTATACATATTGCATCTCACATGTGCATGAGCCTTTTATGTAGTTTGTTGCATACATTTATGTTGGTACAATAAGATTGTAAGAAAATTTGCACCTAACTTATAATGGGTAAATTTTTGAATAAAAATGGACTTATGGTGTTGTTGACCATCTAATGGTTGAACCAAATACTATGTTTTACTAACATATGTTTTCTAAAATTGATTTGAATAATATATAATACTTAGGGTATGTTCACACTTGATGTTAAGAGGAATATTAGCAATATGAATGGAGTCTAAAGGTGTGTCCAAATGCATCTAATTTTCCTTAACTACTACTACTCTTAACACCAAGTGTGAACATATACTTGGAAGATGGAATACTCATAGGCTAACAATATCCTTTCACCTATGTTACAAGAACCTGTGTTTATTAAACAAAATTTTGGGCACTTCAATCTTAGTTTTGAGCTTTACTAAATCCCCTAGAGATATTGGAAGGTTTACTTGTAGTCTTTAGTGCAAAACCTTCCAAATCCAAAGGCTAAGTAATTCTTGAAAGAACAAATCATTGGTGTTTACAAATCAAGTACACATGCAAGGATACGACCTTACTTGAAAACGTTTTGAGTCCTATAATCAAACTCCTTTTCATTTGATTTCGTGTCAATCATCTCATCATCAATCTCAACTCATATTGGATGAGCAAGGCCTACATACAGTTTACCCTGTTATCATTGGGCCTTAACCCCTCAACGCCCCTGGAATTTTGGAGTATGTCAGAATTTGCTTGAAAGTGAACAAAAAGTTTGTTTTTTGATCAATCTTATTAATTTTCTTTGAAAGGGAACCATACAAATTCAAGGTAGGCTTGTTATAGATCACATAGGAAAAGAAACCACAACTATATCACTTATGGATTGAAAGATTATAATGTTTGATTATGAGGGTGTTAAAATGGTGAAAGTGATTTGAAGTCTTTCAATCCTCTTTTTGCATCTCAAACCTACAATTGAGAGTACCAAAATATATGAGTATGTAAAGTATAACATGCACAACCCCAATCAATTTACAGCTTCTCAAAATCTATTTTACAATTTTTTAAAATAAGTTTTTAAGTTGACTTTTTCCCCAATTTCTAGTGTACTTGAGGCTCATTTCCAAGAGCCTTCAACACTAGAAAGCAAAGATTTGCAAAGGACACCCTTGCACAAAATCTTGAATAGACAAATCATATTAATTCATTTTCAAGATCAGACTCTTGATGCTAAAACTATGCTTTAATTTAAATATAACCATAACCACTAAAAAAATCTTAGAGAAACTTTGGGCACCCTTGAATAAAATTTACAGGGGTGCAGTTTGAGCCCCTTGGGTGATGAGGCTTAATTCAAATGCTAATTAAAAAATTCTACAATACACCAAAAGTCATGATTACAGTATCATCAAAAAGATAATCAAGTCAAGGTTTTGTGTCAAGTTCCAATTCCTAAATGAGTGAAATATGAGTTAGTTATCAAGGTTTCAATGAGGTAAGGTCAAGGTTCCGCCCAAATTTGAAAATGCCCTATTATCACTGCCTTGTCACTTCCTTGGAGGTTTTCATTGTTATACATGATAATATTTTGTCATTTTCATCTTTGAACTTCTTCTTCCTTTTCTTGACCTCTATGGTCATTCACAAGTGCTAACTTAGTTGACAATTTTCATTTATTTTTGGTATTTTGCAACTGACGTTGCTGTAACTAAGGCATTGGAGCAATAAATTGTATATCTAACTAAGGTCTTCATAGCTAATACGCTATATTTTTGCAAATTTTGGTCAAATGGAACAAAAATTGCACTCCTAATAAAGGACTCCAATACCTTTCTTACAATACTTGTAATTTTGGATTTGAAACAAAACCCTAAAAGATATGAATTTTTGAAGATGGAGAGGTGATAATAGGGGTGGAGCGATCAGACAATAGGGTAAACTACCTGTAAGCCTTCTTCATGAAAAGGCCTCGTGTTGTGAAGCCCGATTATTTTTTGCCAATGGTGCAACAAAAATGAGATATTTTAGCTTCTCAATCCTAGGATATTATGACGGTAGGGGATGCGCAAATTATAGTTTGACAGCACTGAGTTGGTAAAAAGGTGATTTTGGAGTGGAAAAAGAGCAGAAAGTTTAGAGTTTGGAGTGAAGGGGATAAAATCGGCGACCGTTGAGGAAAATCCGGATCAATCCTGGAAGTGGAGGAAAATTACCGAGGAAGCGTGGAAAACTCCTTGAACGCAGCTAAGCTACAGATTTGTCAGGGACCTATACTCTCGGGGTAGGGGAGGGGGTTCCGAACCTTTAACTGTGTGTATGTGTTGAAGAATGTGACTCTGACATCAGAGTTAGACTTTGGATTTCCAAAGTCAAAAATTACAAAACAAAACGTTCACATCTTCCCGAGGTCTGCGGGTGCCGGCATGCGGCAAGAGAACCGCCAAAGCATCCGGCGCGGAATAGTTTAGTTCTAGAAGCTTTCGGGAGTAGCGTGAGCCGTGAGGAAGGCTGGAAGCGCCTCGAAGCGTTCAATGGCCTCCGGTGTTGCCACATGGGGGGGACAGTTTCCAGGCGTGCAACAGACACTTCACCAGTTCACCCTGCCTGCCTCTCTGCCTCCACTGTGACGGAGTCCACTCTTCAGGCTCAGCCAGGCAGTCCGCCACACAGTAGTAGTAACCTGGAGGAAAGATTCCCTCGCTCTCTCCATTTCCTCATGATCGTGCTTAGAGAGAATCTGGGCATGAATCACCCTTATCAGTCTCGCCGGCCGTGACACCGTACTCACAGGCATCCACCAGAATCTCCCATTTTAAAATCTGACAATATTAGTAGTCCCCAGTGCCTCACTTGCGTCACGACTTTCTCACCTGGCCCTATGAACAGATAGCGTAAGAGTGGCCACATTTGGTAGTTGGTAAGTTAAGCTACATTCCCAACGCCTTGATAAAGCTTGCATGCAGGGATGCCGATTGCACAGGGCTTTGAGATTTAGATGGGATGTCTGTGAGACGTGGCTGATGGTGAAGTTTTATGCAAGCAGCTGGTGACCGGATACAAATCTTTGCAGAGGAGCAATCTGCTTCCTGCCTGCAGACGTAGTGACGTACTGCAGCAGCAGTAGCAGCACCCAGGAATGGCCAGGATAATAAGTGATGAGAACAATAATGGTGATGATGATGATAATGGTTCGCTTTCGCTTGCAGCTCCTGCTTGGCTTGCTTGCTTGCTTTCAACAAGGCTTGTCCAAAGAGGCCATCTTCGTCACGATCAGCACATGCCAAGGAGGAAAGAACAACAGGCAGCAGCCCTGCCTTACCATGGAGCCCAGAGTTCCGTGACAGGCGATCAATCTCGGGTTGCAAGCAGCAGACGCGCAGGCTGCACAACAACGCCATTAAGTGGTCCGCCTCAGTCCTCTGCCTGTACAATAATTGGCACCCTGACTCCACCTGTGAGCGCGGAAGGAAGTGAAAGATGGCGGACCGCAATTGACACTTGATAGCGGTCCTCCCCTTGGCTCCAGATCTTCCAATAATCAACGCCAAATCTCACTGCGTTGGCGATTACGGTTTTACTTAAGGGTCATAGTTAATTAAGAACGAGGCAAGGTCGCTGTCCTGACCACCGTCATACCTCTGACCCTCCTCCTAACTTACCCATTGCACAATCTCCCTGGCCTGCAGTGGTGATGAGAATCTGGGGTGGATCCGATGGCAGGGTCCATGTGTACCCCCGCGCAGTTTGGTCTTGACTGGCCGTACCTAAAGAAGGAAAGTAACTTCAGTAGGAAGGTCGTCAACTCATGATAGCCACCAAGTTCCGTCAAGTTAGAGGAAGCTAAGTTAAGTCGAGTTACTAGAGCCATCAGAGCGCAGTATGGGAGGGTGATGGCGCTGACAAGAAGGGCTACACGGGCTAATTAGCTGGATGAAGTAAGCCGGTGAAACGACCGAGGACAGCGTGGCAGCTGAAAGCAATGCAGTACCCATTCAAACGAGGCCACACGCTTGTGGGTGTACGCCACTTGAATAGGCCAATTAACTTCCCAGTAAACTCTCATAAGTGGTTTGAAAGCCACAACCATGTGAAGCGTGCCGTGATATGAGAAGGCGACCCGGTTTGAATTTATCATTTACTAACTTCACATGGTGTTGGGGGATTTTCGGATATGTAGCCTACTGTACGCTGCAGGCCACGCTGATGGCGTTGGGCTTCAACCCGTGCAAGACATCCTGTTGAATGCGTAACTTATTCGGCAGTACTCCAGTTAGTGCAACCATTGCCAGATTTGCAGACACGAACTGCATTGAGTGGCACACAACAGACTGAGGGGTAGTTGATAATGGGTCGTAGGATGGCAGGCACCAACTTCAATAATAATATTGTTACCAATTGGCATTGGCACCAACGACACAACCACCACGGTGTGTCAAGAGTCCGTCAGTCAGTCAGTCAGTCGCAAGAAACGTGAACCCAGTACCTTTCCAAAAAAAAAATGGGTGCATGTACAACTTAACGTGGACGTGGTCGCAAACACTCACGATCACTAGTTAGGAACTACTGTTCAGAACTTTGAGAAAAAACTGGCGGGATGCACAACCCATACACCCACCATCATCAATTGCCCCACAATTGTGTGCATGGCACTGGAAACCCTAAATGTCACACCCTAAAAACTGTTCCGAACGTATCCCGATAAGGAGGATTGATTGAGAGTCTCGAGTATATGGTTTAATTGAATTTGGAATTTCTGGCGGGCTAGCCCCACTAAGAAGGTCTTAGCATGGTTTTAACAGGAATGTAAGAGTCGGTCATGACATGTAGACCTGAACGCTGGCGTTCTTGCGAGTTCGGCACAAAGGGCAAGCGTGAAGCTGCCCCTCGCAATCCTGGCACAGGCACAGATGTCGGCAGGGCAGGAGCAGCATCGACACGTCGTTGCATCGGCACACTCGGCAAGTGCGCTGCTCCCGGAGCTCCTTGTTCTCGTTGAACGTCCGAATGTGGGCGTCGGTCCTGTCGTCGACGTAAGAGGAAGCGCAGTCATCCGCCTCGCTATCGCCGCACCCTTCCTTGCTCTGCTCGCGGCTCAGTGGGAATGCGTTTTGCTGCTGCTGCTGCTGCGCTTGCTGTAAATTGGTCCGGAGGAGGTTTACCATGGCCTCGGTGTTGCGCAACTTGGTCTGCCAGTGATGCGACTCCGCATTCAGTTGCGTGAAGCGTTCCATGAGCTCATGGTTCTGCCGTTTGACTCTCTCCATTTCCACATCCTTCTCGCGCAGCCGACGCGAAAATCCTTCCTCGGCGGCCGCCACCAGCCGGCGTGCATGCCGTTGCCTCTTCTCCTCCAGAAAGGTCTTCAACTGCTCGTTCTGCAATCACCGAAAACATCGCATATTAAGCGCCCGCACCACGGAGAGACATGAGCACTCGAAATGAATTATGTTTCGAAATGAATGTTACCTGAATTTTCAAAAGCTGCTCAATCTCGTCGCGTTCTTGCTGCTGCACATGCGTGCCAAGATTCTCCGCCATGTTGAACACTAGGTTGCGGGTGGCTTCTACTCGTCCGCTGGTGGAGACGGGCGAAGTGGAACGCAACCGATCATCCTCGAACGTCAGACGCAGTCCTGTCGAGACGCCTGCGGTGGACTGGGGGTTCACCACAGATCCAGGGCCGGTATTGTTATTTTGGAAGTCGATCACATTCACCAGCAACTGTTGCTGTGGCTGTTGCTGCTGTTGCCATTGATTTCGAAGGTCTTCAGCTTCGCGAGACCTCTTCCTGGAGGCACCCAAAAGATTGGTGTTCCCCGCAATTTGCTTCTCCCCGCCGTTCAAAAGCGACATATCGAGCTGGGGTGCGTATCCATGACGACCACCTGCCACTGTATCGCGGAGTCAGTCGGAGAACGGAAAAAGAATCAGTTCAACCATTTGAGGACCAATTCTTGTCGAAGACTCACATGGATTGAAAAGCCCGTATTGATTCGATCCGGTCATGGTGGGCGGATTCTGGAACTTCGCGAGATTGAACGCGTTCTGATTCACCGCAAAGCTCCGATCTTCGATACCGGCCAGAGCTGCTCTCGTATTCCTGATCCAATTCAAACCCAACCACCAATCAGCTTCCCCGTGGCCGCTCGTCCCAATTGCAAACACACAAAATCACAAGCTCCAAGAATTGGAAAGGAGATCAATCGAGATTAAGACCTAGCGGTGGCGTCGAGAAGAATGCCGGTGGACGCGAACTGTGACTGCACTGCCATTGAAATAAGCCCAATCTGCGCCCCGAAATTCGAATCCCAGACTAATCTTATCTATGCACCCCAAAAGGGCTATCCAGCCCTTACAAGAGCCACGACGTCGTACAACGTCGGTTGCGCGGCCACCCAAAGTACTTTCTTTGCGCAATTCACGATCAGGATGCGCCAATTCCTTGTGATAGAGGACCCCCACAAAGGGCAAGAAGATCGTCACGTCCGGAATGGCAAGATCTTGGCGCTTCCTTGCACCAATTGGCAGAGGTACTAGTCACGACCCAAGGTAGAGGTAGAGCAGGTGGTTGACGTACTCCTCGCCACACCAGGAGACCATCGAGGCGCTTGTACACTCACGAGGGAAAGAGGCAAAGAAAAGCACATTCAAGCGAGGTATGGCGGAAGGAGGAAGGAAGAAAGAAGGAAGGCACTAACTACTCCTACTACTACTACCAGAGTACCACCACCACCAAGAAAACGCAGTCCTCACATGGACGCGCCAGAGGATGGACCTGATGATTTACAATTGCAGTAGACGCCAGAAAGATCGCCAGACAAAGAGGGAACCATTCTCTCCGCAGCCTTCTCCGCAGCAGAAGGTAAGCTTAGAGCGCCTCCAGCGCGCCCGCCAGCCCGGGCGCTGCAGCTCGGCAGGGCAGCGGAGCGCGAGACAGGGTTGGCTCAGGCTGCACTGGCCCACTGGTGCTCAGGCTGGCTCAGCTGGAGGTTCCGGTTGGCTATTGTTGTAAACTAGGATGCTCTACATCCGTCCCCGTAAGAGCTGGTTTGATTTTTCATGAGCTTTTCAAGACATGGAGATTTTGATGCCTAATTTTCAGATGAAGAGAAATCGATGTCATATGTAACCCAATTTTTTTCATATCTTGATGAATTTTTAAAGTTTTTTATAGTAGACACCTATTTGTGATTTTAGGTTTTCCATAAACTGTTTCCCTGTAATTTCTTAAGGGATGAGGTGAAATCAAGGAGTGTGATTGCCTCTTGTAATAGAATACACCTTTTTTTTTATGACATACAATATCCATTCAAGGACCAGTGCACTACCATTCCTAGCACCCTATGGGAGGCTTTACTATCAAGATCGCTTTTTGAGCATACTACCTTACATTGGTTATTGGGTATAGGTTGCCCCCACACTAGTCTCTTGATATTTTACACTGTGTAAACATTTCCTGCTACTACATTAATTTCCATCAATAATTACTACAATAAACAAATTTTAAAGGTCCTTGCAACAACAATGATGTTGTGGAAAAATAAATTAGCCAAGTCCTATCATAAACTATGTGAAATCCTAGAATCTAAAGAATTGCATGCGCCTCCAAGTGGCCAAACAATGAGTCATGAGGTGACTTTTTGGGATAAGGCAACCTAAATGCAATATTCAATGTAGATATTTGGAATTGCGTGATTAACTTATCTATGAAACATTTAAAATTATATTGCCCTTTGCATTTGCATGGATATTAGAATTACAACTTTTTCAAATTAAAAAATTGAGCATACATTGAGTTCAAAAGAATTGTAAAAAAATTAAGTGTTGAAGTGAAAACTTCATTACAAATCACACGTAGAATAAAACTTTATTGATGTCAAATAAATCAACAAAATATGCATAAAACTCATGAACAAAAACAAACACACTAATGAAGTTTGTATAATCCTTGGAAATAAAGGTACTATTAATTTATTATGATCATTTTGAGTCCAACTCAACTACTCTACTTTGTACCACTTCAAACATGCAAGGAGCTACACAAATCTTTTTCACATAAAAACACCTTCACAAGTGCATCCAATCTTCTAAGTTAAAAGTAGAAACATAATCATAAAAGCAAGTTGCTATTGGCCTTTGGCAAATTGACATTTGGACTTCTGGTTGTTCAATTATGCAATATAGGTTCTAAAGTCCTCCATTTAAACCTTATTCATGTATTATTCAAATATATTGTTGTATATCCCTTTTGCCTTGGTTGCACACCTACTTATCATATTTTCAACAATTCCAAGATCAAACTTTTGAAACTGACACATTAACAAGCCTTTCATTTGAATCTTTACTTTTGAGGCTAGCATTGAATACATACATTTTGCATTTTTTTTCCACCATTGGTGGTTGCAAGGTCAATCAATTTTCTTCCTTTTATTTGAAAAATACTTCTTTTTACTTCATTTAATTTTAATGCGCCATATAGCATTTCTATCGTTTTATATGGAAGCTAAATTGCAAGCATTTCTTTCGTTCCTTGACCCCTAAAGCCCAAAGAACACCATAATCATTAAATTGGGAAAAACGGAGGTATCATTTTGTACTCCACCTTAAACCCAAAAAGTTACTTTAAACCAAATTTGAAGGTATCAAATTTAGTCTGAGCCACTAAGATTTTTTCCCTCTCAAATTCCTCCTCTCAAGTGAGGGCACGTGTACCAAAAAAAGCTACAAGTTTGATTTGAGATGATCACCTCAAAGTACCAAAATGCACTCTTTTTCCCAATTTAACAAATATGGTGTTAAAAAGTGTTGTACAGTGAAACCTCTCTTATTGCATGGGAACGGTGGGGAGTTATTTTAAGGGATATGCACACAAAGAGGTTCAAGTGCCATAAGTTATTTATTTCAACATGCACATGTTGCACAATTGGTAGGTGGCTCATTTAAAAAAATCACTTGTAGTTAATTGCCTTCTATTAACAATAATTCATAAAATGAGTCACCAATGGGATTATAGACGTACTTTGCGGGTGATCCCACTTTGACAAAAATAACTCCGTCCTAGATTATTGGACCACACTTTATAAACATAAGGAGTATGCAATTTAAGAACTACAACTAATTATGCAAATAGGGAATTTGCATTATGGGAGGTCTCACTATAGTGAAGAATAAGACAAAAGTGTCATTTTTTGGTGGTTTATTTAAAGTTCAAAATAAAGGTTTTTTTTTTAGTTTCAATTTATAGAATTTTAATATATAAGTAAGGTAATCTGTGAAAAAATTTAGCCCATTTGGCCGCATAGATTGTAAGGTTATAATGTTTAAAATGAGAAAAATAGCTTTTTTTCATTCATGCAAAACAAGGTCAACATGCTTTGAGCCCTCCAAAAGTAAATTCTTTTCTATACACAAAAACAAGATTTTTGACCATTCACAAGTGCATGATGTTAGGTTCACTCAAGAAAAAATTTAGAAGCAAATATAGAATCTAGCTTATTTTGAATCACCCTACAATGGAAGGAGGTGTAATGAATTGGCAATACACTATTCATTTTTTCATCGTTTCTTGTGCAATGAGAAAGTTTTGAATTTGAAATCCAAACAATGAAAAGTTAGAGGCAAACATTTGAAATGTGTGAAAAAAGATTCAAGAACTTTGAATTTATGGATTACAAAATAATAGGGCCTAAAGTAAAAAGAAACTATTTTTTTTCTTGAAATTATTGCCCAAAACATAGCTAACAATGTTTGACTCCTCTTAGAATGTGACTTGCAAGCTCAAATTTTATTATATTTTTTTGACAATTGTATAAGGTAGCCGCATCCATCAGCGTGACTGTCTCCATGGGCGTCACTGACATCATAATTAAAAAAGCAAATGCTTATGAGTGAACTAAGTGATGGTTATGGGTGACAAAGTGATGGTTGTGGGTGACTAGTATGACGGATTTGAGTACCCATCTCACTATTTAAGAACCAACAAGTCTTGTTTTTAGCATCTCTTACACACGGTTCCTACAATTTTAGTGATTTAGCACTTTGAAAAATACCCATGCACACATGACTATGTGGATAAGTTCCCAAACTAAACTAATATTTTTTGTTCTCTGTTTCCAATCTAATGATATAAATTTTGCCCTTGTCCAACTACCCTAACCATGCTAGGGTGCTTAAACTCACGCTTATGGGGGGCGGCTACCTTACCATGTTTTATTAGTTACATGCACGCCAAGTTTCAATAGTTGATGAGTGTTTTAACATAAGATTCTCCAATGATGCCCAAATTGCTCAAAGTGCCCAAATTCTTTTGGGTGGCATAGGATTTTACTCAAGCATATGATTGGAGTTTTTTTTTTTTTTTTTTTTTTTTCACACAAAGGCGTTCATTGTGTGCACCTTGTCTCCAAATTTCAAAAACATCCGCCAAAAATGATTTTATAAGAACCTACCCAAACTTTCAATCGAGTGCTAAACAAACTTTTGTGGTTTAGGGGTCAAAAAGTGTGATGAATAGTGATCACTAAAGAGCATATGACAAGCTGCCATAGTGAGAATACATGCAACGATTTGAGAATAAAGTAAAGATTTTGCTTGGTTCACTAGAAGAACATGTCCTAAACGACTCGTTCACAATAACTGCAAATGTCTTAAACAACTACACAATGACTCAATTACAATTGTTTAGAACATTTGTAGTTGTTTAGGACCAGTTGTTTATTGCTCATTTTCTTCTAGTGGATATTCCCTTAGGCAATGATGGCCCTCATTTATTGAAATTTCATCATCAAACAAAATTTGGATGCGTTTTTGTGCTAATTTCACTCCGAATGTTTGTGGTATACAAATTGGAATTCATTCATGGTTGAATTTTTTTATTTCATTCAAAATGATTTCTAGTCAATAATTAAAGCTAAACTTTTTCTTTATAGTAGGTGGTAGCTAATTGACAATTGTATTGTAGGCTTATTTGTGAGATTGTGGTCATGGATTTAAAAAGGGAGTCAATAGTTTTAAAGTAACAACAACAAAAACCAAATCATCACAAGTGTTGGTTTCCCAATTTGCATAACAAGTTTTAGGCAACTCCTAAAAAAACAAAAAAAATTGTTCTCATCTACATTCAATGACTAATATCTTAACATTTGAGTGGCTTTTTTCATTTTTTTTGGCAACTCCATTTGAAAGCTTTTTAGTTCAAGATCCCATTAAAAAAAATTCTACAGACGTTCAATAAAAATCTCACGATTGCAATCCAAAAACGTCCTAAATGCCTTTTTGAATTGAAAAAAGTACCCTCATGCATTTAGGGGTTAAATCCTTATTGTCTAAGATCCAAACATGCCTAAAAGCATCCTTACTTTTCAAGTGTTGTAAGTCTAAATGTCGATAAAGCATGAAAATCTCAATCATACAATCTTGTTGTCTGCATTTGTAGATGACGTGGATCAAATTTGGGGTAATTTAACCACATAGATTGGAAGATTACAATGTTTTAGTGTTGAAAAAAGGTGCATAAATTTTCCAAAAAACACGTTTTGGGGGTGAAATTTGAATTCTAAACTTGTTCAAATGAAAATGTTTAAAATGTACAATAATTCAAAAGTAGCATACAAACACGTTGGTGAAAGAAAATATCATTCAATAAACTCATTGTGTTTGCAAAATAGTTTTCAAATGTATAAAAACAATGAAAAAAGTAGCAAAAAATCACATCTTTGGCTAAACGCCTCTCTACTAAAATGCTTGTCATTCACTTGTAACTCTTAGACTGACATAAAAATTTAAGAACAATAACTAAACTAGTATGCGTAACTTTTCCAACTAATCTTATTGATAATAGACTTTGTATGAAGAAGTTATAAGCCACCAAAGTTCATTGTAATGCAAAAATTTGTGGATTTTGAACTTTGAGTTGCTCCCAAACTTTCAAAACAGGCTCAGATTGACATGAAATATTTATCACTATCACAAGACTTTAAAGGGAATAAAAGCCAACAAATCTGATTGAAAACAAACATTTGATAAAAGGATACAAGCCCCCAAAGTTGCGGCCATCACAATGCAATGTGGTGAATTCAAATTGAACCTATGAGCTTTGAATATTGGCTTTCACAAACTCAATATGTCTTATATTGATCTGAAATTTTTACTACAGAAACTAGACTAGTGTGTGCAACTTTACCAACAAATTGGATTGAATGTGGGCAATAAATGCAAAAGTTTTTCACTTCAAATTGGATTGCTAGACTATTGGAGGACATTTTATGTCCCTTTAGGTGATGAAGGGTTAATAGAAAGCTGAAGCAAAATTGTGAAATAGATCATTGTAAAGAAGTAACATGTTGTTTATGAAAATCAATGAAACATACAATTTTAAGTGTTATTAACTCAAAGATGATCTTAATATCCTTTTAATTATAGATTTAGGAGTTGTTTTTGAAATACAAAATAAAACTATTGGTCTGGAAACCAAAATTTGTTATGAACCAAATTGAAAAAAATGGGGGAACAAAAAAACTAAAATATTCATCCAAACATATGCACTCAAAATCTCAAATGATTCCATATAAGAAACTTTTCAAACACTTCATTTCATTCATCATCATTACAAGGGATTTGGACCCAAGAATGGGCCCCTTCCCCCAAAACTATGGGAACTTTGGGAACACTTTCACAACACTTTCACATATGCAATCTGCAGCAGTATGACATGGCATTAGAGCGACCACGTCAAATATTATTATTTAATTAAATTTCTTGGAATTTTTTTTTCTTATTACTTGTTTTTTTTATAGTTATTATTATTATTTTTTGACAACTAGCAGTGGCTAGTTCCCAGCATTGGGAACATCCAAACTCACAGCCCTTTCTTGGATCCAAATCCCTTGTAATGTCATCTAATTTTTATTGTATCTTGATTACATATTGCTCCTTTAACTTCATTGCATCATATGAGATGATTCAAATATTAGATTAAAAGGTTATGGTCATTTTATCATACAATCCTCCAATTAAATCAAACATATTTCTGTCTAATTCAAGAAAAACTTATTTATATGTATTCAATGCTAGCCTCAAAAGTAAAGATTCAAGTAAAAGGCTTGCTAATGTGTCAGTTTCAAAAATTTGATCTTGGAATTGTTGAAAATATGATAAGTAGGTGTGCAACCAAGGTGCCGTAGAGCAAAAAAATACTTATCCTCATGTTGGCATTCAAAATGACTTAAAAACACCAAGTAGATGACTTGTATTTGTTCCACATGGATTTAGTTTGTAGAGACTTAAGGTTGTCCAAAACATGATGAAGAAATCCTATAGGTAATTCACAATCAGACACCAAAACACGCACACACAAGGAAAGGTAACCAGGAACTCACTTAGTCAACTGACAGGAACTCCTAATCTTATCCTCCTCTCCTGACAAATGTTCCAGACATCGGGAAGGAGTAGCCAATCCCTATACCTCTTCCGGATCTGGACGTAAAATGCACAACAAAAGACAGAAGTTTAGCCTCTATATCAAAGGGTTTTGTGATTGGAGATTAAAGAAGGCTACGTTACTCCTACCCTTCAAGACTTTAGAGTGTCTGAAGTAGCACTAAACACCACAAAACACAAAGAACACAAAGACAAGAGCTGCAATTACTCCCTCACAGCTAGTTCGGATGATATATCCAAACCAATAGGTCACTCAAGAAACCCCCACAACCCCAAAATACTACAATGACAAACCCTTCCTAACACAGTTCTTGACGCCAAGATGGTAACAGGAAAATTAAAAGATCATGGCTCCTTTGCTCACAATCACTCCTGATGGTAGAGGAACCTCTCAAATGTCAACTAGCGTGTAGTGGGATTGCTATCCAGACGCACCCAACCTAAGACTAGCTATCCCTCACAAGAGTATCCGGACTGTAAATCCAAACAAAGACTGCCCTTTAGTACACGCAATTTTACAACCACCTCTCTACTTGCTCCAGAAACCGGACCTGATTGGATTTGGGGGCACTTCTCTCTCCTCTCCCTCCAACACTCACATTCCCATGCACAACACCCCAAGTGATCAAGTCAAAGCACTGAGATAGAAAATCTTGCTTGCATTAGGAGAGATCAAAAATCAAAATGAAATTGAGGCACTAATCTCTAACATGCCTCTAATAGCTAATCATTTGAGAACTGAAAGTCCTCTCTTGAAAAGCGGTGACCCAAGGAATGACAGATGTCATTCCCTATCCAAAAAGTGGTGGTCCCCTTTAGCCACAAAATCCCAGAAAAAATGGGATCTAAGATCTTATAATCCCAGATTTGAGTACTACATGCACTGTACCATGATGAAACTACAGTTTTACTCCTAGTGCTAGTACCCCTTTATTCTATTTACCCTAGCCAACTCAGCTCTAACTGACACTGAATTACTAGGTCTTCTTCTTCTTTGCCGCTGAGGCGACCGCCTCTCATGCTGGTAACTTCCGGCTTCCACCCGGGCCCTTACCCTTGGCAGAAACTTTTCCTATCTTCTTCCGAGCTCCTTGCTTGGAAATCCAGGTTGCTTCCGGGTCAAAGTCATCAAAAGAATCTTAGCTCTCTGATCCCTTGGAGGATTCCAAAGTCTCCCCATCACTTGTTGTTGCCTCTTGAGAATCGTCAGGAAGCTTGATCTTCTTTGGGGACAGTTCCTTCTTCTAGAGAGAGAAGGAATCCCTCGCCCGCTTGACCATTGACTTCATCCTTGGCGGGCTAGGCACCTTCTTCACAATAGAATCCGTCGGTGTGGCGGGATCCTAGCTTTGACCCTGACTCTTGTCCGGGGTCAGATCCAGATCTTGCTCCTTGAATTCGGGTATTGGTATATCCTTCTCTGTACCCTATTCAATCCTGCTGGGAAGACAACCAGTAGCTGGGGTCGTCGCCTCTCCCTTCTCCTTCGGAGATGTCGGCTTCAGTGATACTGCAATATGGGATTTTCAGGTAGGGGTTACCTCCTTACCTTGTCCGGAACTATCACTCGCACCTTGTCGAGCTTTTATACCCGCTAAGATGGTCCTCATTTCTATCAGCATCACCTCCATCAATTCTCCATACTCCACCACCACCGAGACCATCCAAGCTCCCACCTGCGATCCAACCTTCAGCACCTCTTGATCATAAAGCTTTGCCTTGAGCACTATGTTGCCCGGATTGCCGATGAAATGTGTAAGCTGGGCTATCTCCATGTTGGTCTCGCAAGTTGCCTTCTCTCTCGTGCTCTCTTCCTTCAGCTTCTTCTCTAGGTGTCTTACTTGTTTGGTCAGCTTGTCCACCTCCGTTTGCTGGAAGGCTTTGAGCTTAACCAAACTCATAACCTCCAGAAGCATGTCATCCCTTGAGACATTCCCCAAGAGCTTGTGCATGTGCTTGTTGTGCTCCTGTTGCATCCGGATTACCCTGTCGACCCTCTTTCAAGTCTTTCACGATCCCTGGTATCAGGTCGGGCTTGAGTCTCTCCATAGCCACCACTCCGGTTGTCCTTGAAAGTCCAGCAGCAGCCTTGTCTTTGCATGTGGTCTCTCGAGGCACCTTGTTGTCCACCTTGTCCTCCTTGGATTCTTCCTCCTCCACTTTCAAATCTTCTTCCTCCTCTTCCAGCTCTGGTTCCGGGGTGATGTCATGTTCCCTCATCACCTTGACTTTCTTGTATTCTAAGCCCTCCGGGTCTCTCAGCAGCTTGTAGGTATGGTAGAGGTGGAAGAAGAAGGGGAAATTTCGGAAGGTTTTGTGTTGCTCAAGCTCTTCACTAGCTTGGCAACCAATTCCTAGCATATTGCCGCCCAATTGACCGGCCATGCTTCGGACATGCAGCCAAAAATGGTGTTGGCTACAGTTCAGGTCAGGCCGATAGGTCGCTCAGGGAGTAAGATAGGGATTGGGAATTCTAACACTCTCTTCTCCCTCTAGTTCCTACAATCTGAGACAGAATACCCATTTTTATCGTGAGGGGGTTTTAGGAATTTGCCATCACAGAATTTCTTGTTCCAAGTGGCCATCCCACTACCCTTCCGGGCAAACCCATAAACCTTTCTCCACACTTCTGCAGTCTAGGTTTCCGAGTGAGCCCTCACAGTTCCGTCCCACTCGTTTGACGGCTTCTTCATCAACTCCCTCACAAACTCATCAATCCTCAAGTTCCATGGCACCTTGATCCATCCCATCTTCTGTAGGTCTTCCTCTAAAGCCTACCTCTCAGTAGCATCCTTAGGGATGCCTGGATGAATAAATCTAAGGTCCTTTTCTTGACTAGTCCTTCCCATCTTTTTGGACAATCTTGGTACACCGAACACGCCCACTCGCAAGCTCTACAACCTGTGCTACACAAAGCCAAACTCACACAAGCTCTCAGGAGGAAAAGAAAGAGAATAGAAAGTGAAAAAGGTAGGAGGGAGGGAAGAATAAGAATGGTAGGAGAAAACCCGTTCTTGCCTACCCTACCGCTCATGATTAACTGCCCAGATTTAATGATTAGGACTATTGGGAGTCCGTTGTGCCTAATCATGGTGGATTAGAACCGTTCTAGGGATCCAATAGTGCACTTAGTGCTCGGTTACTCTTATCCACTCTTCCCGATACTATTCTGACTGTCATTAATTCTCACTCCGGTTTCCCGATCCTAAATCCCGGATGGACAATCCGATTAAGCTCGGAACCAAAAGGTTCATTCTTAACTAGTTTATCTAATCTAGACCGGCAGTAATCCACTAACTATAATCATCTATTAATCCTCCTGTTTCCGGTTACTAAAAACAAAAAGTTTTAATAAAAAGGGTTAGTTTATTTACAAAATCAAGGTATAACTCTCTTTTCCTAAATTATGGGTTGCTACACAAGGCAAAAGGGATATACAACAATATATTTGAATAATACATGAATAAGGTTTAAATGGAGGACTTTAGAACCTATATTGCATAATTGAACAACCAGAAGTCCAAATGTCAATTTGCCAAAGGCCAATAGCAACTTGCTTTTATGATTATGTTTCTACTTTTAACTTAGAAGATTGGATGCACTTGTGAAGGTGTTTTTATGTGAAAAAGATTTGTGTAGCCCCTTGCATGTTTGAAGTGGTACAAAGTAGAGTAGTTGAGTTGGACTCAAAATGATCATAATAAATTAATAGTACCTTTATTTCCAAGGATTATACAAACTTCATTAGTGTGTTTGTTTTTGTTCATGAGTTTTATGCATATTTTGTTGATTTATTTGACATCAATAAAGTTTTATTCTACGTGTGATTTGTAATGAAGTTTTCACTTCAACACTTAATTTTTTTACAATTCTTTTGAACTCAATGTATGCTCAATTTTTTAATTTGAAAAAGTTGTAATTCTAATATCCATGCAAATGCAAAGGGCAATATAATTTTAAATGTTTCATAGATAAGTTAATCACGCAATTCCAAATATCTACATTGAATATTGCATTTAGGTTGCCTTATCCCAAAAAGTCACCTCATGACTCATTGTTTGGCCACTTGGAGGCGCATGCAATTCTTTAGATTCTAGGATTTCACATAGTTTATGATAGGACTTGGCTAATTTATTTTTCCACAACATCATTGTTGTTGCAAGGACCTTTAAAATTTGTTTATTGTAGTAATTATTGATGGAAATTAATGTAGTAGCAGGAAATGTTTACACAGTGTAAAATATCAAGAGACTAGTGTGGGGGCAACCTATACCCAATAACCAATGTAGTAGTAACAACAAGAGCCAACATGAACCTCCAGCTGAGCCACCTTGAGCACCTTGTAGTGGATGCCAAACCTGGATGTTTTTCTGTATTTCCCACAGGATAACTGTGGCAAAGTTCACCTCATAACTCAACCACTCTTGCAAGTTATGAGGTATAGTAACTTTATCATCCACCTCTAGAGGTGATTGACCACTCAAACTAGCTATGGCCTGTCTTTATAAAAGTTATCAAGTGATCTTGTAGCTCTCTCCTTATCCCATTCATAGGTTATGAGGACTTATTGAAGTTTTTATCAAGTAGTTTGTGAAGCTTTGCAAGGGTGATAACTTTATAGATTGCGATACGAGCACCATACTATAACTTTGAGTAGATTTCTTGATGAAGTTATTCAAAAACCTTAAAATTTTGAAGGTTTGACACTCACTAGTCTTGCCAGTAGTAGGCCAGTGCAACCTGAGCGAATCCATGGTAGAGTCCCTCAAGGCCAGGCCACAAGCGTTTCAAAACGTGTGTTTGTGAAAAACATGTGTCGGAATTATTGCTTTTAGTAAAAGCATATCCTTTGACTTTCAAGGGCCCACTTTTTTGGTTTGTTCAAAACTGCTAGTTTTGAGAGTTCTCAAACTACCATCTCAAACCTCCTGCCCTAGAATGATGGAGAGGTTATCTTTAATTGAACAGTGGATAAAAACTTGGATAAATGATTGTCTCCCAATTTTCCAAAAATACAAGTTACTCTTCATCCGTTTCAAACTGCCCGTTTTGGGCCTGTGTGACCCGGCATCACACGGCTTGGACACAACCGGGCCTGATGTTCCCTCATGCGTTCCCAAAGAAGATCAATGGTGCAGGATCGGAAGGCAATTTGACGGGCCAGAACTCTCTTGCGCGAAGAGAGGTTTCGGAAACTTGATGGCAGGGAGTGACGAGGAGAAGCGCATCACCTGGCTTGGCTTGGCTCGTCGCATGCCGGAAAAGTACAGAAAGGCCCGTGATGCTGGCAACTACAGGTGAAGCTGACTATCCTTAACTTGACTCGTGAGGGTAAACAAATAAAAGTGGGCGTACAACTAGGAGCTAGCTTGCCGCTAATGGTAGCATTGATTTCATTTTCTTACACCAAAATGCCCAGAATCTCTGAAGGCCAACTCGATGGGGCGAATTCTCAGTAACGCACTCACGCCGTTCCGTCAGTGCAGCGCCCGCCCGATGGTGTGTAGCCGAAAGTGGTGGTTATTTGTTGTGGGCCAACGAAGCAGAGTGCGAGCGATGCCAGCCGATAAGCTTAGCGCACACCATTTGCTACTGCTACTGCTATATCGCCACCGCATCCGCGATCGTGTGAATGCTTACCCGTCGCACTTACCCGTCGGCTTCTGATCCGCTGTGGAAACCAATCCCCTCGCATCAATCCTGCTGCCGTGCTTTCGCCTGCTTTGCCGGACCCCTGGAGGAGCTAATCGCCTCTTTACCAGTCCACCACTCCACCTTGCTATTCTGGTGCTATTCTCCTAGCTAAGAGCATCATCAATAGGGGGCTTCAAACATAAAATCTGGCCTTCAAACTTCTCATCTCACAGGATCTCCGCTCACTACTGAGTTGTTTTCATTCCTTCGTACGTGCAAAGTCTGAGACACTCGTGAGTTTGTGGAAGTTTCTACAAAAGAAGTTTTGAGGTTTGAGGACGCAAGTAAATGAGCCACGCAAAGCCACAAAGGTGAGTTTCTGAAGTTCACTCCTCACGTGAATCACATTAGGAGTGAAGTCTAGAGGTGACTCACCTCGTGGTTCACTAGTGAATTCACAAAGGTGAATCGTGACGTGAATCACCTTAAAAAGTTTAAGTTTGAAGCCTCCTAATGTGTGCACTAGGAATGGGCTGGTCCTGCATTTCTTTGGGTGGGGGCCACTTTAACGGGAACTATAGGTACTTTTAGGGCTCCAACATAGCCACCAAAATGGAAACGCTAGACTTGACCCCATTAAAACCACCTCTTGGAGCGGCATATTGTCTCGTTTTCCTGTGCCCCAACTTGTTTTCCTAGTGCGCATTGCATTTGCTGACGGAGTGACACGTTGCTTGTGATAGCTTACAATAGCTTGCAATTTCTCAATAACAACTTGCAAGTACATACATTCTTCTACTACTTTGCTGGAATCTGCAACAAGAGTTGCGCCAACATTGGGAGGATCTAGTCAGTGAAAGAAATTGCATAGTTAAGGGGCAAGGAGCAACGCATGACCGGCTATTTCCGAGTCCCATTTGCAGTGTACACATTGATGATGCTCTAAGGGCATCTCCACCAGTCCGGGCTCTTTCAAAGTTTATCATCTGTTTTGGCCGGCCCTCATGCCCCTCGATCTCCACCCATGCTCTTTCAAAAAGGTGGCCTTGCACTCCAACACCCCCCATAAATGATCATTTGATTACTTGTCAAAGAAAATAGAGGATAAAGTCCACTAAACTTAGGATCAATAATGATGAATAGTGGCTTGAAGGGCCCTTGCTAGACATGGTAGGACAAAGTGTCTTGAGAGGGTTTTGAGAGGGGCCTCAACACTTTACATCCACTTTGAGAGTGTTGGAGTTACCGGTGGAGATGCCCTAAAATTTTAACCCTTGAGCGCCCCAACGCCCCAAATCTAGCCTTTCCATATTCAACAATTTGTTGCCTTTGACCATTATAGTTTTTTGATCCATGCTATGAAAACTCACCAAATTTTTCATACATTTGCAGACCCTAAGCCTTGCGCAATATCAATAGCTAACTCTTCCATATGTTTATTTTGAACTTGTGATGCCAAACTATTTGCAATGAGGTCCAACATGCCATGAATTTGGACTGGGCACTCAGGGGTTAATGTTTCTTTCAAGGGGAGTCCCTTTTCTACAGTGGTCACTAAATTTTTGGGCCTAGCCAAAAAAATTCTAGTGTGGCCCTCTTCTTCGTCTAAAGTAGGTGCACCCATACTCGACCATTTAAGGGTTTGGGGCACCTCAAGGTCTCAACAAATTCAGGAAAAAACTCCGTAAGGTTAGCCTTTTAACAAGCTATGATGGAACATAATTTTTGTGGAAAAAAGTATTGTAGCTTATTTTAAGTTAAAGGGCAAGGTTGCAACTTGCAACTCATAGGGTGCCTATTAGCAACTCTAGACTAACCTTGCAATTGCTTTGATGTGTTCTTATAATGGCACTTGGTGGTCCCAATTCCAACCATCTCAAAACAGCTCAGCAAGTGACATTTGGCAAGATTTGCTTATGCAAGGAGTGTTCACTGCTCTAATATGGGTTCAAAAGTGTGTGGTGAAAGCATCAAAAATAGGGTGTGGAATTGGGGACCAAGCGGGAATGGATGCATCTACCAACCCCTAAAGGACTGATTGTCCGTTTGAGGGACAAATGGGATTTTGGGCATGTACCTATGGCTAAACTACTTTGTGTGATTTTATGAAACTTTTATGAAAGATAGGGAATTCAAAGATCTATGTGGGCATCTAATTTTCTTCATTCTGACAGTTTTTGAAGAAGTAAAAAATGAATTTCTGAAAATTTGGGGAGGTTGGGCAGTCCGGGCAGCCCAAAAACATTTTTAATATTTATATATTTTTTAAATAAAAATCTGAAATTGGTTCTCTAAGTTTACATATATATGGGAAGCTTTGAATCACTCATTTACAATAAATGAGATGAAAGTTATGAGAACTTTTAGTTTACTGGTAAATATGGACATAGATCTTTGAATTCCCCATCTTCCATAAAAGTTTCAAAAAAACACACAAATTTGTGTAAAATACGAGTCCACAATGATTGCAATGATTTTTTACTTGTGAAAATAGTCTAGTTATAGATACATGCCCAAAATCCAATTTGCCTCTCGAACAAACAGTCAGTCCTTTTGGGGTTACCATTAGGGGGCTTCAAACATCAACTTTTTTAGGTGACTCAGGTTACGATTCACCTCTGTGAATTCACTTGTGAACCGCGAGGTGACTCACCTTTGGACTTCACTCCTAACGTGATTCATGTGAGGAGTGAACTTCAGAAACTCATCTTTGTAGCTTCTCGCGGCTCATGCACGTGCGTCCTCAAACCCTAAAACTTCTCTCATAAAAACTTCCGCAAACTCACGGGTGTCTTAAACTTTGCGCGTGCGAGGGAACAAAAACAATTCACTAGTGAGTGGAGATCCTATGAGGTGAGAAGATCGAAGACCAGATTTTATGTTTGAAGCCCCCTATTGTTTGGGGTTTATTAGCTCACATTGGATGCGTGCATGCATTGCAGCGACGAAAATGGGATGTCTGCTCATCCTAACGAGGTTTGAGCCACATCCACTGTGTCCATCCAAAGCGCTCATAGGGTGTCAAACGCGGTGGAACCCCATGACCGGGCTTCATCCATCCGGTGGGGCTTCATCCCATGCACGGTGATGAGTCGTCGAACTCAACTGAAAACCCACAACCACATCATGCCCAACTAACCTACAACCAACCAACCACCCAACCTCCCTCGGGCTTTCTTTCTTTTGCCATTTCTTTATGGCTTTGCTTTGGTCATCATTCACGCCATGAACCACCTTACTTGGCATTGTCATGTCTCATGAGTGCTCACTGCCTCTCCAGTCATGCTTCATGCCCTACATGCCTTGGCCCTGCATGAGCTGGCTGCAACAATATGTGGTCCATTGTCTGTATTTTGTAGCAATAGAAGGGGGGAGGTGGTGGTGGTGGGGGGGACGGAAACCAAAACCAAATCAAAGGTGGTGGCCAGGGGAGGAAAGTGGCTTGGCATTAGTTATGAGTGAGTTGAAACTGAAGGACCACATGGTGTTCAGTTATTGCCAATGAAAACAAACCACTCCCCTTCAATCATGAGCATGCAACAAAGATGTTGGGGAAATAACTTACCATTGTTGTGTCTTTGGCATGACTTTGGTTATTGGTCCATACCCTTCCAGTGATTGTCCTTTGCCACTCTTCATTTGACTGCCTGTGATGTCAAGTTCTCATGCGGACACCCCGGACTTTACCTAACTTCTGTTCCTAGCCTCCAACTATGACTGGGCACATTGCCTGTTCCCTGTAGTCCTGTACCCACCATACACATGTGGCTAAATTTTGCACAACTCATACCAGAATTTTTCTGTTATTGCTATTAACAAAAAAGTGAAAACGCCCGTGTTAGGTTTTAACTTTTTAGCACGTTCCAGCAATCTGAGCTATTTAAGAAAATCAAGACTGGGACCACTGCGAGGATGCATCTCGTGGCCATCTGCTCCAGTCTGTTGTAGAGCACGACTGCTGTCCAGTAAAGATGCAATTTCATTCTCTCAGACGTCTTTTCTGGTTGCGCACTGAATTAATTAATAATTAGCTACTGGTGCAAAAGGTGTCACAACTCACACGTCATGTGCAGGGGCAGCACTTGGCGGATCAAGACTTTCTAAAGTTGAAATTGTTCCATCCCATTTCCAAGAATTATTGAAACTATCCAAATATATATATGCATTTACAAAGTATTTAGATTTCCCAAAAAAAAAAAAAAAAGTCAAGGGGAGTCGAATCTCTGGCAACCCTTCAATGGTGTCCAGTTGGGCTCTCTTGCGCAAGATTGATTAGTTGAAAGCTGATGGGTATGGGACTTGAGCTCAGAGCATGTCCAGCTTTGCAATTCAAATTTGACATTTCAAGAGATTGCATTTTAGATTACATTTATCTTTGAACAGCCCTCAAAGTATTGTTATTTACCCTTGCATTTCAAATGTGTCCCATAAATAATTACTTGATATTCACCAAGGAAATTGTATGATAAAGCTCATTAAACTTAGGATGAATAGTGTTTTGAAGAGTCATTGCTTGAGATACTAAGATGGAGTGCCATGAGAGTATTTTGAAAGGCTTGAAGTGCTTATCATCCATGCTAGAAGTTTATAAGACCTTGCAAGGGCAAAGTTGAAGAATGCTCTCAAGGCATCATCAATATCGTACTCTAAACAACTCACTAAACATACAACTAACTTCTGTTTAACCCCTAAAGGACCATGGCCTTTATTTTGTCAAAAGACACTCAAAGCTGTCACCTCTATGGCAAAGAGTAAAAAAGTTTGAAAACCAAGCATTTTGCATATCTGACCATTAGATCTTGTGCTAGACTATTATAAGAATGTGTCATACAAAACTCAAGAACTTTGACCGCACAGATTGGAAGATATTTGCATTTAAGAAGTAAAAACAACTTTTTTTGCACCTTGCTTGACTAGATTTTTTAACTTTGAACATTTTTAACTTAAAATTTTTGCACCACAAAGTTTGGAATTCTATTTTTGCATGGTAGGAAGTTGAGTTGGGAATCTTGGGAAAAAATTTCAAAAAAGAATACTTCATTTTCATTTTTTTTAAAACATTAGGTAGAGGAAGGTATGAGATTGAAGAAAATCTTAAATTGCTAATAACCCTACAATGGAATTGAAAAGCAATAATCCCAATGGTGAGATTGTTCTAGAAAGCAAACTTCACCCTCTCCAACAATTTTTTTTGAAAAAATGTTAAATCTGCATTCAAAAAAGAAGTTTATAAGTTATTTTTTCAAGAAGATGCTTGAGTTGCCCAAAAAACAAGATTGTCCCTAATTTTCTCATATCTAGTCCAAATGGAATGAATCAAAGCTCCAGAAGTAGATAAAGATATAATCTATGAGAAAAAAAAACTAATTTTTTTTTTCAAGTTTTTATAAGAATTTTTTTTGCTGCCCCTAGTCCCCAAATTTGTGCTTATTTGGGCATAACTTTTGCTCCTTGGCATCAATTGAAATAAAAATTATATTCCCCAAAAGCTAATGTGTTTTCCCATTTTCAAAAAAAGTTTCAAAAAATTAGGACAAAAATTGAGGTCGTAGGTACCTGCCCAAAATCCCATTTGTCCCCCGAAGGGACAATGGTCCTTTAGGGGTTAAAATTAGAAATTGTGATTACTATCATCAGAAGAGTAAAAAAGATCATACAAATAAACACAATAATATCTGGATATGAAAATTGGGCAACTAAAATAGAGCTTATTGAAAACAAGCTAAAAGATAAATAGATAGCAAATCATGCTTAAGAACTAAAATCCATGGTAAAGGCGCACTAAATTTTCAAACTTTGTCATGCCATTACCAAAAAATTTCTTTCTTGAACATGATTCGTTGTCATTTTTGCTTTCTAACTTGTTTTCAACAAGCTCTATTTTAGTTGTCCAGTTTCCAAATCCATATATTATTGTGTTTATTTATAAAGGTTGTTTATACGCTTCCAATAATAATAATCATAAGTTCTCGTTGTACACCAAGCCAAAAGCATTAATATATTTAATAAGTAATTTAGAGCGCTAGATTGATGATGCTCTCAACCCTTTTGTATCAAAATCGTAGTATTCTATCACAATGTGTTATATTACCACAATCATATGCAGAAATTGAGCTTTATAGTCGGGCTAACTTGAAATGCAAAAAAAAAAAAAAGAAAAAAGAAAAAAAAGACTGTTCTACCCTTGGACGCAAAAGTAGTATGCTCTAATATTTTTTGAAAGTTAGATATTTTGATAAAGCACTTTCATTTCGACACAATTTAATAATAGAGATGCAAAACAACCGAGTTAACCAATGGAAAAAAAGTTGAATGTTTTTGGACATTTTTAAATTTGTAATAAAATTTCAAGGGAATGACTAGGGAGACACCCCAGACGACTAGGGAGACACCCCAGATGACTAGGGAGACATCCCTAGTTGCTAAATAGACACCCCCTAGAGTCCAACCTATGAAATTTGAGATTATTATTAAGTTGAAATATAAAATAAAATCAAAACAATATTTTAGTGCACATTTGCATTTGCAAGCGTTGCAAACATACAACAAATATGTTTCATTTGTGAAATGGTCAAGTGTTAAACTTACAAACAAAGGGAACGACTAGTTTGAACTCTTGACCATATAACAAATAAGACATATTTGTTGTATGTTTACAACGCTTGCAATGCAAATGTGCCCTAAAATATTGTTTTGATTTTATTTAGTATTTCAACTTAATAATAATCTCAAATTTCATAGGTTGGACTATATGGGGTGCCTCCCTAGCAACTTGGGGGTGCCTCCCTAGTCAATTTCAAGTGCCTAACAATCTTCAATGCATGTTATGTCTTGCCATTCTTAACTTGCTTAAGAAAGGAATCCGTCATGAGCACAAAATTGGTTTTAATTGGCCCAAATAATATTTGCAATTATCATTTTGCAACTCCCAAGTAAATCAAATTTTATTGGATTTACTTTACACCTCAAAGTTTGGTTTTTAAATTTTCAAAAATTAATTGACGTACTATAATTGCAAGTTAAAATAAATTGCTATTATGATCACATTGTGGTCATATGTTGTCCTAAATTTATAAGCATCAACAAATTTGTCTGTGACAATTGCCAAAGTCAAATATTTCCAAAATACTATGGACTTTACACAAGTGTTGAGGTATGTCAAGTTCATTTTGTTTTTGACAATAACGCTACTTTCAACAAACCTTGAAACAGAAAAAACTGAAATTTTTACTAAAGACTTAAACAAATATGACAAAAAAGAAACACGCATTTTTTTATCAAACAATACTAAATATTCTTCTTGATTAGCAGCAATCATCTATGTGAAAGACCAAAACCAATGTTTGACAGAAAGTTATAGAGTCACTAGTTTAAAGGTAAATATCCTTTCTAACATAAACATAGAGCCATGAATAATAACAATCAAGAATTCTTAAATCGTTTATCCAAATTGATTCGGGATACATCAAAAAAATTAGTGCAATTTATTGAACATATCTCCAAAGTATGCCAAATTGTATTCAAGTGAAGATGGTTGTGCATTATAAAAAAAGAGCCCTATGCCACTTCAATTTCAAAATTTCATAACTAATTCCACAAAGCTTTGAAAACTATGAAACAACTTGGGTTAGATGTCAATTCTTCTTGTCCTTCAAGGAAAGTTTTTTGAAAAATATTTCAAGAAGCTTTACCTCCCCAAAATTCAGTTTCAGCCCTTAGATTGTTGGTTTATGAGCCTCCTACCTTAAGAGAACTTTTAAAATGAGGACGTATTAAAAATGAAAGATACATTGTATGACATTTTTGTTTCATTTTTGGCATGTAAAGCCAATCTTATTTTCAAAAGTACTACAAGTTTAGCTTTTATGCATTGTGTGCGTTTTATGGTATCATTACTTTTTGCGTAAAAATAATAAGACCAGATTCATTCTCTAGCATTGTAGGGGATTTTTTCTAACATCAATTAATTATGATTGTTTCTGTATAAAACTTGTGTACAATCAAAAAGTAGAGCTAGGATATGTTTATTAGCTACTCATCCGTTTACACATTGCTACCTTTTTCCAAAGTTCATTCAAAGTTTTGCATTTTAACATCTACATAGCGAAGCCCATATTCCTTCAGGCATTTAAAACTGTCATTTCTAGTCATTTGATCTCAATAATGTTTTTTTTGTTTTTCAAAAATTTAATAGTAGAATGCATTAGATTTATTCAGAAAGACATGTTCAAAAATTTGTGAAGTCTGATCATACACACAAAGAGATATGATCATTTGAAGTTAGTTTGAAAGTTGGTTTGGCCTCCACTCAAAAATTTGAGGCCTCTTTGGCCGCATTTTGTGAGCATGTTTTGCACTATGGATGTTGAATTTATTAATTTGACACGCTCTATAGCATGTTAGGCATATTTCCACAACTTTTTAGGGCAAGTGGAGATATGAAACACTCTATATGGCGTGCATTGCAAATATGTGCCAAGAATAGCAATACATTGAAATATTCAAGGCTTGTTTTTGAAAAAGAAAAAAGAAAATGATAGGTTAAAGGATTTTGGCTTTATGAACAATCACCCAAAAAAAAGCATACAAAGCAAAATAAAAAAATAGTAAATACTGCTATTCAAAAGCTAATGTATATACCTAATACCCTAGAGTTTAGCGCAGACTCAAATGAAGGGACCCATTATGTTCTTGGTGAGTTTCCAACATGTTCTCAAGTTTTTTTCAATCATCAAATGCAGCTTGTGAATGTAATCAATTTTTGTTAGACTAATGCCCATTGAAATTCTTTCTTAGGAAGTCAAGTTTTTCCAATTCAAAATGTGACTATGAAAAGTCTTAGGAGTACAAGAGGGAACACAAAAACTTCACATGTTTTCCCTCTCTATCACTATAGTTGCCCTCTTTGCATGCTCAAGAAAAGTTATGGACAATAGGCATGCCCAAATTGCCCCCTTGCATGTGCAAATTCTCCAAATTCTCCAAATTCTCCAATAACTTTTGAATTTGGAAACTCAATTTTGATAGAAGAAAACTATATCCCTACATAATCCTTGCAAAACCCTCTTTCGTAAAAAAAAATTAAAATAATATAATTAACAATCCCAATAATACAAGCCTACCCAAAATCTATTTTGCCCCCCAAACAAGACTTTGGCTTATACGGTTAATAATGTTTTCACTTTGTGTGGACAAGGGATCCAAAGAAATTATGGATTGGTGAAAAACAAATAATATGAAATGAAAGCTTATTTGTGTGCTCTTGGAAGGCTAAAGAGTTTTTCTTTTTTCGTGCTTTGCATGGATACTAGAGCTTTAGAGCTTTTCTTTGTTTAGTTTGGAAAACATACAAATCTCATAAATCGGGTACGCAGTGTATATGGCAAGAGGTAAGGGTTTTTATGAAGTCCAAATGTAAATTCAATTTGGATTTATAAAAATATACATTTGGTCATAAAATTTATTTTATTGATATCCGAGATTGGAAAAAAGGAAATCCCAACTACTTCTACACGCACTATGTGTTCCATTTATATCATTTTGGTGCATTTCTTATATAAAAATAGTAAAAATCCTTTCATTATTACATGACATGCGGAAAAGTATGTTTATTAATAGCATTTTCAAGTTCAACCCATAGTAAACCAACTTGCACTTTTTTCAGCTATTGTACTGTGAGTTCATGTAATAATATCTATCCATTTAATCAAATTGTATCTTAAAGTCATTTGCTTCATGAAAAATCACCAAAATTCAATCTCCATTTTCAAACCTTCAACTGCAAATAAATTCTCACCTTGCCAAAAAACTTAAATCTAGAAAAGAGAGAATTTTATTTGCACGAGTCCTTTAAAAAAATCTTATATTTAGTCAGACGATTTGCTCATATTCAAATAGTCGAAAATAGCATGTGATAAGGCATGTACTTAAAAAACAAAGACATTTCTGTTATCACGTTTAGCGTAGTTGATTTGACATTGCAACCTATATATTATGCAAACTACATACCATTGCAAAGCTATATACCAAGACTATTAACCCTTTAACCCCTGAGTGCCCAGGCCGATTTCACCTAAATGAGGGTTTTTGGAGATCGACAACTTTGATGCATTGTGTCTTAGTCAATCAGATGATTCACAAAAAGTGACCATTGAAAATAGTGGAACACCTACTTAAAAAATGGCTTGCAAATTTGGGAGCAACTGATCGTGGGAGATGGGAGATTATAACATTTGATTAAACAACATGTGATGACAAAATCTCATTTTTTGGTAGGTAGTTGCTATTTGATGATTTTTACAAAATTCTATAAGCCCTTGATTCATCTCAAACTTTGTGAGCAGCAAGATTAGATGTGAATGCACACACTTATAAATTATTGAAGATTGCACATCTTTTTATGTTAAGTTTTAGGGCTTCAAAATGCTATTGCATGGAAAACAATGACTGGCATAGTTGGTGACGGTTGCCATAATAAGGATCTAGAACATGCTTGAACCCTTGCCAACAACTTTCCCGCTACCACAAAGCACACACAAAAGGAAGCTTGCAAGGGATAATGACCAATTGCAGCTTATAAAACAATGTTTGCCATCACACCCTGTATGGTGTTTCACCCAATCAAATCTCTTGCAACACTTGTACAGCATTTGGCTTTCCTGATCTTTACTCCATTGGCATGGACAACTTGAATGCCTTCATAATTGTAGTTTACAGCAAGATCAAAAAGTTAGATATAGTCCTCAAAACAAGGATTAGTGAGAGACGATATTTGGGGCGCTGGGGCACTCAGGGGTTAAGGATCACACGCATTTTCACAAAATCCACATTAATAGGGGTGGGAAACTTAGATGCGCAATTGAATCAAATATGAATCCAATTTGAATAATTCAATTGTACAAATGGGAAGAACTCCTTGTTTATTGTGAAGTACCAAGTTCTCAAGCAAATCACTACCAATGGAGGTGAAATATTATAATGATTGTGTGTCATAGGTGAAAAATCTTTAGTTTTTCATGCTTGAGTGGTTTTGAAAGTTATCTCTTTAAACAAGTTGTGCTTGAAAAGAGCCTTATATTTCTAGAAAGCAAGGTTTTCCACATTTCTAGCAAGATTAGTTTCACACAAAATGGATAAACATAGCAATCACAAAGGTGTAGCTAAGTGGATAAAAATGGTCAAAAAATCCCACTTTATTTGCTACCCTAAAATGGTTCTACAAGAAATTTGATAAATGCTATAGAAAATCCAATTGATGAAACCAATAAAGAACCACCCTTAAATGTAGAAAGACAAATTTTAAAGATGCAATGATAGCACCATTTCAATAGATATGCAAATACCACAACTATACTACTACCTTATAGAAAAACAATACAAGCGTAATTCTTAAGCAATTTGAATTTTTTTAGGATCACACAATAGAAGTGTGGCATTCTTCCTGGATATTTAAAGTATTTTGTTGTTGCTTTTATCCATCTTTGACAAAAAAAAATGGATACGCATTTTGAGGCCAAGCTATATAAATACCATTATTTATCAACTCACATATCTAATTTCATTGTTGTTTTTTTAGTAGGATGGAAAATTCTTATGAGTACATGCATTCTTCAAGACCAATATCCAAATTGTTGAGCAATTTTGCGCTATAGGCAAGAAAGCACTCTTTTCAACCAAAATATGGTTGCGTGGTTCTTAAAGGGTTAATATTCCTTTAATATAAGCCAAAGAAATCAATCAAGCCTCATAAAGCAAGACTACTCCTTCCTATATGGTATATACACCTTTCTCCAAGTGGTATTCAAAGCCAACCTCTACAATTGAGCTACATTTGAGGTGTTCACTACTCATTGTGAACCCAAAGTGGAACAATGAATGTCACTTGCACAAGCAAATCTTGCCACATGACAACTTAGGGGCTAGTTTGGGGAGGGGGAGGGGTTGGGATTGAGACCATCAAGTACTATGGCCTCCAAGCTAGTTTTGTTCACCTTGTTTTACCCTTCAAAAATTTGATAATTATAAAATAAAATTAGCATTTTAGAATCTTGTACCATTATTTTTTAATACTTACTCAATCCCAATCAAGCATACCAAATTTTGAGTTTCAAAAAACCAAAATCCTATTTTTGGTGAATTGTTTTACATAATATTTATGGTTTTACATGATAAATGATTTTAAAAAATTGGTAATGAATTTTTGAGGTTTGATTGCATGGATGCATAGGAAACATCCACACACACATTTTTTCTTCTAACGAGCATCTCCAAAATAAATTATAATTCCTTCTATGTAGATTTTAATGTTGGAGTGATCATGATTAAATTTTGTGAAATACAGATTTATGTATTTTTAACTAGTTTTTGGCAAAATAACCATATCATTATGCTCAAAGATTCAAACCTAACTATATTGTACAAGTCAAAAAAAATCCAATTACTAGGAAGAAATATCTAATTTACAAGGTTTGGTTGTAATCACTTCATCAGTAATATCTAAATAGAAGGAATTATAGAATTTTTGGGGATGCTTGTTAGAAGAAAGGATGTGTGAGTGGATGTTTCCTATGCATCCATGCAATCAAACCTCAAAAATTCATTACCAATTTTTTAAAATCATTTATCATGTAAAACCATAAATATTATGTAAAACAATTCACCAAAAATAGGATTTTGGTTTTTTGAAACTCAAAATTTGGTATGCTTGATTGGGATTGAGTAAGTATTAAAAAATAATGGTACAAGATTCTAAAATGCTAATTTTATTTTATAAAATACCAAATTTTTTGAAGGGTAAGACAGGGTGAACGAAACCAGCTTGGAGGCCATAGTACATAAACATGCATTAGAACACATCCAAGCAGTTTCAAAGTTAGTCTATAGTTGCTTATAGGGACCTTATGAACTGTAATTTTGCCCTTTAATATAAAATATTCTACAATATTTTTTTCCACAAAAATGGTGTTCCCTAATAGCTTGTTGAAATATTGAAAGGCTAATCCTACAAAAGAATCCTGAATTTTCCTAAACCTTGTGGTACCCCCAAACCCTTAACCCCTAGAGGACCATTGTCCCTTCAGGGGACAAATGGGATTTTGGGCATGTACTTATGGCTAAACTACCTTGTGCGATTTTTTGAAACTTTTATAGATGATGGGGAATTCAAAGATTTACATGGGCATTTAATTTTTTCTTCATTTTGACATTTATTGAAGAAGTCAAAAATGAATTTATGGAAAACAAGCAAAATCAAGTAGCCCAAAAACTTCTTTAAAAATTGCATTTAAAAAAAATTTAAAAAATGAAATAGGTTCTTTAGAATTATATATAGGCCTAGCTTTGAATCATTCAATTTTGATTAATGAGATGAAAGTTATGAGAAGTTTTAATTTGCGGATAGGTGTGGTTTTGAGAAAATCACACAAAGCAATCTAATTGTAAATACATGCCCAAAATCCCATTTATCTCCAAAAGGGCCAATGGTCCCTAGTTAACCCCTAACTGTCCAAGACGATGAAAATCATCCTTTCAATGCTGAAAACACACCCTGAGGGTGGAAAAAGATTTTTTTTTCAAATTTTTTTCTTGAAAGTGGTTAGAGAGATGCGCCACATCACTGAATGCCAAAAATAGCTACTTTCAATGCCTCCATATTTTTTTAAACACCATTTTGTAAAGAGATGTACAAGGTCCCCTGCTGCCTTTTTTGTGAGGGCAGGATACACTATTGACTTTTCTTTCTTTTGAGGAGAATATTATCTCTCTTGAACACATGCCACAAGTTGTTCATTGCACATGAATAGTGCACTCTCCTCTATCTGAGCCCCGGGTTGGCCACGGGTTCAAGATCAGTCCTTTAAGGGTTAAATGATCGGTTATGGGTGTACATACCTTACTTGTTTGTCCTTTTCAGAGAGCAATGAAATTCAAAGGAAAGAGATTCCATCGGAGTGTCTACTCGTGTTTGATGGGTTTACACTCGAAATGAATGAAAAAACACTCTTTCTCACGATTGTCTTTTGCAAACGTTTTTACTTTTCAAAAACTTTATCTCACATCAGTTCTACATTGAATTTGGGTTTGTTCATGCAAAGAGGGACTTTGGAACTCTGGATGTAGGCTATACTGTTAATCTAAAACTCACCAAAAGATGGAGTCAGCTGAGACAGTGGTCGACCTTTCATTGGAAACATGATTGCAATCTTTGTGTTGAAGATACCCATGAAATATGCATGATTCATACATATTCGGACTTTCTTGTAAAGATCATACCTGATTTCTAGTGTACTCCCCGGGTTCAATGATATATGTACAGAAGGGTACAACAAGCTTACAAATTGCTTATTTCAGGTATTCAGTTTTTGTAGTAAAATGTAGAGTATGATTGGTACATATTTGTCAAATTTTTTGTCATTGCATCCTTATGCAATTCCAATCAAGCATACCAAATTTTCATTCCTAAAAACTAAAACTTCATTTTTGGTGAATTATTTTGTAAGAAATTCATGGTTTTACATGATAATTGATTGAAAAACATTGGTGATGAATTTTTGAGATTTGATTCCATGGATATGTAGGAAACATCCATACGCACATCATCCATGCTAATAAGAACCCCTTTAAGTAACAATAAATTTGAGCTACAACAGATCATGTGAATTTTGTGATAGGCCTAAATTCAGCAATGTTTTTCAATCAATTATCATGTAAAACCATTAATTTCTTACAAAATAATTCACCAAAAATGGAGTTTTGGTTTTTAGGAACTAAAATTTGGTATGCTTGATTGGGATTGCATAAGGATGCAATGACAATTTTTTTGACAAATATATACCAATCATACTCTACATTTTACTACAAAAACTAAATGCCTAAAATAGGCAATTTGTAAACTTGTTGTACCCCTCTGTATAGTACCTGGACTAAATTTTTTGCCGGTCCCGTTTCACTACTTTTGTCATTGATGGATTTCGTTATTTTAGAAAATGTAAATGGCATTTTTTAATTTTGCATTAGTGATAGTTGATTGTTATTAGCAATCCTAATCAAGCATACTAAAAACCAACTTCAACAAACCAAAACTCAAATTTCGGTGAATTTTTTTGTATAAAAGCCATGGTTTTACAAGAAAATTGATTGAAAAAAAATGTTTGATGGATTTTTGAGATTTGATTGCATGGGTATGTAGGAAACATCCATATGCACACTTTCCATACTAAAAAAGAACCCCTTAAGTAACAAAATTTTGATCTACAAAAAATTCAATGCCACCTTTGATATGCCCAAATTTTGTTAAACATATCTTTTTGTATTTTAACTAGCTTTTCACTAAGTAAAAATAAAATTGTATTTTGAAAGTACAAACTTATTCACAATGTATGAGTCAAATATCAAAACCTGATTATTATATAAAAACATATATTTAACAAAATTTGGGCATATCAAAGGTGGCATTGAATTTTTTGTAGATCAAAATTTTGTTACTTAAGGGGTTCTTTTTTAGTATGGAAAGTGTGCATATGGATGTTTCCTACATACCCATGCAATCAAATCTCAAAAATCCATCAAACATTTTTTTTCAATCAATTTTCTTGTAAAACCATGGCTTTTATACAAAAAAATTCACCGAAATTTGAGTTTTGGTTTGTTGAAGTTGGTTTTTAGTATGCTTGATTAGGATTGCTAATAACAATCAACTATCACTAATGCAAAATTAAAAAATGCCATTTACATTTTCTAATGAAATCCATCAATGACAAAAGTAGTGAAACGGGACCGGCAAAAATTTAGTCCAGGTACTGTACATGAGTAGGTGTCAAACTTTGGTGTTTTCTACCCAATAATTCTAATAACTCTAGCACTGTTCACAACATAACTCAACCACTTTTGCAAGTTACCAGACTTGATAACTCTCTATCACTCACCTCTAGAGGTGGATAAAAGTTATCAAGTGATATTGTAGCACTTTTCTAGCAAGCTAACCTTGTTCCACCATTAAACTGCAAATTGTAACTTGCGTAATTTTGTTATTGAGTTTGTTTGTAACCAATTCTCTTTGCAATTGTTATCCAACGCTTTTCAAAATCCATATCCTTTCATGTGAAAGCGTGTGATTAGGAAGCATTGTTGTGACTTTTTATGATAAGCATACTGTTAAAATCACATTTAACCTCTGCAACATCACATCCTAACCTCTTTAATAGCACACCTCCACTTTGTGTGATATTATAAATACAATCATAGTGGCCTTTGTAATATCACATCTTGACCTTTGTAATATCACATCTCCACTCTCTGTGACATTATCACATACATACAATTTGAAGACTTATTGAAATTTTTATCTTGCATTTCATCTAATATATGAAAATCTCAAAAAATGCTAATGGTGAATGTGTAGGGTAGCAAGCACCAATTGCTAATTTCAATGAGAAAATTTTGAAGTTTTCCTTAACAATTCACTCCATTGCGCATTTAGGGAAAAGAGAAAGGAGTTATGCAAGGGAAGCAACCACAATTATCAGTGGTTTGTGAAGCTTGTAAGAATGACAACTTTGTGAATTGTTGTATGAGCAACCACCCCATAACTATGAGTGAATTTCAGGATAAAGTTATCCAAAAAGCACCAAAAATCAAAGGTTTGACACCCAATCACTAGTGGCCAGACAAAAGTTATTGCCACCCTCTTCTACCATTTAGAAAACTTCGTATATTCTAGAATATGATTGTTGTTTTATTGGCATTTCATCCTTGGTGTTTATCTCTTAGCAGCAATCCCAATCAAGCATGCCCAAATTAAATTCTATAAAACCCAAACCCAATCTTAGGTGGATTATTTTGTATAATAATCATGGTTTTGTAAAAAAACTGATTGGAAAACATTGGAGATGAATTTTGACAATTGATTTCATGGATATGTAGGAAACATCCATAAACACATTTTTTATTCCAAAATAAATCTCATCAAATACCAAATATATGATCCATGAAGAGTTCAATGTGAGGTGTGGTATGATCAAATTTTGTAAAATAGATATCTCAAATTTTTCACTAGTTTTTGGCAAATCAACCCCTAAAGGACTGAGCCTGCCGCTGCGACCAATACAATACGGGGAATTTTTTTTGATTTTGGAATGGATTCACACCTCTACTACATTTGAGATCAACAAAGAAGTTGGAGGATAGATAAAAGCGGTTGTAGTGAGCTACTTGAGATTCCAAATTAAAACTTCTTACTGGTAGCAAATACCGATTATATGGCAGCGTATATATTATGGCCTATGGTCCTTTAAGGGTTAAGTGTATCACTGTTCTCAAAGGTACAAATGAAATCTTAACCCCTAAGCGCCTAGAGTTGAAACGAAAGAAGCCTGACTTTTGTGCAATCAAAGTGCTCATGTGAACTGAAAAGTACGATGTACAAGATCCGACCATATGAATTGTTGGTAGAAAGAGTTTTCGTCATGCTAGGTTTGATTGAAAGTCGTTTCACCAAACGTGCAATGAGATTATAACAGTCAAAATTGAGTTGACCCAACTTTTTGAGCCACAGTATACTATTGCCAGAGCGCTTACGGGTTAATGTACGAGTCAAATAAAATTCCGGTTGTGTTATATAATATGCTAAGATCTTCAAAAATTAGAAGGTGGCAAAAACTTTTGTTGGCTGTCATAGAGTGTCATTCTCAGTCTCAAAACCTGGTCACGTATCAAACATAATTGCTTGCTCTTGTTTAAGGGGAGATATAACAAAATCCTCCCTAATATTGCCCATAGTGTCAAAAGCATCCCCACGTTTTTTGAGGATACTGAAATTATGCCCAAATATTGCACATGATATTGAAACTAGTCATGGGTGGATTAAGTATGAAGCATGAGTCTATCATACACAATGGTTTGTTTAACAAGCCCCATGTTTTGGATCTTGCTTCACTTTGCAAGCCTAGTTTCATAGCTATGAGGTGATAATCGTGACTACAAGATGGGGAAAAACGCTTAAGGCAAAAGAGATTATACAACAAAGGTTGTTATAAGGCAACAGAGGCTGCAAGGTAATATAGTCTACAAGGTAAAGGAAGCTCCAAAACAAAAGAGGCGAAAGCGACTGTTATACACTCGAGGTGGAGGACTTGGCATGGAGCATCCATGCTTCAATCTTGAATCGCCAACGGCTAAGCTTCGCATTATGCTCAAAATTTAAAAAAATTGTTTTACTTCAACTAACAACCAAAAGTTTGAAATAAAATAAATCCCTATAGAAACTCCATTTGTTTATAATAATAAAATGTATAGAATCAGGTAAATATGTAAAAACCAACTAAAATATAATTTTGTGTTAAAAACATGTCTAAACATGATTTGGAGCCAAATTGATCTTTGTAATAATTTATTAACAAATATTTGGTTTTTTAACAAGCAAATCCTTTTGTTTCCAATGGATGAGAACAGAATATCATTGAGAACAGAATAGACTGTAACATTGAGGACAAAAATTTCACACTTTCTCCTAACTACTAAATGACACTTTAGGTCCTAGTGGAGCATCTCCAAAAATCACATGAACAAACATAGAGGCCAAGCAAGCATGCATCAAGCATGACCAATTACAATAAAGAAACCAT
The DNA here is from genome assembly GCA_963920765.1 of Ulota crispa. Lineage (NCBI taxonomy): Eukaryota > Viridiplantae > Streptophyta > Bryopsida > Orthotrichales > Orthotrichaceae > Ulota > Ulota crispa. Next base: position 19,896,693 of record OY987242.1, read on the forward strand.
CATATGAGGAATCAATTCACTAAAAGAAAAAAATGTCCTGAACAACTAGCACAATGATTGTAAATGTCCTAAATAACTATACAATGACTCAATTATAATTGTTTAGGATATCTGTAATCATTATGAATGAGGTGTTTGGACACGTTTTTCTTTTCATGATTGGAAACTTGGGCAAGAATCAAATGATGCTTCAAACCTCTTGTGTTAAAAGTATAGGCAAACATGGACTTATTTGATATTGTAGACAAGCATATTAAAAAATAAATATGATTAAGTTGAGTTGCAGAACCCTTACCTAGGCTACCACAATTAAGTGGTATTCTTGCACAATCAAATCTTTTATGAACATCAAGCCCATACTGCTAGGTTTGCCATTTAACCCCTAAAGGACCGTTGTCCCTCTGGGGGATAGGTGGGAGTTTGGGCATGTACCTTTGGATAAGCTACTTTGTGTAATTTTCTGAAAATTTTATTAAAGATGGGGAACTCAAAGATCTAAGTGGGCATCTAATTTTCTCCTCATTCTAACAATTATTGAAGAAGTTATGCAAGAATTTCTGAAAACTTGGGGAGGACTGCCCGCCTGGGCAGCCCAAAAACTTCTTTAAAATTACATTTCTTTAATGTTAGAATTTGAAATTGGTTCTTTAGATTTTTTGATAGGTGAGAAGCTTTGAATCATTCAATTTCAATCAATGACATGAAAGTTATGAGGAGTTTATGTTTGCGGGCAATTATGGATTCTCTACTCTAAAATCAACTTTGAAGTCCTTTATTTTACTCAATTTTCAATATTTTGGAAAAATAACTAAAATTAAGGAAGTAGATTGTTTATCACAACATTATCACTGTTGAGATTAGCATTTTTCATTTCCATAATTAAATTCTTAACAATTTAGTGGTTTGACTCATTCTCTACTTCTTTTTATTTACTATTTTTTCCCATGTGTTGTATAGTTCCAATTGATTTGAAAATTCTCTAACACATAGCTAACTTGATCTCCTACATGGGAAAAATAAAGCGCAAAGTTGCATAGAGCAACTTTTTTGTTATAAGAGTGATCAAAGGCTTCTGAAATTATAAGGCAGCATGAAAAAAAAAATTCTTTTCACTTTATATGTAAATATCTCACTCATGTCCATCTAGAATGACATGATTTTTTTCCACAAGTACCTAATCCAGTCTAGGGCAAGATCTTACAGTTGGATTTCCCAAATTTTTTAAAAAAAACTACCTTCTTACTGACCCCCCAAAAGTGGCAGTTTTAAGTGATTTTCATTGAAAAAATGGCTCGGTCTTTTAGGGGTTAACCCCTAAACCAATTCGTAATTTTGAGACCAAAATTGCCAAAAACTGTGACCATCAAGAAAATCGTTCCAAAATAACTTTCTGGGGAGTTTTGTACATTTGACCATATGATTCCAAAGCTGATTTGGTTTTGTACTTGGAGGATTCTTTTTAGACCCAAGTCCCTTACGATCGATGAGATCATAGCAATATAAGATGGATTTATTTTTATTTTTAGGGCTTGCAAAAAGGGATATCCAAATTTAAGGGCTTGTAACTACTTCAAATCTTGTGCTCTAGTATATGTCTGCTCTTGGATTATGTTTGCACAAGCGTGCTAAAAGTATATGTAAGAAAATATTCAAATCAATTAGACATATTTATCATGGTGAAAAGAATGAATTACTTGTAAAGGTGGTTTAGCAATTTTGCCCTACAAAGGTAGATTTTGAAGGAAGCATAAGTACAATAATTTTATTTTTTTTGAAAATCAACAGAGTGACCACATGATATACTTTATTTTTTGTAATCATGAAAACACAAAAAACATAAAATCGTTACATTCGAACTTAAAAGCTTTTGGAATTGAGATTTTTTGTTTTTTTGGATGCTGCCCAAAATTAAAAGCTTGTTACCTAAAGCCCGTAAGTCCACTTCATGTGCTTGATGTCATTAAATCTCTTTAAAATACGTTACATGGGTGTATAGAGAGTATATGTGAAAATTTCAAACCAGCTAGACCTTTTTTTTTTGTGTGACTATCCACATTGCCCAATCTAGAAAGGAAGTTTCATGTTCCATCATAACTTCTTGTGATTTTGTTCAACGGTTTTGAAAACCAGTGCCCAAAACAGGTACTCCTTGTGCGCAATTTCTCTAAAAAATTTCAAGGAATCCATGCCAATCTCCATTCACAATTGAATGTTCAAATTTTTATGTTGCCAAAGCACTCTCATTGGTCCTTCAGAGATTAAGGGTTAATCAACAAAGTCTTTGGGTTTAGGCCATTGTTCACTTTTTTGCAACCCCCTATGTGTGATATTTCAAATATCATTCACTAGCATGAAGAGAGGCTGCCTTTCCCTCTCTTCACGTATCATCCATGAATTTCATCTTGACAATTTTTTCTTCTTTTCTTTTTTCTTTTTTTCCTAGATTTTTATGCAAGTTTAAGTCTCTTGACTTCTTGCATTATCATTACTAGGATATATGCTATAATTGTAGCTTCTTATGTTGATTTGAAGAGTTTAAAAGCTTTCTTTTTGAACAAAAAAATGGTTTGTTATGTCAATAAGCTCTTATGCTTGACATCTAAATGCTTTACAAAAATGAGCCAGACATTTACTTTCTATCTAGAGTAGTTAAATAAAAATAAGCTACTGATGGTTCTTAAACCATTTTAGAATTTCTATAAATACCAAAAAGTATACATAGCAACTCTGCTTTGATAAATATATGCATATTTTGTATAATGTGTAAAGATCAAGAGCTACATATATTAAACATTTTTAACCCCTAAAGGATCAAGCCCTTTTTTCTGTGAAAATCACTCAAAACCGCCACTTTTGGGGGAATGAGTAGATAAGTAGGAAAATAAGTTTTTTTTGGAAACCCAACCGTAAGATCTTGCCCTAGACTATGGGAGGTACTTGTGGGAAAAAAATCAGCTCATTCTAAACGTAAAGGAGTGAGATATTTATATCTGAAGTGAAAACAAAAGTTTGTTTCCCTGTTGCCCAAAAATTTCAGAAGCCTTTGACTGCTCCTATATCAAAAAAATTACTCTACGCAAAGTTGAGGTTTATTTTTTCCATGTAGAAAACCAAGTTAGGTATATGTGGAAGAATTTTTAAGTGAATTGGAGGTGTGAATCATAGTTTGTGAAATCTTGCAATGCCGTAAGGTGTAAGGCCATGAAATTTGCATATACATTAGGCAAAATTGTAAGATTTATGTAAAATTCAAAAATTTGAATTACAAAAATTAGAGTGACAAAAGCATAGGAATTGTAGTCTAGTACAACTTGGAAAAAAAAAAAACACAAAAAACAAATTCAAAGATGGCTCAAAAGAAAAATATCTTTATTTTGCAAAGGGGCGGATGGAATAGAGGTTCCAGAGGCCCATGGCATGGGCCCCATCCACCCGATCCTCCCACCCTTGGGACCCGGGGCTGTCTTCCAACAATTCTCTTGCGTTCCCAAAGTTCTCATCCGGGTGCTCTTGAGGTTCCCTTCATGTCCCTAAGTTCCCCTCCGATCCTGAAGTTCCTTTCTACTCCATGTGATCCCTTTTTGCCCTCCGGCAATTGCTCGCATGGACCCTACTCCCAATCAAGACTCAAAGGGTTCTATCAGACTCATCGTGTCACTTCTGGAGCTTCCAACCCCCTTCCACCATAGCTAGCCCTTGCAGCTTGTGAGGCTAGGTTCTGACAGTAGTATTTAATTTTTGTTTTTGTCAAAGTAGAGCGACCCGCACCCCAAAATGTAGGCAAGTAAGGAAGATTTGTCCAAATTGGTACAAATGAATGTTATATGAAAGTTCATCCAAAAACATGCTAATATAAGTTACTTTCATCTAAAATCTGGCGCATCAGGATATTGTCTGAGAAGGATTTGGAGATTTCATCCACATTTTCACACGGATTTATTAGTGAAACGGTCGCTAGCAAGTTTTTGAGGTAAGATTTAGGCAAAATTTCGCCAAGAAATTAAACTTTATATGACACTTGCTCCCCTTGTTTTTGCTGCCCAAGTAACTAGTATCTCTGCCCTCTCCAAGCTGCCCTTCTTCCTAGTCAACTCTCTCATACAAAGGAGAGGTGCTAACCAAGCTGCCCCTCCTCCACTTTTGAAAATTTATGCATAACTTTTTTGTTTTATGTCAAAATGAAGAAAAAATTAAATGTCCATGTAGCTTTTTGAATTCCCTACCTTTAATGAAAGTTTCAAAAAATCTTGAAAACCAATTTAGCTATGGGTACATGCCCAAAATCCATTTGTTCCTTGAGGGGACAATTGGTCCTTTAGGGGTTAAAGTCTGCATGTTGAAGCTTACTTTCATGCAGCTTTTAGAATCAGCTCTCTAAGTTTACATGCTCTTTTGAGATTATGACTTGCTTTAAGTTCACGCGGCTGAGTTTAGTTGAGTATGCATGTGCTTTTAAGATTAGGTTTTGTTTGCAAAGACACTAATTTTGCACACTACCAATAACAAATTGAGATTTGCTGACTCTGCATGCTCTTTTTATTAGGATTAGAATGCAAAAATATTGAGTTTTGCATGCTACTAGTTACATGCTAAGGATCACGTTGCAAAGTTATTGTTGTTAGGGCTTGATGTCTTATGATCCTTGGTTGTTGTTGATGGCTTGTTGCATTTTTAATCTATGGTTATTGCTGCTGGGCTCACAGCCTTTTGATCTCTAATTAGTGCTTGCTCTACTCTCTGTCCATTGCACACTTTGCTTTTTGTGCACACTCTCAAGTTGCTGCAATCTCTCTCTATTGTTATTTGTTTGTTATGTTCTTTGCTTGATTGTACCTTGGGGTACACACAATATGATTCTTACTTTACACACGCCTGAGATTACCCTTGCACTGCATGTACCGCAAACTACACTCTAGCCTTGCGTATTGCTGGCATTATATTCTCTGGTCCAGTTTTGGAATTGGTGATATTGGTGACAATGGCGGCCATACAAACCAATGCTACGCAAGTTCTTCTAAAAACAAATGTTTGAGGAGTTTTTGTAGTATTGCTTTGCTATGATGTTCTCCTTGCGAAAGCAATAACACTCATATTGGGCTTAAGACACATGTTGTATCCCCTCTTATCTAACATTGGCTTGTTTGGATGTTTGGAATGGGCTCATGTGAGGCCCAATTCCTCTAGGAGACTAAGGCAACTCCAGCATTTCTCTACTCTACTCCTTTTATTATACTTTCTATGATTATGCTCTAGAAAATTGCTATTTCTATATGTCATGTTCTGAGACTCCTTGGAAAACCTGTTTTTGTGTTTGGTAATTTAGGCATATATCCATGTATTTCAAAAATGTGTGTTTCATCTCTTCTTATTAAGTTTGGTCTGGATTCTATTTTAGTCCAAAACATGGCTAGATTTCTTTATTATTTTAAATACACCGCAAGAATGAAACTTTTTTGCCTTGCAAAGCTTCTTGTATCAAGAGTTCTTGAGAATAATTGAGTATTAGTGTCTCTTTATAAATTGACTTTGTATGAGATTATATAGGAAATGGACTTTGACTTTGACTTGATTAAGTACAAGGACTTAATTGGAATTATTACATCTGATCCAAGGAATAATCAGGAAATTGAAATTACTTTTTGCAAGCTTATAAAAGTTCAAATAAACGTCTAGCTATGCTAGAATGTTCCAAAAAAGCAATTTTTATCTAACATGTCTAGGCCACCACATCGACGTATGTGTATTGAACTGAGCCTCCTTTTCATAAACTCTGACAAATTCAACTAAATGTCCCCATAGTTAAAGAATGGTGTGGAATATTCCACACCATTTAGTTGGAGGGAGGGTAGCAGAGGCTGGTGCTACTGAATGTTATGTTGTTGGATTCCTTACTAAGCGTGTACTTAACTACTATCTTGAAATGCTGATTTTTTCACACATACTCTCAACATACTTATGCAACACATTCCTCAAAATTACAAGGCATAAAAGTACAAGACTTAGGATTAAAAAAATCATTGAATTTTGTTTTCTTCCTTCTAATGTTGTCCAATATCAAGAACTCCAAATTCAAGGGGGTTCTACCTTGAAATATTGTGCATTTTGTGCCTTATAATTGCAAGTAGGGAGTATGCTATTTAAGTATGTTAAGAGTATGTATAAAACAATTTAGCCAAGAGGACCTATTTATTGCTCCAAGTACACCAATGTAGTCATTTTGAGGTATGACATTTGAACCACAATCCTAATTGCAGTAAAATTTATCAAGCATTAATACACTAACATCATACATGTTTAGAGAAATAAAATAAAAATCCAACAAATATTACAAATGTGAAGGTTTGCTTGAAAGAAAGTAAGCAGCCACTATAAGGAAATCGTGGTCAAATTTACAAAAAGTTGACAAAGATTGTGACCTAATCTACAATATACTATAAATTAGGTCACAATCTTTGTCAGCCTTTTGTAGATTTGACCATGGTTTTTTTGTGCTAACACAAAATACACCTTGGGGCTTTTGGGATTGAATGACATTTTTGACTTCTTGATCTAGTTATCTATATCTCTCTCTATATATATAAGAATACAAATTACCCTATGGCGATCATTTTACCACAATTACTTTACCATATGGGTAATTAAACATGCATGGGTAAAAAATTCTTAGGTAAAAAACTTGCATAAGTAAAATTTAGCATAGGTAAAAATCTGCGTGGGTTAAAGCTTGCTTAGGTTAAAAACTTGCATACGTAAAAACTTGCGTAGGTAAAATTTTGCATAGGTAAAAATTTGCGTGGATAAATAATAAAAAATGTAACAAAACTACGTGGGCAAAAGAATGTATATATGTATATGTATATATATATATATATATATATATATATATATATATATATATATATATAAATAATTGCTTGAATAATTACAACGTGGGTAAAACATTTGTACATGTAAAAAATAAGTAATATTTTTCTGAGTGAGTAAACATGATGTTCCTTTTATTGCGTGGGTAAAATAATATGGAAATAGAACAAAAATTGTTTTACTATAAGGGTATTTTTTGTAAACAAAAACAAATGTTTTACCGCATGGAAGAAGTTTGAAATTGGAGGGCATGGTTAAGAAGTAAGAATTATTTTCTTGCAGGAAAAATATTTTGCGTAATTGGGCTTTAAATTATTTTGCGTCTTGTTGATTTGACAGGTGTCTATACTAGTGTGTAATAATAATAACTGAATGGCAGAGCAAAGAGCCAATTGGCTGCGCTCAGAGCATCTCTTGCCACCTACCAAATGAGCCCTTTGCATTCAACCTGTAACTGCTTCTGCGATTCAAGTCTCCATTGGCACTGTACTTGTCGATGTGCAGGAGCGGGGCCTTTTAGGCTTGGCCACTTTCACATCAAATTTGGGCTTTCTACAAACCCCTTTACGGTCTCTATGCATTGTTCACGCATTGTTCATGCTGCAACGTCACTGTGTAGCCAAATGTACAAGTGCAATTTGTTATAACGCTGCACGCCCTAAAACCTTCAAGGCTACATGGGAACTTCAAGCTTGTTGCACTACTTGCTACTTCCGTCCTCCTCCAAACCTAGTTTCCAAGAACTTCATTTGACGGGTGGCAGGAGATGCTCTTACGCTTTGAATTGCCTCATGATGATAATTATTTGAACAAAAAATTGAGAGGTTCCTCTAAGAGTACTTTCACACCGATGAAGGAAATATGAAACTCATGAGGTGTTAACCCCTAAATGCCCAAGGCACCAGATTCTAGTATCCAAAAAAATTCAAGAAACTTTGAAACCCTGTTCAAAGCATAGATTTTATTGTTTTGAGGTTTTTTTGGAAAAGTTGCACGCTGAAGTTAGCTTCATTGTTCAAATTCAACTTCCTCCATATCTTACTCCATTTGTTTTTGGTGGAAGGTTAACTACAAGCATACATTTTTTGTCATGAATAGTGTTGTGAATAGTGTCACAGAGCCTATGAGAAGTTGCCACATTGAAAAAACAGGCATCAAATTGAGCAAAAGGTGAAGATTTCCCTTGGGCAATAAGGGCCCTTTTATTGTTGATATTCAACAAAATCTAAAAGTGCTTTTGGACTATTTTCAATTGGAATATCTTTGTTATGAAGATTAGAATACATTCACCATTGAATTTTCTTTCATTTAAATCAAACTTTGGTCAGTAATTGAAGTTAAAAAAATTCATTGTATTAGGTGTTTGCACTTTGATAGTTGCATTGCAGGCTCATTTGTGAAATTGTGATCATGGATTTGGAAGAGGGGCCATTGGTTTTGAAGTAACAACAATAAACACTAAAGCATCCTAAGTGGTTGTTTCCCAATTTTGTATCCAAAAGTTGCCAATTTGCATTAGAAGTTTTGGGCAGATTCAAAAAAAGCAAAAAAATCCATAATCATCATCATTCAATCACAAATATCTGAAAATCCGCACGGCCATTTTGGATTCTTTTTGGGTGGTGCCATTTAGAAACCTTGAAGTTCAAGATCCAACGGTTACAATTTTGTTTTGATGTTTAATAATGATCTTACAAGGACAAATCAAAAACTTCAAAACTACCTCCAGAAAACAAGAAAAACACCCTTGGGCATTTAGGGGTTAACATTTCAAATTCTCATTCAGAGTTTGCACCAAAGGGTCTAATTTAAATCCTGATTCAATGTGGCATATGGCGTGGCAAGTGAGTTACATTCTAAACTTGTTCATGATAATAAAACACAATGATGATGGATTGTATATGCTTTTATCTTAGACAAAAGTAGATGAAAACAAGTTTGTTTTGAAACAAAAAATAGTTAACATCAAAAGTAAATTAAAAGAAATCATAACCACGTAAAGAATGAAGGGTGAAGTGGCATATAGCATATTAATAGTTTTTGGAAAATCCTCAAGCAAAACTTTGAGATGCATGTTTTTCAAAGTTGGTCATGCGATGATTTTGTAACTAAGACTACGGTAGGTTGAGAGTAGATTAGGCATAAAATAATTCCCCAAAATTTTGCCCAATTATTTCATAAATTATCTGTAAAAAATGCCCAATGTCAAACAAATCAAAAAATTGAAATGTCAAATATTATAAAAGTCATTAAGCTTAACTAACAATGGAAGGTCAAGGTTGATTCCAAGAGGGCTCAATCTACTACAAATTTTATACCAAGGGCTAATTTTAGAAAGTGGAAGATGCTTAAAAAAAGGCTTAATTCTATTAGAAATTTTGGTTGAATACCAAATAAAAACAACTTTTTCTGAAAGTGCCTAATCTTGTTTAATTACAAAATCGGATGTCAAATTGATTTTTTCTCAAAAAATAATTGATTTGGCACAAACATGTCAAATTTGCTCTCAACCTACAATAGTGTCCCTTATGACTGAAGCATCTATTATACTTTCTTAGTATGTAGTGTGCTTATAGTACCTATCAAAAACTTTTATTGTAGACTGTACAGTACATCTCTTGTATCAGGATGAATTTCTAATGGCTCATAATTGAAGAGAAATGTAAACTTGAAGCTTGTGATATCATAAGTTAGCAAAGAATAAAGAGAGGCCATTGTTTCAAGTTCATAATAAACTCTAGAGGATGTCTAACATTGTTGAGGCTAAGAAAAAGACAAGTTCTGTTGTAACTCTATCACAATAATAAATAGAATTAAAATAATAATAAAACAGAAAGACATACTCAATATGTTCATAAAATGAAGAGGGTTTATGATGAAATCTTATCACATCAACGTTAAGGTCCTCTTTCCATGTGAAGTTTGGACCGGTGAAGCTCACTGATTATCATTGAGATGCGAGCTCCAGACAAATTGGGTCTAGCATCTCACCAATAATTGATGAGTTTCATTTGTCCCGACTTCACATGGAAGAAGGCTTTAATATGGAAATGCTCAATAGAGGAGCCGCTTACTTGCTAAAAGTTGGATCAAGATACAGCTTGTATTTTGAGCTTTTTTTTTAAAATGACTCAAATCCACCCTTTTACTTCTATTTTTGAGCAATAAGAACTCAAATGCCAACAACAGAATACAAACTATCTAAAAGATATTGATTCTTAAAACATTTGAAGGAGCCGTGGAACAAACTGTATACAATCTTATAGTCTTTAGATTAAGATTTGAGTTTTACGCAATTCATTTTTGAACTATTTTGCAATTCCCATTTAATCAAATAATGAAAATTTAGAATATTACATGTGTTTAACTATCATGCAATTTATTTGATATTTTATTTTAGCATAAGCAATGTCGATCTACAAAGTCTTACCTTTAACAAGATCATGAAAATTGGTTGCACTTGATTTTTACTATACACATGCATTTTCTATTTAACTATCTATAAAACTTAAAAATAACAAAAATTATAAGGTAGATTTTTTTGGGTGCTTTACAAAGATTTGTTACCACCTTCTTTAATAGAATGATTAGCCATCTTTTTCACTTTAGTCTTCTTTTTCATGGAAATTGTGTCATTAACAACATTGAATTAGCTCTTTGACCCATTTTTGCCCTCTTCACAAAAAATCAAAGTTGTAGATTCTCTTGATAAGACTCTATATGTGGACTTTTGCAAGCTGATATTGCTACACATGTTTCCTTGTCAATTTATAATGTAAATAATTAAGCTTATACATGCAATCATTTACAACAGGTATTATCAAAGTTTTTTCTTATATTTTTTTCTCAAATTTTACTATGTTATGAAATGTTTTGTGCTTTAGGGTTTGTCATTTTCTAGTTGTTTAACTTTGAATAATTTTTGTCAATGACTTTCAATAGATATAAAGATGTTTTTGTGAAGAATTTTATCTTTCAAGTCAATTTAGGCAAGGCATGTTCTTTTTGAAACTGCTAGCTATTAGCTATCTCAGTTACATGGGGTAGTAAATGGAGGGACCAACCCACAATGATCTAAATTTGTTAGAATTGACTTTTTTGCCAAAAAATTTCCTTAAATACAAGTATTCAATGCTAATGAAATGACATTACATGTGCAAATCAAGAAAACTCAATGCATTTTTTAATCCAAATTTTCTTTGATATCCTATTCACAAATAGACATGGTGCCAAGATTATAGCATTAAATTGTGCTCCCAAAACTTGATCCTACATACACATTACTTATCAAAAATGATCATTTGACATCTTCTGATTGCCCAGATGCCAATAAAATGATGATACTATACTTCCTTTTGGCAAGAAACGTGCCAAATTTGCTGAACTACTGTGGCATTTGATTAGAATCCAACTCTTCAAAATGATCAAACAACATACAATACCATATTGGCTTGTAGGAAGAAGAGTTTATTGCTTGAAATGTGGTAAGTCCATTGAGCATATAAGTTAGTGAAAATTATAACTCAAAAGGAAAAAGATTGTTTTTCTAGAATCAACAATCATACATAGCAAAGTTGCATGTGTTGGTCAATGGTAATAATAATAATGATTGCTAAATACAAAGCTATTCGCACAGCAAAATAAATCCGATTATATCTGGGATTTTTGGATATTTAGGGGTAGAAACAAATGAAGTCATGCATTTCATCATGCCCATGTGCTCAAACATGATAAATTCGACAAATATCTTAGAAGAAGACCACAACATGATAGCTACTACTTGTGTACTTTCTACATAGATTTTAGCCTACTACCTTACCATGGATTCATTGGGAAGAGGGGACCTATTTAACTGCAAAAAGGATTTTTTTTAATGTGGAGTGTGGAGGGTCTGTGGACCCTATGAGCACTTTGAATGTACACATAGGACGGCCACCCTCAAAGGAACTAAAGAACATAGTTGGCTGGCATGGTGATTTTGCCTTTAGGTGTGAGGAAAGTAACCTTTTTGCCATAATCCAGGGCACTGCTTTTGGTGCAACATGTGGATATTTAGATTGACATGTGTAAAAATACCTCCCATGATTAAAAATCCACATGTTGTCCCTACAGACAGGTTGCTTACCATAATGGTCAATACATGAACAAAGGAATACTTGCAGATAACATTGTACGTGGCTGGTGCAAGATGTGGGGCAAGATTCTGGCACCACCCACGAAAAATTGTTGCTTTTGTCAAGGGACTCTTGTAAGAGCAGACTTTCATGTGCTGGCAAAGTTGGAGACACAATCCAAGATGCTTACCGGAGTTGGTAAAGTATATTCCCACAATGACAAACAAAGGTTCTATACATCATTTGCTTGTAGGGAGAGAAAAGGCAAGTAGTTGGGTTGCTTGGTTCTTAACCCATAAGTGCTCAATTGACCACTCTTTGGTCGCTGCCCTTTTTTGAGGGCTATTCAAAATACAAAAATAAAAAGTTTGAAAAAATAAAAAATAGGAAAGTAAGTCTGTTTTTCAACCCAAATTGAATCATATCAATCCAAGTTAAACTTGGTCAAGGAGAATTTTCAAAGACAAACATTTCAATATTTGCTAATGTTGTAAAATTTACTATTTACAGAAATTAATGATGTTATCTCTTTTGAAAATATTACATTTTTTAGTTTTAGAATAGAATGTTTATTTTTAATCAATTATACATAATTTTAAATTCTATGAATAAAATTTGTAATTTTGATGAATCTTAAATGGTAAATATATTTAAATTCATTAAGTAAGAGTTTAAAACCTTTTTTGAATGTTTGATCACATGTATAATTACAAAACATCATGATTCTTTTCTCTCTTTTGAAGCAAACTTCATCAAAGTTACAAAAATGTCATTCTATAATGCATCTATGTTTTGCCCTTGCCCCCCTTGGGCATTTAGGGGTTAAAGAGTTCTCAAATGTGCTCACTTTCATAATGAGTTGTCATTTACTCTTGATAGAGTGCATTGGGTGGAATATCAATCCAAATTGAATACTTGGTATATTAGTGGATTTTTTTATAGAGAATATGGGCTTGAGGCACCAAGTTTTGACCTTATAGCTTGCTGTCCCTAAAACATGTTTCTATTAGTGAAAACTTTTGACAATACTTATCTAATGTTATTTTACACATCTAGCATAGAACTAAATAGTGTAATTAAGTACATTTATGTTGACTCATGTTGTTTTTAGAATGCAAGTGTACTAAACTTGGTCTAGTTCTCAATCAAGAACACTCCTTAAGAATAATGATGTCAAAATATGCCAATTGTGCACACTTCCACATGTAAGCATCATCCAACTCTTTGTGTATTGGGCTCTTCTTTGATCCTTGCATGTCACATATGGCATGTCAAGTGACCATTTGGGAGAGTATCTTGCAAGCCTTTGGACGTTCAAGGATTTATATGGCATCTAATAGAGGTCTCCTCTATCAAAAAGTTTATACTATATCACAGTTTTCACTAGATTCTCAAATTCAAAAATTGAGAGGTTGAAATTTGGACTCACTTCACCTTTCCTTTCCAAATTTTAAGTCTCACGTACTCAAGGTAGGAGGCTTGAAAAGCGACCCTTGTCAAATAATGAGTCCCACACATAGCTCAAGAATGTATACGAGGTGGTTCTTGAATGGACCCTCTTTAGTCTTAATAGAAAAAGTGTTTTTTATTGCAAGAGCCAATCACAAGTCTTGATTTCACTTAATCTCTTTATAAATTACACGGGGATGGTTTATAGGAGATCTAGAATCCTAAATAGGTACCTACTATAGAAAACTTTGAAAATTCATCACCAATTCAATAATGCTTCAAAAAATATGAAAAAAGGGTTACATTTAGCATCCATTTCTCTTTGTTAAAAAATCACATAAAAATCTTACAATCTAGGGAAGAACATGAAAAAGCAGATCCCTAAAGGACAGTTGTCTCTTTGGGGGACAAATGGAATTTTGGGCATGTACCGATGGCTAAACTACTTTGTGCAATTTTTTGAAATTTTTACGGAAGATGAGGAATTCCAAGACCTATGTGGGCATCTAATTTTTTCTTCATTTTGACATTTATTGAAGAAGTTAAAAATGAAAATGTGGAAAACGACGCTTAATGGGCAGCCCAAAAACTTTTTTAAAATTTGCATTTTTTTAAAATAAAATTATGAATTAGGTTCTTTAGGCTTATACATGTGTGGGGAGCTTTGAATCATTCAATTTTGATAGATGAGATGACTGTTATAAGAAATTTTAGTATGTGGGTAGGTTTGGTTTTGAGAAACTCCATACCTACCCGCAAACTAAAATTTCTTATAAAGTTCATCTCATCTATCAAAATTGAATGATTCAAAGCTCCCCACACATGTATAAGCCTAAAGAACCTAATTCATAATTTTATTTTTAAAAAATGCAAATTTTAAAAAAGTTTTTGGGCTGCCCATTAAGAGTCGTTTTCCACATTTTCATTTTTAACTTCTTCAATAAATGTCAAAATGAAGAAAAAATTAGATGCCCACATAGGTCTTGGAATTCCTCATCTTCCGTAAAAATTTCAAAAAATTACACAAAGTAGTTTAGCCATAGGTACATGCCCAAAATCCCATTTTTCCCTCAAAGGGCCAACAATCCTTTAGGGGGTTAAAGGGTTGCTTTTTGAGCCTCCTACCTTACGTAGCAATCAACTTTTGGAGATTTTAGCACCAAAAAGTGAACTTTGCTCCTAGATTTGGGTTCAACAAAAGTAAAAACCAACTTGGAACCAACACTCGACAAATTGTGTGCATAAAGTACTCCACCATTCTTTTGGTATTTTTAAACTTCAAACCCTAACAAAGTTTGGATCTAGCATTAGATTATACATTGTAGAAATGAAACCTTCTTCTAGTGAAAGTCACTGTTAATTGCCACTTTGGAGGGAATGAGTAGAAAGGTAGGAAATAAAGTTTGTTTTGCAAATTCAACTGTAGGATTTTGCCTTAGACTAACCCCTAAAGGATTGTTCTCCCTTCAGGAGACAATGGGGATTTTGGGCATGTACCTATGGCTAAATTACTTTGTGTAATTTTTTGAAACTTTTATGGAAGATGGGGAATTCAAATATCTATGTGGGCATCTAATTTTTTCCTCATTTTGACATTTGACAAAGAAGTTATGCAAGAATTTTTGATGCCTAAGGGTGGGAGGGCAATTTGGGCAGCCCAAAAACTTCTTAAAAATTTATATTTTTCTTAAACTAAAACGTGAAATTGGTTCTTTTGATTTTTTTACACCTGGGAAGCCTTGAATCACTCCATTTCAATCAATGAGATGAAAGTTATGAGATGTTCTAGTTTGTGGGCAGTTATGGATCTTGTACTCTAAAATAAACTTTGAAGTCCTGTATTTTCCACAATTTTTAGTATTTTGGAGAAAAACTAAACCAAAAGAAGTAGATTGTTTATTACAACATTAGAACCGTGAGGATTTGCATTTTTCATTTCAATAATCAAATTCTTAACAATTTAGTGATTTGACTCATTCTCTACTTCTTCTTACTTACTATTTTTTTCCCATGTGTTGTATAATTCCAATTGATTTGAAAGTTCTCCTGCACATGCCTAACTTGGTCTTCTACATGAAAAAAAAAAGTGCAACTTTGTGTAGAGTAATTTTTTTCATATAAGTGGTCAAAGGCTTCTAAAATTTACTAGCAACAAGGAAAAAAACCTTTTCCCTTTATCTCAAATGTGAATATCTCCCTCATCTCTAAATAGAATGATCTGATTTTTTTCCCACAAGTACCTCTTCTAATCTAAGGCAAGATCCTACGGTTGGATTTCCCAAAAAAGAAAAAAGAACCTACCTTCTAACTCATCCCCTAGGAGTGGCAATTTTCAGTGATTTTGACAAAAAAAAAGGGCTAAGTCTTTTAGGGGCTGGAAGACGTACATGTGGGAAAAAATCAGGTCATTCTAGATGGAGAGGAGGGAAATATTTACATTTGAGGTGAAGGAAAAAGGTTTTTTTCCTTGTTGCTAGTAAATTTTAGAAGCCTTTCATCACTTATATGAAAAAAATTACTCTACACAAAGTTGCACTTTTTTTTTCATGTAGAAGACCAAGTTAGGCATGTGCAGGAGAATTTTCAAATCAGTTGGAACTATACAACACATGGGAAAAAATAGTAAGTAAAATGAAGTAGAGAATGAGTCAAAACATTAAATTGTTAAGACTTTAATTATTGAAATGAAAAATGCAAATCCCAACAGTTCTAATGCTGTAATAAACAATCTACTTCCTTAGGTTTAGTTATTTTTCCAAAATATTGAAAATTGTGGAAAATAAAGAACTTCCAAGTTTAATTTAATGTAGAGAATCCATAACCGCCCGCAAACAAAAACTCCTCATAACTTTCATCTTAGCAATTGAAGTTGAATGATTCAAAGCTTCCCACATATGAAAAAATCTAAAGAACCAATTTCAGATTTCTATTTTTAGAAAATACAAAATTTTAAGAAGTTTTTGGGCTGCCTGGATTGCCCTCCCTCCTTCGGGCAGCAAAAATTCTTGCATAACTTCTTTGTCAAATGTCAGAATGAAGAAAAAATTAAATATCCACGTAGGTCTTGGAATTCCTCACCTTTGATAAAAGTGTAGAAAAATTACAAAAACTAGATTAACTATAGGTACATACCCAAAATCCATTGTCCCCCGGGGACAGCTGGTCTTGTAGGGATTAAGAGGCTATAATGTATGACTTGCTCCTCACAAAGAGTTCTAAGTTACATATAATCTTCAAAATCTCATTGGTTGTGAGGTTGGCATCTGGAAACTTATAGCTTCACATTATGTTTCAAGTCCAAAATCCCAGGGAACATTTATGTGACAATCGCTTTTGGAAATTGTGGCACTAAGAAAATGGGACTCCTCGCTCCTAAATGCGTCCGTCCAACATGGGAACCACGTCCCAATAATTTTTAATTTAAATTATGAATTTGCTTTTTTATTTTATTGTCCTCGACAACCAAACAATGTTCGAGCATGATCGTTGTACTGGGACTTGTAGAGTTGGGAAGGGGGACATAGTGTGAACAGCCCCTTTACGAAGCAGAGACTTATTTACTGCAGGCATATGGTGCACTCACAGTGTGAATGATGTGAAAATTGTTCAAGCTGTGATGAAGTGAGTATAAGTGAGTGGAAGTGCTCAATCTACAACGGTGGCTGGTGGGCTAAGTTTACCAGCAATACATTTGAATGTGTTTCCACTTTCCACCCACGTTCTTTGGCAAGCTCTCATAAGTACATGAAAACTATAGAACTAAGGTGGAAGCACTCGAAGCACCCATAGCCAGCAACTTCCCATACCCAATCAATAGGGTGTACCATTTCCAATCTTAGCATGGATATGTGTTTTGGAATGCATTCTTTTGTCTTTTTCAAGAATGGATCACTCAAGTCATGTCAAGAGTCCCAAAATGAAGTAGGAAGTAATGAGCAAAAAGTAATTTGACTATTATCAGAATTGCATGCGTCTAGAGCAATTATTGGGGAGAATTAGCAGTAAGTGTATTGTCAGCCTCTTGAAATTGCAAAAAAATCAGTTGAAACCTAAAACTACTAGATAAAAACTAGTCATTTTCTTCCAAAATCTAATTATAGTATATTATAGTATATTATAGTGTATTATAGTGTACTAGTATAGTGCCCATCGTACCGACGGGTTTATGCCCCCCACCCTCTATCCCCGTGCTCCTTGATCCTTGTGCCTCCATATTGTCGTGCCCTCTATCCCCGTGCCCCCTTATCCTTGTGCTCCTTTATCCTCGTGTCCTCTATCCCCGTGCCCCCATATTCTTGTGCCCCTTTATCCCTGTGTCCTCCCATCCCCATGTCCCCGTGCCCCCTAATCCCCGTGCCCTCTTTTGGCCGAGAGAAAGTTGTGGTGCAACTGCTAGTGACTTATTGTTAATGTCTAATGAAACAAGTAAAATAGAGTCATAGGTGATTTTACTTTATCCATTTATTCCTTTTCGATCCTAGTCGTCCCCAACCCTAACTTATGCCCGACCCTAACTGATTGAACGCTATTATATGATAGGCCCTAACTGACTGAACGCTATTCTTTTATTAATATAGATTATAGTGTAATTATAGAAATTTCACAAGAAATAATCGATCCATGCTATTAATAATTTGATTGAAATTGGGAAATGTCAGATTTTAGCTAGCAAAGCTAAAATTTCTCCCCAAACACTAGTCTAGAGGTTGGCAATGGGTTCAAAGCACTTTTTGACTCCCAAATTTCCAATAATTTTAGTTTTGCAAATAAAATTATGATTTTTTTTGCAATCCCAATATTTCTTATCTTCCTACATGGGAAAATTATTTGTTGCTAGAGATTATTGCAAGAATTGCTTAAGTCATCGGGTATTGGTGCTTCCACCTTGGTAGAAGTTGTAGCAGCTCCCTACTTGCACTTAGAATTCAAGGAGAACATGCATTTAGTGTACCGTGAGCCAGTTAACCCCTAAAGCCTTGAACACCCATTTTTGGCAACATAGCAATTTTGGGCAGCTCACTACCAATGGGTTTTTCATTTTTTTCCTTTGAAATGTCACACATGATGTGCCCAAGGAATAGGTGTAAGGCCCAACAATTTCCATAATTTTTGACTTCATGGTTCAAAAGTTATTGCGTGATATGTAGTTTCTTTGCTTGTCAAGTAGATAAAAAATCTCTTTAAAAATTACATTTTAAACTTTTCTTTTGAAATTTGTTCTTTAGATTTATATATACATGGGAAGCTTTGAATTATTCCATTTTGATCAATGACATGAAAGTTATAAGGAGATTTTGTTTGTGGGCAATTATGGATTCATACTCTACAATAAACTATTACATCCTTTATTTTACTCAATTTTCAATATTTTGGAAAATAAAACAAAACCCCTGGATGAAGATTCTTTATTACAACATTACAACCAGTGGGATTGGATTTTTTGTTTCCATAATTAAGTTCCTAACAATTTAGTGTTTTGAATCATTCTCTACCTCTTTTTACTTACTATTTTTTTTTCCATGTGTTGTGCAATTCCAAATGATTTGAAAATTCTCACTTGTGCAAACCCAACTTGCTTTAAAGAACAAATCCAAAAAATTACAACCATTTCAAAAAAAATCATACAAATATGACCTTATGAAGTGCATCTGCTTGATTTTTTGCAAAAACAGAAAATGGCTTTTTGTCAATTCAAACTCAAATATCTTACAATCTACATGGTAAAATTTCTGAATTTTTTTTCACATTTTTTAATACTAGTGTGGTACAAGATCTTACGGCTACATTTTGTCAAAAAAATGTTTATTTTCTAAAATTTGACACTTGTACTAAAAATGGCAATTTTGAAACGGTTTTGGTGAAAAACTTAGCTTAGGACTTTAGGGATTAAATTGCAAAAAAAAACAGTTGTAACTTGAAACTGCATGACAAAAAGCCAGTCAACTTCTTCAAACAAGTTATCATAGTATGTTACTACATAGTTATTAAATAATTACAATAAAAGATTGAGTGCGTATTACTAAAATAACCAATTGACGGATTTTAGACAGTGAAGCTAAATTTTCTCCATAAACGGTGCTAAACGTTGCCTGCATTGCTACCAGTCCCTATACACAAAAGTTTAGAATTGAATGAGCCCCTTGACATGTGGAAATCACACCTGCAAGGCTGCAACCCCTTTCAGATGATTTTCTGTCCATACTTCTAATTCAGGTGGAAATTGGTTTTTATCCATGGCACCTCTATATCCCCTGATTTGGGTTACTTTCATCTCTTGAAGATGTCTTGATATCTTTTACAACTCTCAACATCAATTCAAGTTTTGTAAGGGATGGTTCACACAATGTCTTGCGTCCCAACTTTACATGTCCAAGCACAATGTCACATCCCAACTTTGTCGGGCTGTCCAGAGCAAAAATAAATATTTATAAAAAGAACAGCTGACATATTCTATGTTACCAATTTACTAGGACTTGGCTTCTAGGTCAAGTTCATGTTTTTCTTGAACATTAGTTATGGAGAAAAGCTCCACTTTTTTTAGTACCAAAATTTTCAATAAATGTTGTCATGTAGGCATTTTCAAATAAACCCAAACTTTGAACTTGGAACAACAAATGATCATATGAGTCTCTAGTTTTCAACCTTGCAGCCAATCAAATTGTGAGGATTCAGTTGAATTTGAGATATTGGGCATGTTGTGGATGGCCCTTGAGAATCTTAAGCTTTCTTTCCTAACATTCAAATGATGTGGATTCTTCAAAATTTGTCTTTTAAAGTATTCTATAGCAAACAAGGTTATGTACCCGTTGTAACAACAACAGCAATAATGTGATTCAAAGTAAGAGCATATCTATCGGTGTGAGTTCCAGATGCAGCACCAGGAGTCTTGAATTTATTTTTTGTTTTACTTAACTTTGAAATTGCATTGAGATATGTGGAATTGCCATTTATGTCGATTTAGATTAGTTAAACCAAATGGTTAATGGTACGCTATTTACTCTACTCCATTTAACAAGTCATTGAGAGCAATTTAGCAAGATTTAGTAGTTTTTAGTTAGTTTGTGTGACACAATACATGGGGCTTGGGATCCCCTCCAAAAGTCCCCACTAACCTAATTAGAAAAGGTAAGTTTAGGAGTAGAGTTAGTGGAGTTCCATGGCCAATGGCCCCATCACCCAGTTCACGTTTCCAGCTACTACATCATTTGGTGCATCTACACCCAAGGTTCCCAATACCTTTTGCTTCTCGGAAGGCGCGATTCTCAATAGTCAATCCTGCTAGGTTACTGGTCAACCCCGACCAAGGGGTTGACAAATGACAATAAAATACCACTAAAATTCAAGGAAGAATTTCTCAAGGATTTAAGACACTTCCCCAAGTTTGAAGTTGTTTTGATAGCAGCAAGGCTCCAAACGACAACCGCCAACTAACATCGCAAATTCACGCAACATTGAATTGCAAGAAATCAACCACCTAGAGTCCAATTGACGGAGTAAGGAGTGCTCCCCAACTCCCTTGACAACTTTAGAAGACCTTGGAAAATCAATTTCACAAATTGGGATGAATTCCCAATTTTGGGTTTTTCATCCATTCACCCCTTACCATTCCTTGAAGATTTTTGATGCACTGTAGCTTGGAATTGGAAATGTGAATAACCAAAACTGGCTATTTTGGGGCTAAGGAATCCAATGGCACCATTTGTCTGTCATTTGGAGCTACGCTCCAAAAGTTATGTGGATTTCATCCATTTTGAGTTTTTCTTAGATTTTAAGTAGATTTCAAGGGATCTATGGATCTCCTAGATAGAGGGCCGAGGTGTCCTCCCCCAAATGTATAAAGGGAGGTCCACCTCCTCCCAAACCATCACTCTCCATCATCAATTTCTCATCATTTCTTCATTACTTGTGCTCTTTTTTCCATCATCACTCACCTCTTTGTAAGCATCGTTTCCCTTGTAATCCATCACCATCACTTGTCCGTAGCATTCCTCTCCCACTTGGACCCATGTTCCATTCCCCCTCTTATGCTTATTGTGTCTCACCTAGTAGGAGTTTGGAGTTTGATTGTCAATTGCAAGTGGTCTTACTAATCCCTAGGGAGTTGGATTGTGATTGGCGATGCCGCTTTTCCACACTTCCTAGAAGTCCTAGTTAGTCATTGTGGTTCTTGTTGATCTTTAGAGTTTATCATTAGAGTGACACTAGGTCCCATAGTCTTGGCTTACCATTCCCTTACCAAAACTTTGCTGCATTACAAAAACAAGCCTTCCTAGCAGCTCTACCGGAATCCTCTAAGCTCAGCTTAGGCTAGCTCTCTCAATTCTTCTAGAACTCTCTGAGACGTCACCTTGCTCCCCAAACTCCCTCAACTAGCGGCCTTGCCGCGCTCCGGAGTTTGTTCAAGCTTGTGACAGTCATCTCTCCGGCACCCCCGCTCACTAGCTCTTGGCGTTTCCCTTGCAATCAGCCTCTAGCTCATGAGAAGTCCATCAGTTAGCCACAATTCTTTGCATTTCCTTGCAGCTGCTCACTAGCTCCTCAAGAATTACTAGCCTAGCTACCTGCCAATCACACTAAGCTCACAGCTCTTGCGTTCCCTTGCAGCATGCTTACCAGCTCCTCGAGAATTGCTAGCTAGCTCACATGCCAATCACACTAGCTCATGAGCTCTTGCATTTCCCTTGCAGTTGCTCACCAACTCCTGAAGAATTGCTAACCAACTCTTGTCGATTATACTAGCCACAGCTCTTGCATTCCCTTGCAGTGTGCTTACCAGCTCCTTGAGAATAGCTAGCCAGCTCACCCGTCGATCATCCTAGCTCACAAGCTCTTGACAAATCCTTTGCAGCTTGCTTACCAACCCTCAAGGATTCCATCAATCAGACCCAACTCTTAGCATTCCCTTACAGCCTAGCCCCTAGCTCCCAATAATTCTATCAATAGCCCCAGCCTTAGCATTCTCCTCGCAATCGCTTATCAGCCCTCAAAAATTGCAAGCCAACTCCTGTCGATCATACTAGCTCATGGCTCTTGCATTCCCTTGCAGCGTGCTTATCACCTCCTCAACACTTGCCAGCCAGCTCACTTGCCGATCACACTAGCTCACGAGCTCTCACATTCTTTTGCAGCTGCTCACCAACTCTTCGAGAATTGCTAGCCAGCTCTTGGCTTTGAGAATTCCATCAGTAGCTTGCAGCCCTCGGCATTCCCCTAATAGCCAGCCTAGCTCCGAGAATTCTATCAGTAGCTCGCAGCCCTGGCATTTCCCTCGCAACCAGCCTCTAGCTCCAAGAATTCCATCAATAGCCACATCTCTCATAGCGCTCTAGCCAGCTCGTCCTCGGCTCTCTCGTCGCCCCAGCAACCTTGGTGCTCTCTCCCGTGGCCTCTCCGGACCTCCGGCTCTGCTAGCCTAAGCTTGCCCTCCAAACCTACCCTTTGGCCCAACTCCCAAGGCCAGGCTAAAGGCCAGAAGAAAGAAAAGACAAGGAGAGGGGCACAAGCCTTAATATTTCTCACTAGCCTTCTTAGCTAAAGGGGGATTTTTCCACAAGAGCCATTAAGGGTGGAAGTTAAACATTGGTTCCTAAACCCCCTTTGAATTATTGCCATCTTGTTACTTTCAGTTGAGTCATAATGTGGTATTTAGGATAGTGAACCTGTCATCCATTTGCCACTACCTAGATTAGTGGTGGCTTGCACCTGCTTATTATTATTTTGGGTCATTGAGAGGTGAATAACTTCACCTCTCATTATTCCCCGGAGTCTGGATTATGTTGTGATTATTCGTCACGCACCCAAGGGTAAACTAGTCCAATCCTCTCAACATGTTGTGATTATTCATCCATAGAGTAGATTCACGTGCAAACTTTTTTACTCACTCGCGCACCACGTTTAAGGTAAAATGGAGGTTTACACGCGATTAGCTATTTTTGTACTTGACCATATAAAATTGCACTTATGATTATACGAGCAAAATGTACTTCATTTCCAACAAGAGGGGGCAATTGACAAAGTTTGCCCCACAAGTGGGTATTTATTTAAATTTTTCAACTTTTTCATTTGAAATTTTAATTAATTATTAATTAATTTTAAATTGATTTATTAATGATATATATATATACATATATATATATATATTTAATTTCCCTTCCTTGCCCTTAGACCCTACGGATGTGCACTGGGCTGAGAGGAAGGGGGGAGGGATACAAATGAGGGCTCACGGGTGGGGCTTATATAGTTTTTTCTTTCTTTTTCTTTTTTTTTTCTTTTTTTTTTTTTTTTTTTTTGAATTTTCAAATTTTTTGGTTCTGCCATGTCTCCTTGCATGGGCAGGTCTACCTAGGCAAGGACACGTGGCAAAACCAAAAAATTTGAAAATTCAAAAAAAAAAAGTAAATAAATAAAAACTACATAAGCCCCACCTGTGAGCCCTCATTTGTATCCCTCCCTCCTTCCTCTCAACCCCATGCACATCCGTGGGGTCTGAAGGCAGGAAGGGGAAATTTTAAAAATAAATAATTATTTAATTAATAAATCAATTTAAAATTAGTTAATAATTAAAACAACTTTAAAGAAAAGTTTAAAAAATATATATCCCCACATGTGGACCTCTACTAGGTCAACTTGAACATTTTAGTTATAGTTGGGTGCACGGAGATTGCACTTGACCAAGTGCAAAAATAGTTAATTGCGCGACTTATTAACAATCAAGCCATAGGGTATGTGGGACCCCATGATGAGGTATGATCTCTTACGCCCCTTATTTCAATTAACTCATTCCATTTTGATGTCCGATTCCTCAAGAAAGTTACTCTATTTTGTTCATCATTAGATGTTGTAGACTCATTAGGAAAGATCCATTGTTTGGAAGGCATCTTTTGTTCAAAATCTATAACCAAAACCACCCTCTTGCTATTCCTTTGCGTTTAGCTCATTTCCCAACCTCTATTAGAACCTGGTTGTACTTGCGCTTACTTCTTGAGGGGGAGGATTGCACACTCACAATCGGTCTCGTGGAAATATGATGGGGAAGCAATACTACTAGCACAGTTTCTCCGCACTTGCTCAGCAAGGTTAACTTTGCCGAAAATTGCATTGGAACCCATTAACCATGTAGGGTAGTTTATATTGAGTTTTTAGTTTCTAGAGCAGATTTTTGCTCTAGAATGAATTTTTGCAATTTTGCATTGTTCTAGAGAATTTTGCATTGGAAATTAGGAACTCAATACAAACTACCCTCTCGAGGGGGGGGAGTCACACCCCTTTACAATTGGATACCACTTGCAATAATGGAATAATTAAATGGGGGGTATTTAGATTCTTTAAGGTAATTTTTTCTCCCTTTCTTTAAATAAAAAGCTACTTTGGTGTAGTTTAGGATACCACATGCTTATTTCTAAATGGTCATATGACATGATTTTTCCAACCCTATTTTTTTTACAAACACAAAATTATCATAAGAAAAAATAATGTGTATACAATGAATTTATAGAAGAATTTGGCCCACAAGAAAATAGTGTAAGAATTTAATACAGAGCAAATCCGTCAAACCATACTTGCAAAGCAACCTTCTTGAAACCTAACCCATTCCTAAAAATTCAGATTACCCTCAACCACATGCATACTCACGAAACAACAAACAACAAGCTTTGAGCACGGAATTCTAAAATGGAGAAGAAAATAGGAAAGGAAGAAAACTGGACAGAGGACCATAGGTAAGTCTGAGCGTGAACCCGAGCTCTTATTGTTGAGAACTGTAGAAAGAACTGAGCAATAATGCTAATGTCCACCACCGTTGTTAGCATAAGAAGATAAGAAATCCAACCCTAAAAGCGCCAACAAAGAAAACAAATCCAACCCTGAATGCAAATCCTACTGCGCTTGCAAGTACAACGTTGTGAGGAAAATTATGTAAGGAGGATGAGAAGCTTCAATTGCATAGCACCCTCGCCACCACTTTTAGCACACTCAGAAAATACGAGGAGAGAAAAATCTCAAACAACAAGAAAGCAATCTCAAATTTGAGAATCCTAAGTGCCAACAAGAGCAACGGTAAGCTTAGCATAACATTGTGTAAAGAAGCCATTGCGTAAAGAATCCAATGTGCTCGCTAGCACAAACCCCACTCTCGAGATTCTACAATAATGCCAACCTTTGCCAGCACGCTTGACCCTTCTTCAATTACCCTACAACCTGTTGTTAAACCCTAAAATGTTACAACCCAAAACTTGGATAGAATTAACCAATTTTCATCCATATTGTTCATAAACTCTAAACCTTACACTCATCCTACTAAACTCTTTTAGGATAATTCTATAATTCCCACCCTATTTTGTTTTTTACACTATTCTAAAATGGAGGATTATACACCACCCTATTTTACATATAACAAAGCAAGACATATTTTTCCAATTCTATAGTAAATTTGAAAAGGATGTAAAATTTGTTTTCAATGAATAAAATTGACCCTGTTTTTTATCTCACATAGTTTATTGAAAATTGAAGAGTGACCCCCGAGACTACTCTATATATAGTTTAGTGGGTTTTGACACAATTTTCTTCTAGTGGTTACAAGAGCCCACTGAGACCTTAGCAAAACAACTCTGCGGCAATTTATTAGCAATATAATATCTGTTTTTTTTCTTAATGGCTGCCACATTTACCCTGAGAAGGGCTGTGCCAGCTATTATTGGTGTGAAGGGGAATGCTACGGGTCAATAGCGTGGTGGAACCAGAATTGTTTCATTGCTGCAAGCTTGGGAAAGAAACTGTGAGGGCTCGCTCAAAAACCTTGGAGTCACGGAGGCCATTTTAGAGTGGCTTCTTAGACTATTTGCTACAACGTTTCATCATGGAGATTTGGCACAGGGATAAAAGTCAACAAACACACTATCTCCCCATTTAGAGTGAATAGCTAGAGATGCTCTAAAGTCTCAATGTAAACCACTTTACGCATGTATCCCTCTCTTTTGTTAGTCTTTGTTAAAAAAATCCAATGTAAATCATTTTATGTATGTACCCCTCTCTCATGTGGCGGTTAACAATGAAGTATGACACATGATTGGAAGTTACACCACAACACTATCTTTTAACTAATTAGATTGGGTCGCTTCACCATATATTAACAACCTGTCATTGGCAATTGCACCAAAACACTTTCTCAACCAATTAAAATGCATATGTATTCTTTGATACATATGAGATAAATTACACGCTTGCTTCATATAAAAACATGCATCTTCAATCCAAATTCAAACATTTTAATATATACGTTTTTCATTAAAAAAAGAATACATATGTATATTTTTGATTGGTTGAGAGAGTATTGTGGTGTGTCTTCCACTGATCTGTCATACTTCATTGTTACCACCACATGAGAGAGCAATACATGCATATAGTGGTTTACATTGAGTTTTTTAACAAAAGATCAACAAAGGAGAGGGGTACATGTGTAAAATAATTTACATTGGCACTTTACTTTGAATCAATTTGTTGCTTCCATTGGTACATCACGTACCTAAACTTATATATATATATATAGGGAATTACTATAACGACACCCTAAATTGCTAATGGAACAACCCCTCTGAGCATGAAAATGTGACTTTTAATCCCGATTTTGTTAATTTTTTTAATTGGATAAAAAGACCTGTTTCACCTTTATCAGTCCAAGGCTATACTAAAAATAGGACTTTTGAATTACTTGAAGCAAAATCATATCAAAAAATAGTATTGGTGCAATGATATTTCAACAAAAATTTGTATTTGTCATGTTTTCATTCAATGAGGTGATAATGTCATGATTGAAAGAATGATGGACCACTTAATAAATAAATAAAAGCACTAAATTATCAAATTTCATGCTCAGAGGGGGTGTCTTGTTAGCAATTTAGGGTGTCGCTTTAGTAATTCCCTATATATATATATATATATATATATATATATATATATATATATATAGGGAATGGCTAGAGCCACACCCATAATTGCTAACCCCACACCCGTATAAGCATGTATTTTGCAAATTTAATGCTATTTTCTTTATTCAAATGGTCCATCATTCATTCAATAAATGCATTGCCACCTTCTTGAAAGAAAGAAGAACAAATTCAAATTTTTGTTGAACTATTCTTGCACCATTGTTATTTTCTTGATGTATTTTTGCTTTAGGTAATTCAAAAGTTCTATGTTTTCAATTTCAAATTCAAGTACCTCCAATTTTTTTGAATGTAACTTTTGAATGATAAAGGTGAAACAAATCTTTTGATCTTAAAAAAAAAATAGCATTAATTTCTCGCATTTCATACTCAAAGCACACCTTGGGGTGTGACATTAGCAATTCTCCATACATATATATATATATATATATATATATATATCATAATTCTAGAATGGTACCTTGGCTAGAGTTTTAAAGTTAACCCCTAAAGGAGCGCGGCCTTTTTCTGTGAATTTCAGTGTAAAATTGCCACTTTTGGGAGAGTGAGTAGAATGGAATAGGATTTTGGCCTAGACTATGGGAGGTACGTCTTGGGAAACATCAGCTCAATCTAAATGTTGAGTGAGATGTTTACATCCAAAGTGAAGAAAAAAGTTTTTTTCTTTACTGCCCAAAATTTTCAGAAGCCTTTGACCATTGATAACCCAAAAAAATTACTCTACGCAAAGTTGAGGATTTTTTTATCATGTCCAAAACCAAGTTTAGGTATGTGTGGGAGAATTTTCAAATGAATTGGACGTGTGGATCATACTTTGTAAAATCTTGCAATGCCGGAAGGTCTAGAATTTTACAAATACACTAGGCAAAGTTGGAGGATTTATGTAAAATTTATAAATCTAAATTACTTTAATCCAAAAGGTGAAAACCAAGGAATCTTAGTCTACTACAACTTGGAAAAAAAGGGTAAAAAAACAAATACACAAATTGCTCAAAAAAGTAAAGCACCAACTTTTACAAGGGGAAAAAGGAATGGAGGTTCGAGAGTCCCATACCTACCCGCAAACTAAAACTTCTCATAATTTTCATCTCATATATTAAAATTGAATGCTTCAAAGCTTCCCAAATACATAAAAATGTAAAGAACCGATTTCAAAAAAAAATTAAAAAATTTTCATTTTTTTTAGCTGCCTAGTAGTCCCTTTTTTTCAATTATTCATGCATAACTTCTTCAATAAATGTCAGAATGAAGAAAAAATTACATTCCCACGTAGATTTTTGAATTCTTCACTTTCAATAAAAGTTTCAAAAAATCACGCAAAGTAGTTTAGCCATAGATACGTGCCCGAAACCCCATTTGTCCCCCAAAGGGACAACGGTCCTTTAAGGGTTAAACAACTCATAGCCAAAATAATCTTAATAATATGAATAATAATGGATTCAAATTTGGCTTTAGAAGGACATGCTGTTTTTCATTTTATGATTTAGGGCAATGGCGTATCCAATTATATGAATATGATTGAAGAATATCTTTTGATGGAAATTTATCAATAATTTCTGTTTTGCCTTTACTGCTCTCCAATCTCATTTTTGGGCGTGTCTTTTACGTCAAGAGCCTCTCTGGATTAAATGCACGGGGGTAAACATAAATGGAATTAAATTTGTTGTTATGGGAGATTGGGAGATACGTTGCACAGGGCCAAAGGTTCCTTCATGTAATTGCAGACATGTATATTTTCTGCAATAAACGAAATAGATGGTGTTCAGTGTTCACCTCCAAACGTAAGAGCATCCCCAATACAGCCGTAATAGAGGCAGGCAAAAGCTTGTGTAGTGGTTTAAACCAAACTTGAGCCAAAACATGGGTTCCAATGTAGTAGGTAAATTATACTGCACTTTTCAGGGCTCCCCACATAAGAGCCCCTCCCTTGCAAAGTTTCACTATTTGGAAAGTCTTGCATATCACTCCAGCTTTGACACTGACGCAATTTTAGAGCATTTCAGATACTTCTGACATGAATCAGCCACACATAAGCATTTAAAAAAAACATAAACTATTAAAACTCATGTTTAGTGAGTGTCAGAGCTTGTGTGCATTAGGGCTACTGCACTGGGGAAATGCCCCTGCTATGCATCTAACGCAAAATGACACACGGTTTGACAGAGTTTGGGGAGCTGATATTCCGGTTGCATTGGGGATGCCCTAAGTATAGGACAGTATGCCATGGAATGAATGGAGATACTAGCACTAAGTTGATCCCTAAAATTATTTTGTGTTTAAAGGCCCAAAACTGCTTCAAAATACTAGTCCCCAAACCAGGGTCAAAATCTTCATTGAAACTTACTTTTTTACAAATCCAATTGTAGGATCCTTTGGTTGACTTGCACAAGTACATTGTCCCAAAATTCCAAAATGAATGTCCCCACCAATTGCAAGATCAATGTGCCTAAACTTCAAAATGTAGGCTTTTCTTGTCCTTTTAGAAGGTGAAGTTTTGTTTTTCAAACTTTTTAGAGAAAAACATGTATGTTATATTTCTTGTGCAATTTTTGCAATAAGTTGGAAAATGGGTTGAAAGCATATATAAAAAAATTTAACCAAAAAAAAATTTGGATTCATTTTTACAAAAATTGTAAAGTGAAAAATAGTGATGAATGAAAGATATAACTAGTATGCTGATAAGCTTTGGAAGAATTTGAAAATTGTTAATCCCAATGGTGAGAATGCTCTACTAGACAATTAGTAACTTTAATTTTCATTTTCATTTGAAAACTTTCACAATTGAGAATAAAAGATAACTTTATGTGTTTTTTCTACCCTCTTCCTACCTTCATTGTGTGCAAAAGATAACTCCTTTTAACTCTTACCTCATTATTTGGAATTGAGTGATTCAATTTTTTTTGAGTAGGTATCATTCTATAAAATTATATGAAAAACAAATAAATAAATTTAGGATATATTTTTTGCTGCCTGATTTGACATTGAAATTGAAAAAACCTTATAACTTTTGCATTACTTATCAAAATGACATGAAATAAAGTTTCACATGTAGATTATGATGAGTAGCATTCATCCTAAAAATTTTATGAAAAAATTCCAAATTATGAAGTCAATAGAACCTGCCTAAGTTCTCATAAAGCCCAAAATGGGCTCCTTGGTCCTTTAGGGGTTAATAGCCATTTGAGGATGATTTGGTTTCAGCTTGGAGATTCTACTCATGCAATTATAAAAACCAAAAAATCAAATAGAGTTGTATGTTTCCTAATGGCCTACACTAAATGTTGCATTTAGTTTACCCATACTAATTTCTCAACATTTTTCACTATATATATACTTTCTAATATTACTACAATAATTCTTAGCAAATACAGTAAACAATTTGTAAAGGGTGTGACAACAACAATGAAGATGCTGAAAAAGAAAACTAGCTACGTCCAATTCAAAATCAATGTGAATTTCTAATATGTATTAGAGAGTTGCATGTGCCTCCAAGTGGCCAAGTAATGAGTCACAAGGAAATGTTCTAGAGTAAGGTAATCTAATTATTAATCCCTAAAGTACTATGACTATCTTTCACCAAAAACACTCAAAATGGGTTGTTTTGGTAGCAAAAGCAAAAAAGTTGGAAATGAAATCTAGATGCAATTTATGATAGGATTGATCTAGTAGTAGACTACCTTATTATGTTGTAGTAAAAAGATGAAAGACATTTACTACAAGTTGTGAGATTATAAGGTTTGAAGTGAAAAATATTTTTGTTACTAAGCATTCAAATTTTGGGCAGCTCTAATTTGGAGAGGCTTTTGCACCAACTAATTTCACTTTTTTGATTGTGAACTCTCAAACTGATTTTTATAATAGAACTAGTCATATGCCTAGAAAATCTCATAGCATTTTAAATTGGGGAACACGTACTAAAAAAAATAGAGTACAAAACTAGCTGCAAATTTTTTTTCATATAAAGCTGGTTTTTCAATAAAGTTTGGCTCCCATATATAATAATCTTTTTAGAATGTGAAGAGTGAAAGTTTAGATTTTAGCTAGCTTTGTAGGAGGAAAAAAAAATTTGCCAAAAATTGTGGCTTTGATAAGCTTGATAATAAAATCAAATTCACGATCTGCTGGTCAAATCTTCAGATTGTGAGAATAGAACAAGTCTTGATCATGTGGATAATCAATCTCACTTTGACACTACAACAATAAATGAGATTAAGTTTGGTTTAACTCAAATTGCCCACAACTAGATTTATAAAATAGAATGAAAATAAATTGACAAACAAACCTCAAAAATCAGTTAAAAATATCAAAATCACATGCCATATATACATAAAAAATAAATCCAAAATAATCTTTTTGAAGTTTTTATATCTTCAGACCTTCAAATCTTTATGTCTTCAAATTTTCATGTTTTAAAGAAATCAATGGGAAAAATCATAATCAACAGATTCTAGAAAGGTTGCGACCTTTTATCTAGTATCACAGATGGCTCAAAGATTCAAATGCTAAATGTAATAGCATTTTGAAAACCTTTCTAATCGTCTAACATTCTTCTAAATTTCAACTCAATCTAAGCTACCGTCTAAAAGTTATACGAGTTTAAAATAGAGGTTTTTCTTCTTCCTTGCAAACTAAACATTGTATCTTTAAATCTCTATAATTTGTTTTACAAATCACTCATACAAATGTGATATTGATTTAAAAAGATAATACCATTTGTTATAATTCATAAAAATTTCAATACAAACTAAAATTATGTCTAAAAGTTCCAGTCAATCACAGTTTGGATCTCAATTTTTTTAGAGTGCATCAAAACTTCTAACTTCTACATGCTGTGATTTCTTCAATAAAATTTCAAATAAAATGGTTGATAACAATTCAAAATTTTTTGACAACAACCTACTATTTCTAGAAGTTTGAGAAGAAAATATTATACTGTTCAAAAGTTGTAGTTCCTCAAAGTTTCGGCCTTCTTCCACTAAAAAGGCAGCCACCTCCAATCCTTTATACCTTCATAATTTTCTTCTCCAATTTTCAAATCACAAGTTTAAAGATTTTCTAGAAAGATAAGACTAAAATAAACACTTCATTAAAATCTTGTTGCAAAATGATATACAGATCGTAAGCTATGATTTATCAAAGACTCAGCCATTTTTCATAGTTTGGTTTTTTGACTCCAGAATTCAAATATTCATTACTTTTGCATCTCAACTCCAAATCAAACTTGCAAACTCCTTTTGAAAATGTCATCACACAAAAAACAACCTTTCTAAATTTCATTTCAAAATATTGTATACACAAAAAGTTCTCTTATATCAAAGTTTATGATTTTTCCTCCTCTTTTAACCAACAGTTATATACTAACTTCTAACATACTAAAGTATCTTCCCTCCTATATTTTGACTCTATCCAAGGTAGAGGATGAGAGCACATCAGTCCATACCCTTTTCTATCCTAACCCAACATAAATGCTAAACCCTTTCTCCTTTCACATTTTTCTAATTCACTTCTGAATCCTTAATATTTTTGTTCAAACAAATGCAAAATATAAGAGCCTTCTAAAATACTTAGATAAATATATTAAAAAAAAATACAAGATAAACACCACATTAAAATGGCTACTTGCCACTACAAGCATATAATAACGTCAAACGCTTGTCTTCAGTCGCCAAGTCCTAGACTTAGTTGATTGGAGAAACATTTATCTTTGACTGTTTGTCGATTCAGGTTCAAACTTAATCGGTATTGTTAAGCGGTGATGGTGGCTTACGGCTTGGCACGCTAGTGAGGTAAAAAATTGGCCCAGCTAACTTGCTACATGTCACCCTTTTGAACTGTACATGTGACAAGACGACGCAGCATCTTGGAATCTATGGCCGTTGCGCTGTCATCAAACCGAAGTTCTCAACACAATCATCTTTTTTGCTTTCACTGATGATTTTTTGAAATCATCACAAACATAGATAAATAACGTGTATCTACATAATGGAAATATCTCCATCAAGACAATGACAGTTAATATTTGTTGTCCCGTATCTCACGAGCTCTTATTCCTATCTTGACCCTTATATCTCTAAAGCTAGTCATAAGATAGACCAACGGAAGACAAAAGATTGAAAATTGAAGAGTGAAGAGTAAAAATTAAAAATTGACGACAATTCTTAGTTAGCGACGCACAATTGTAGCTAGACACTATGCGTATTTCCAAGACGCAGTCCTCTCTATCCGACAGCGTGAAGCTTAAAAATCTTTTGTATCTAAGTATAAATATGTTATATTTAGTTTAGTGAATGTATCACAGCATTTAATTACCCGGAAATTGTATAGATTAGTGATCACCTAGGCTTTAATAAGAAAAAAACACATGATGTAGAATCTAAATTTTTGCCTGTACTATTAAAAAGATGAGTCAATATCATATAGGCTTCATTGAGAGGGAGTGCTTGTTTTTGAAAAAATTAAGCAATACTTACTTAAGTCACTCTTACAGTTATAGGTACTTTGAACATATTACTCAAGGTTTATATGTTAATCATAGCTCTAATTATATCCTAATGCTAGTATCCACATACTTTTTGCTATACGCAAAAAAAGTAAATTTAATTATAAAGATAGACTTAGGCATGCTAATAAATTTTCTTCTATCATATATTTCAAGTGCAAGAAATCAGGTGACTATACTTGAACAGAACTCTTGAAAAAAAAGAAAAAAAGAAAAAAAAGAAAAAAAAAATTATTCAAAATTTTAAGGGTTAAAGCAACCTAAGTATATTATTTTCTGTAGTTTTAGAGTATTCTAGAAATCTTTTGAATATTATATTCTCTTTCACTGGGTGCATAGAAACACTCTTTTTATGCCATGCGTTACTAAATCATACAAGGAAGTAGCCTCCGTAAGGATTTGAAAGAGGTTGAGAATAGAGTATTGTTGTACCTGTCTTTTGAGTTGATAGGGTGAGTTGATAGGCACACTAACTGCCTCACTTACTGCTTTTTTAAAATGCCATACAAAAAAATTTGATGGGGTACACGTGTCATTTAGCCATTGGTGGTTGAACTTTTCCATATAACTAAAAGGGGTACATATGTCACTTTATCATTGGTTCAAAAAATGAGACACGTGTTTGTGAATGATATCCACCCACTCCATACTTAAATTTGGGAGACATCAATTTGGCTTACAAAGAATATGGGATAATTGAAATCTGCTTGTTGTTTCCATATTTTGTATATGAATTTTGTTTTTATACTTTTTATTTGTATTCCATACTTATATTTTACACTTGAATTTGTATTTTGTATCCTAAAGCATTGATGGCCAAGTTTGTTTCTCATGATTACAATCAACGACAATGGTTTACTTTTTTAATTGGATATCAACGACATTGGAGTTGGGTCGTTGGCCCTTTTCAATATGACTTTTTTTAAATTTTTATTCAGCCATGTGTGAATGGTAAATGAGTCTGGTGGTTGGCCTTTTTCAGGGGACAGTGAAAAGAGACCTAGAGATTAATTAGTTATTCATCCACGTAATATTGTTATTGCTTACATGTGTGCTAAAAATCCAAATCCTTGGGTGTGGCTTATATTTTTGCATCTTTATTGAACAGCTTCACCACATCGAAGAGGGCAAGTCGCTTTTTTTCTTCAAAATATGAGTTTACCAACTTCAATTTTCTTTGAGGTCCTTCGTTTTCCTTCTAAAATTTGAAATTTGAAATTCTAACGATTTGATTATTTATTACTTGATTTTTTTGGGTCAAACATTTTGTTAGCCTTTTTCTAAAATGGCTTCCAATAAGAAGAAAGAAAATAATAAATCACAACGTCGTAAGGCCTTGTAAGAGGCAGAAGATGTAAGAGGTGAATTAAACTTTCACTGCATAAATGGGTTAACCCCTAAAGAATCACTTGTCCCTACGAGGGATAAATGGGATTTTGGGCATGTATTTATGGCTAGACTACTTTGTATCATTTTTTGAAACTTTTATGGAAGGTGGGGAATTCAAAGATTTGTGCGGGCATTTAATTTTTACCTCATTCTGACATTTAATGAAGAAGTTAAAAATGAATTTATGAGAATTTTAGTTCAGCAGGCAATCCAAAAACTTTTTTAAAAATTGCATTTTTTTAAAATAAAAATTTGAGGTTTGTTCTTTAGACTTACGTATATGTAGGAAGCTTTGAATCATTCAAATCTAATTGATGAGATCAAAATTATGAGAAGATTTAGTTTGCGTGTAGGCATAGTTTTGAGATTTCTCACACCTACCCGCAAACTAAAACTTCTCATAATTTTGATCTCATCAATTAGATTTGAATGATTCAAAGCTTCCTACATATACGTAAGTCTAAAGAACAAACCTCAAATTTTTATTTTAAAAAAATGCAATTTTTAAAAAAGTTTTTGGGCTGCTTGCCGAACTAAATTTCTCATAAATTCATTTTTAACTTCTTCAATAAATGTCAGAATGAGGTAAAAATTAAATGCCCACACAAATCTTTGAATTCCTCATCTTCCATAAAAGTTTCAAAAAATGATACAAAGTAGTTTAGCCATAAATACATGCCCAAAATCCCATTTATCCCTCGTAGGGACAAGTGATCCTGTAGGGGTTAAAGAATGCTGATTTTGTTGAAGGTACTCGTAAGGTTGACGAAAGGAGCTCTTAATCATTTGGACAAAACGACCTTTCCAAGATTGGTTTTGGACAAGGACTGCAGCAAATCATTCATTAAAAAATATAAGGCTAGAATGAGTGAAAGTCATCCAAACTCCAAAGCTGGAACATGGAAATTATGATTCCAAAAATTACTGCGTTCCAAAAGTGATCGCAATTGAAGTATTATGGTAGCAAGGGTCTCTTTAATTGGTACATGTCATTGAGGCAATCTGTAAGTTACATGCCGGCCCACAATGCCACTAATGTAAGCAGGTGTGTAGTTATTCGTGACTATATGTTGCTCATTATTTTCAATGCCATTCCCTCTTTATTTGCATTACTCTTTACTTATCACATGCTTGCTCTTGTTATGCTACTCGGGGCCGTTTTACACCACGAGTCGTGGTCAAGGGCGTGAAAACTTAAGGCCATTTTTATTAGAATATGAGCCCAAATGGTCTCAAGAACGGCCCCAAGTGCTCATTATAATATGAATATAATGGGGCTA
Organism: Ulota crispa; assembly: GCA_963920765.1. Classification (NCBI taxonomy): domain Eukaryota; kingdom Viridiplantae; phylum Streptophyta; class Bryopsida; order Orthotrichales; family Orthotrichaceae; genus Ulota; species Ulota crispa. Next base: position 19,933,228 of record OY987242.1, read on the forward strand.
ATTCTTTTGTGTGTAAAGGCCTTGAGGTCAAAAAGTTGAGGTCACTAGAGAAAAATTTGAAATTTTAAAAAGAAAAGGGATAACAAAAGAAACCAAAGATAATTGTTAAATTTTTTACTCCATTCTACAATGTTGAGTATCTCACAAGAATAAATTTTATTCAAAAAATTATATTTTGATTAAAATTTGACAACATTCCAAAGACCAAAAATTGGCTTCACATTTTTGGGGGTATCAATTTTTGGGGTTAAGGCTATGTCAGATCTTGTTTTTTCAATATTAAAATATGCTCTAAAAATTTAACCTTGACTCTTAGTGCAAAGGTCTTGAGGCCATTTTCAGAATATAAACCAATCAAGTTCCAATATTGAGCATCTCAAAGCTTGGAAACCAACCTTGACTCATAATGTAAAGTGGCCCTCATTTTGCCTTAAGGTAGCAGCACCCATAACCATCACTACATCCATAACCATCACTTTTAAAATCTTGAAAAATTTGTGGAAGTGAATAGATGTAACTATAAGGATGTACAACATGTGCACATGAATTCTTAGTGTTGGTATTAGGTGCAATTGCATTAGGCTCTTTAAAAATTCACAACTTATTCTCACAATATCCAAGTAATACATTCAAAAGTGCAAACTCATCATTTTTCTCTTGCTAATAGAATCCTATTATTGACTAGATGTTTATTAACAATCATCACGTTCAAAACCCTTAATTTGACGGTTATGGGTGTTGCTACCTCACTCCTTGCTTTTATTGTTCAGCATATTATTTGGCCAGCACTGGTGAAAACATATTAATATGAGACTGTAAGTTGCTACCCCCACCATAAAAATAAGAAATCGAGACACATGTGAACTAAACTTTATCTTCATCCCTAATCTACTTTGTGTATTGTCTATATGTCTTTCTACGTACAATTGAATATGTCAAAACTACTACTATAGATAACAAGCATTTAGTAGTGGAAGGCCTGCCAAGTATCCATAAATTTTTGTATATGATTTGTGTTATTTTAGCATTAAACTATGTTCATGAAATTGCTATTAAGTAACTTAATTGCAATAGTCATACATGAGCAACAACCCAAGACAACACACGATGCACTTAACCTGTAAAGGACCATGCCCTTTTATCAGTGAAAGTTACTGAAAACTGTCACTTTTTGGGGAATGAGTAGAAAGGTAGGAAAAACAATTATTTTTGGAAATTCAATCGTGGGATCTTGCCTTAGACTATGGGACGTACTTGTGGGAAAAAATCAGCTCATTCTAAATGTAAAAGAGTGAGATATTGACATTTGAAGTGAAAAACAATTTTTTTCCCTACTGCCCAAAAATGTTACAAGCCTTTGATTGCCCCTAAATCAAAAAAATTGCTCTACGCAAAATTGAGGTTTATTTTTTCCATGTAGAAGACCAAGTTAGGTAAAAGTGGGGGAATTTTCAAATGAATTGGAGGTGTGAATCATACTTTGTACACTCTTGCAATGCCATAAGGCCATCAAATTTGCATATGTACACTAGGCAAAATTGGAGGATTTATGTAAAATTGAGAAATATGAATTATGTTGATCCAAATGGTGCAAACCAAGGAATCTTAATCTACTATAACTTGAAAAAATAAAAGTCAAAAATCAAATTCACAAAGAGCACAAAAAAGTAAAGTACCAAAGGCAAAATGAATGGAGGTATGAGAGTCCTGTACTTGCCCGCAAACTAAAACTTTTCACTCATAAGTCATAATTGAATGATTCAAAGCTCCACACATATATATAAATCTAAGGAACCGCTTTCAGATTTTTATTTTGAAAAAAAAAAAAATTAAGTTTTTGGTTGCTCAATCTTGCATGTTTTCATAAATTCATGCATAACTTCTTCAATAATTGTTGGAATGAAGGAAAAATTAGATGTCCACATAGATCTCTGAATTCCCCATTTTCAATAAAGGTTTCAAAAAATCATGTAAAGTAATTTAGCCATAGGTACATGCCCAAAATCACATTTATCCTTGTAGGGACAATGGTCCTTTAGGGGTTAAAGCTACTAATTCCTACTCAATGCAAATGACTTGTTTTTTCAAATTAGGAAATTCTTTGTTCTTCTCTAACTTCTTCTCATTAGTGGTTTTTGAAGATAATGGATATACTTCTTGCTTCCTTTTAAAATTTGAGATTTTCTTTAAAAAAAATTTGTGGTTAAATCATCCATCGTTATATTTGCGCCAAGAAAAAAAAAAACAAAAACAAATTTGATCATTGATTCGATATAAAAAATACATGTGTTTGACATGCTTAGCTTTTTCAAGGAACGACTGACTTTTAATCGCAGCAGAACAACTATTACAAAATACTAAGAGAAGAACCATATGAAGGAATTCTACATTCTCAAAAAGACAATTTATATAAAGACTTGTTTGTTGTAGTTAAATTAGGTAATGTAGCTAAGCAATTAGGTTGTTTTATATTAAACGTGTCTTGTTTAGTGGAAAAACTCGTGAGGCATGTTTGTTCTTCTTAGGATAAATTTTGTGCATTTATGTGGAATCCCATCAAGTAGAAAGTGCAACAATGACCGATTTTAATCATCTTCTTCATTCCAAAAGAAAGGACATTATGTGCATAATAGTTATCATCACCAAATTCATCCAAGTATTTAACCCCTGAGCGCGCACACTGAAATCGAGAAAATGAGACCAAGGAGGACCATGCTAGAAAACATTGTATGCCCTGAGCTGCGAACTTAGATAGGGGAGGATTTACTGCTAAAATAGCAAAAAGGGTGCTTGTTGCACCCAATCAAAAATTTGCACAACTTTTGATCGCACCATTTTGGAGATTATAATAATCAAAGTACAGTTGACTATGTGGCAACTGGCCAATTTTGGGGGAGTCCATGGCTATGGATGCAAAAATTCATGTCTTAAAGGAGGTTTCTTTTGATGAAATTTAGGCAAGAGGTGCAATTTACAAGTATCTTACTTGCTGCCAAATTTGGTGATGTTTTGACATTTGCGAGGTGCTTTTTTAGAGGCCCAAAGTTGCAAGGCTCACACGGCATAGTGAATGATAGACAAGGTACAAGGAAGGCTTTGACCTCCACAAGGGCATGGCCCCTCATGGTACAACTGTAAAACCCTTCTCTAGTCTAAGCTATGCGTCCCAAAACACCCCTAACGGTATGGAACCGGCCATAGCCAATGGTCTCTATCTTTGAACCTAAACCCTAAACCGCATGAAATGAAGTTCTAGCATACTATTGTCATACTTAACTTGCACAATCCATGCTTGTACAAGTGGTGAAACCCCCATGTCCACTATGTGACATGAGAGTAGTACCATACCCTAAATCCAAGTATAGTTCTAGGATAGTACATCCATGATTTGGACTCCATTTCCTCAAAGTTTGATTTTAGGAGGCCACATTTGGGCCGGTGGGGCGCTCAGGGTTAAGTCCATTAGAAGAGTTAGCTTCTTGCATGTAAATGGATCAAAATTTTTGATTTGTCATAAAAGCAATATAACACTTTGAAAGTTGAAGACGGGAACATAACATCTAGATTTAATTTCCGTTAGAAATAAAATAAAGAAACTCTAACTATGCTTGATTTGGTTTTTTATTTCAAATGGTTTTCACCAAGCAATTTGTTTCAACATATATGTAAATATGTGATTACTAAGTGTATTGTGCACTTACTAGTTGTGTAATCTTATGGTGTTACAACTATTGATAAAACATAGTGTTCTAGCATAGTATTAGTACGCTTTAGGCTGATTGAAAAACACATGAGTAATTGAATTGCAACATTTAACTCATCACAAAGTATAAATGGTGAGGATTCTAGGTGTTCTAAGGGCCTCTTTATACTAGTGACCAGAGCCAATGACCAAGCCAATTCAAATGATATGATTGGAGGAGGAAAGCCAGCCGGTTCAAGTCTACTTTACACTAGCTGAAAAAAAGGCAAGTGACCATGAGTAAAAATGGATGAGCAAATGACATGGAATCCTACATGGAATCCTACATGTCATAAAATGGATCAGGTTTCATGGCCACCTAGATTTTGTGTTGAAACACTCTCAAATGGTTCTCTAGCCGGATTGTTAGGGTGACCAAGCCATCCAAGATTTTTGATTGGTCTACTTTTGTCAAATTTTAAGGATATTTATTAAAAAGAATGCTATTTTACTATTGTTTAACTGTTGTGAGTGCACTTTTTACTACAAAACATAATTTTTACTAATGGAATATTGTTAACTACAAAAATGCATTTTAGTTGCCTTAATTTCAATTAATTAAAATATATTGAAATGCTTATTGTAATAAGTGAATTATATTCTATATCATGTTTTCTTACATCAATTTTCATTGTGGAAACCCACCAAAACAACTCCATTGTAAAAACACATCTAAATAATGGCATGATTATTTCCTTTGTATTTTCCACTAAGTACTATTGAGTATTGACTAAATTTTTAAAAGTAATTTTTTGTAATCTTTTTGGTTACAACTCTCCTCCTTTATTTCTTCACATCCAAGTATTTGAAATTTTATCAAGAGATGAGAGGAAAAAAGAGAGGAGAGAGAATAAAGGAAAAAAAGAGAGTTGAATAAAAGGAAAAAATCACAATGCCCTTCAGTTCTTTCAATGTATTGAATATACCCCTATACTATTTGAAATATAATAAATACCCCTTGATTTGTGCAAGAATATCAAATATACCCCTAGTTATCTTTGAAAATATCTACTACCCATAGATTTCTTTGAGCTCTTAAGTGCAAATTTTTGTAAATATTGGGATGGCAATGGAAACTAGAAAATTAGATGCAAGTTGAATGTAAGTCAAATCTTGGAGGCAAGCTCTTCAATCTCTACATAGGGTTTTTGAATTTAAGTTTATTGGGGTCAAAGCCATTGCATTGACTAAACAATATGTTTTTTTTTATCAATGTCTTTGGTGCAAATGTGACTTACAAATTTTTTAGTAAAGAGGCACAAGAAAACAAAGGATATTAGATGTTCTCAAAAACAACTAGGGATTTTTTTAAAAAAACCAAAGGTATTTTTGATATTTCAAATAATACAGGGGTATATATGATATTTTGAAAGACTAATGGGCATTTTTGATATTTTCCCTAGAATAAATGGTCAAATCTCCAAGGGATTGGTCTAAGGGGTAGTGTTGGGTAGAGAGAATTTTGCCGTGGAAAATCGTTGGAATTCTAGCTGCACCCTATTTTAGATGGATAGATGGAAAGAAACCATAAAATAGAATCTTGCTCTTTAAATAGAGCTATAAGAAGATAAAAAACTAAAACATGCAAGAAGAGAGGTAAAAAATATGGAGTATGTAATATGTTTTATGAAGAACATCTCATCTTTTCCTGAGTAGGTTTCCACCTATATACTAAAGAGAGAAGACATAAAGTAAAAGTCCTTCTTTACTATTGGTCCTTGAGTTACTTTAATTAAAAACAACTCTAAAGTAAATGCTATTCTCTTTTATTGGTCCTTGGAATTCCTTTACTAAAGTAAACTCCAATAGATTCTAATTAACTAACACTTTTATACAATTGTTGCCTCATCAAAACCTTATCCAAGAAAACCTTACTAATCAAGGGTAAAACCGCGGATGAAGGAAAAAGAGTACAACACATCACACATACTATAATCTAATAACTTCACACATATTTACTATATGTCATGATTTGCATCAAGACAGCGCTTCAGTCTATGCCCCACGTACCAAGTTCCACTGAAATTTGATGAAATCTGAGAATCTGATTGGCACACTAGTAGAAAATTATGTTGAAGTCAACATAAACTACATGATGTTTTCATGCTTCTAACGCAAATTTTTGCGTTAGAAGCATGAAAAAATCATGTAGTTTATGTTGACTTCTACATAGTTTTCTACTAGTGGCAGAGAGGCAAAAGATGGGACTTTGCGTTTTAGACTATGCCTCAAGTCCCACATCCCACTTGCTTACATGGCACCTACATGGTAGCACTTTTCCAAGTTTTGGTGCCAAAAAAAATGGGACTTCACTCCAAGATTGAGTTGAGCATTTTGGCAAACCCATCTTTTAGCCCAAGTACCATCTTTTCCCATCTTTTTCTGGCCCATAAAGATGGGATTTTGCACTACCTTGGGACTTTGCTACATGGGACGTGGAACATAGTCTAAACCGCCCCTAAGTTCAATTTACACTATTGGAGGTGACCAGTGGATGAGAAAGTTGGTTCTTGGCAGCATTGTTGGATAGAGGGGGTTTTGCCTTAGAAAATCCCTAGAATTCTAGCTGCAGCCTATTTCAGATTAACATATGAAAAGAAACCATAAAATACAGTCTTGCTATCAAAACAAAGTTACAAGAAGATAAAAAACCAAAGCATGCAAGAAGAAAAGTAAAAAATATGGAGTATGTAAGATGTATTATGAAGTACATCTCATCTTATCTTGAGTAGGTTTCTAACTATGTACTAAAGAAAGAGCATATAAAGTAAAAATCCTTCTCTACCATTTGTTCATGAGTTACTTTATCAAAGGTAAACTCTAATTGAACTCTAGTTAACTAGAAGTCATTTGTAGAAAAAATAGAATATGAGCTTTGGTTGCTCTCACCATAGATCTTTTCCATATTATCTATTTTTCCTTTTTATTTAGATTTATTCACATATTCATCACATGCCCTAATTTGCATCACAATAGCATTTTATTTTTTGGCAAAAAATTGCCTATATTTTACTTCAAAACTTGAGTGGCAATTGTAACACAAGAAAAATTCCTGAAAAAATGGATGAATTTGCCATATCCCTCTCCGCTTTTGCACTAGATTTGCGAGCTTTTGGATGAAAGCTACTAATATTAGTAGATTTCTTGGATGAATGTACACATGTTGTTGCTCCTATCCAACTCTATCCAAATTTTCCTTCCCTGCAAGCATGGTGGGGTGCACATCACTTTACCAAAGAAAAACCAAAAAATTATATGCTGATTTTTGGTCACTAGTCTTGACCAAGAGTCATGGCCAATAGATAAACATGGAGCCAGCTCTTAGTCACTAGTGTAAAGAGGCCCTAAGACAATGAATTTACATAGGTGTTGTAAACATTGTTGCGACATGTAGACATGCACAGTAATGTGAAAGAAAAGACGACAAGAGTGGATGCCATGCCGCTTCAGATAGAAACTTTCAATCCCTATGTTTTGAATCATGAAGTAAGGTAGACACATCCTACCCGACCCTTTAACAGGGTCTCCCCAATTTCAACCATATGTGCCCATGATAGACATTTCATAACTGAAATGTACACCCTGGGTACATTGATGGTCGGCCAAGGGGAGGGGTTGGATTTGGATGTGTCTACCTTATTCCAATAATTTGTGCAAGTGTTATTTGTTACCCAAAAAAATGCCAACGGAGTCAAAGTGAGCGCCAGAACCCTGGAACACATGGAGAGAAGATTTTTCTTAATGCAATTGTAGATCAGTGCTCGAGAAGACTTGCAAATCATTTGGAGTGAAGACCCTAGATTGTTTTACACCTTGTGTCCAAAGGTGAAGAGTGACAGGTCAGAAAGCTGAGAGATAGAGAGTTCTGAGTCAATTAGGGTTGGAGGAAGGAGCAGAAAATTTCGTTGATGGAGGCGCGGCCTAGCTAGGGCAACTCAAAACTGAAACTAGAATTGCCGGCCGGATCACACGCAGCTAAAAGCGATTGGAACCGCTTAGACATGAGGTATTGCTTTCAAGATATGGAACAAGTGCCGCTGTCACCACACGCGTGGAGTAAAGAAGACGAAGACTTTTTCTGAGCAGCAGTTACAAGAACATGACAACGACTGGCAACTCCTCTCTAAGGGCACACAAGCACTAGTAGAAAACTCCTTCCAAAACAACAGAAAACCAACAGTTTCTTGTTGATTTGGGCACTTGCCCACGCTAATTAACTAATTTAATAGAATTATGTAAAAAACTAAATATGTTCTGTTGATTTGGACACCATTATCTAAATCAACAGAAATTTAGGAATCTTTTGAAGATCTTTTGGGAATTTTTTAAGAATCTCTAAGAATCTTCAAGAATCTTTTGGGAATCATTGAGAATCTTTTCAAGATTTTTAAGAATATTTAAGAATCTTTTCGAGATTTTAGAATCTTTGAGAATCTTTTAGGAATCTTCATGAATCTTTGGAAATCTTTTGGAATCTTTTCAAGTTTTTTTGGAATCTTTGAGAATGTTTGAGAATGTTTGAGAATTTTTGAGAATCTTTTAGGAATCTTTGAGAATCTTTTAGAATCTTTGGGAATCTTTTCAAGTTTTTTTGGAATCTTTGAGAATGTTTGAGAACAATTGAGAATGTGTTTGAGAATGTTTGAGAATGTTTGAAAATGTTTGAGAATCTTTTAGGAATCTTTGAGAATCTTTTGGAATCTTTGGAAATCTTTTCAAGTTTTTTTGGAATCTTTGAGAATGTTTGAAAACAATTGAGAATCTTTGAGAATCTTTGGGAATCTTTTGAGAATCCTTTTTGAAATTCAAAAAATCTTTGAAAATCTCTAAGAATTTTCAAGAACCTTTTTGGAATCTTTGAGAATCTTTTTAAAATCTTTATGAAATTTGTTAAAGTACTTCAAAATACTTATAGAAATAGAATCTCTTAGACTGAATTAGAGTCCTTTAGGAATCTTTTTGTAAATCATCAAAATACTTTCAAAAAACTATCACAATAGTTTAGGTTTGTTTTTGAAATCTTTCTAAAATCTTTTTGGACGTCATTAAATATTTTTGAAGTTTTAAAAAATAAAAGAAGTTTTCAAAAAAAAAGAATCTTTTAGAAGTTTGAGTGTACATTGACTAGTTTTATTTTCTTTTCTTTTCACAATTTGGTAAGATTTAAACTTAGCAGCCTTTAAAGTCAAGTAAAAACATGACCATAATAACAAAAAACTCAACAATTTTTTGTTGATCTAGATACTTTTGGACACAACTTCACTAATTCAACAAAATTTTATATAAAACGTACAACATTTTGTTGTTTTAAATACTAAAATTTCTTTACAAACAAATATAAAAGATGCTCCTCAATTCTTTGAAAAAATCATATATGTCCCTTAAGGATTAAAAGTACCAAAAATATCTTTATGTTACATGATAACCAAGTGTATAATGTAATGCAAATTCTTACAAGAAACCAAAGGTGTTTTTTACATTTCAAATAACATAAGGATATATTTAACATTTCAAAATAGAAGAGTTATTTTATTAATTTTCCAAAATAATAGGAGTACTTTTGATATTCCTATAAAAAATAAGGACTATTTTTTATGTTTCACATATTTTTGGCGTAAACTTGATATTTTGAAAGACTTAAAGGGTGTTTTTAGTATTTTTCCTTCTATTACTAACCAAATGAATTTTTTAAAAAAAATCTTATAAAATATTTTTATAAGCTTTAAAAGATGGGAATTGATATGTGTATCACACCCTTCCAATTACTATACCACACCACGGGGTAAATTTTAGATTTCTACCATCAAAAAGTTAAATTTGAAAATTTTGAATTCAGATTTGGGCTTAGAGACCATGGTATTGTCTAGAACCATAAAAAAAGTTGCAATTCAACAACACCCAATGAAAAAGTTTAGTTAGGGAGAAGATTGATAATTTTACTTTTGTTTGTAAAAAAAGATAAGCTTTTTCATTAGGTGTTGTTGAATTACAACCTTTTTTATGGTCCTAGACAATATCATGGTCTGTAAGTCCAAATTTGAATTTGAAATTCTCAAACTCAAATTTTTGATGGTAGAAATCTAAAATTTACCCCGGGGGTGTGGTACAGTGGTTCAAAGGGTGTGGTTCACATATTAATGCCCTTAAAAATTATTCAAAACTATTCAAAATTCAATAGAATTTTGATTTTATAATTGCAAGGTTTTAATTTTGTAACTTTTCACAACTTCATGTTATTTGAAGCTATCAAACTATGGAGGCTATTTTAACAAAATAAGGTTCTTTTTACAAAAAAAATAGCACTAAATAATAATTATTAATGAACCCAACCTTTGCCTGCAACAGTCCTTATGAGATTTGTGAATTCCAAAAAAAATTTATAAACAAAATCAAATGGATGGAAGTAAACAATTTATTTAAAATTTCTAAACACCTTCTCTGATTTTAGCTCATACCTTTTGATAAAAAGATTGAAATCCAAAAAAAAAATTTGGAGGTGAAAGAAATATACATTTACCAACTATTCTTAGTTCCGAGTTTTTTGAAAAAAAGTCCTTTAATGGGCAGAAGTAGCCTCCAAAGTCTACTGGATTATTAAAGACATGAACATTTAATGTACAAATAGAATCAAGATACCAATGTGTGCATGTGTATTTGCACATTTTCTAGTGGTTTTGAGAATGTGCTAAGGTTGTGGAGTGTGAGAGGAGAGGTGGAGGGTTCAAACCCCGCTACCAGCACCTGCCCAGGGGCTCGGGCAGTTGTTTAGAAATTCGGGCAGCTGCCCAAAAGTTTGGGCAGCTGTCCGGCGGCTTGGACAGTTACCTAGAAATTTGGGCAGCTGCTCGGAAGTTTGGGCATTTGCTCGGATGCTCGGGCAGCTGCCCGTTCCCTAAAAATTTCACATTTTCGTAAAATAAAAACAAATTCTATGAAAATAATAATTTAAAAATGAAAAGAAATAGAATTGAACAACATAAAATACGTAATAGAAATCAACAACAAATTAACAGAAAACTGCAAATAATCAACAGAAAATCAACAGAAAAGTATCCAAATCAATTTGACCAAATTCACAGAAAAAATCAACAATTTTTGGTTGAAATTCTGTTGATTTTGTGCTGAATTTTCTACTAGTGGAGACACACTTACTACACCTGATGGAGGCAGGCTGGGCGTCTGCAGATGCGCCAAGGACCACTCCAGCAGGTACAACAAAACAAAGGGAGGCAAGGGACGTCACCATGACCTTAGTCCCCAAGCTCCCAGAGCAACAACCGGCAAAGGCGGCAGCGGAGGTGGTGAAGATGCCCAAGCGGACCTTCATCAACCCTAAGCTGAAGTTGAAGCTAGAGATTCTTGTGACACAACTGAGGGAAATGCAAAAGAAGCGCACGGAGAAATCCAAGAGGCTAGTGCTCGGAAGCACCACCGGTTCCACCCTAGGTTTCCCTAACCTTCTCAGCTTTCTCAAATCTCATCTTAGAGACACTTTCTCATCAATTCAAACTCTACCAAGAGGCTTCTTTTGCATAGAATTCCCAAACAAGGAAGGGTCCCATAGATGCATAGAAATTGCCAACCTAGATTGGGGGGAAAAGTGGTCAAATTCCAAAAATGGGCTGACAAATTCTCCACAGCACCTCCCCTTGAGGAAGTCGGGATCAAACTGCAATTCCCAGAACTAGACCCTTTGCTCCAAACGGAGGAATGGCTGCGCAACCTAGGAGCGATGCTAGGAGTGGTCCAAGCAGTGGAAGGTTCATTCTCCTCAAGCAAGCGATCTTCTAGACCTATTGTTTACATAACACCCAACACACTAGATGAACTCCTAGGATATATACAGATCCTAGTAAAGCACAAGGGTTCAGAAGAGGAAATCATTATTGACCAGCAAGTGGAATACTCTGGGCTCCTAGACCAATGCAACCAATGCAGAAAGTACGGCCATGTTCCATCAACTTGCAAGCTAGCCAGGAAGAAAGAAACCAATCAAATCCCAAAATAGCCAAAGAACACATGGGAAGAAGCAGAAGACACAAATGGCTTCAAGAAAATCAAATGGAAAAAGAAGAAAAGGAAAAAACAAGCCTCGGCACCCCTACAGAGGGCACAAGGAGGACAAAGAATCATCACCAACCCACAAGAAAACCCCCTAGCGCCTCCACGCCTAGCAATCTCACAAAATAGTGATAAGGCAGCCTTCTCAACATCGGCGGCCTCACAAGTGGACACACCAAAGGCTCCGGATAAATCTCTGAAAGAAGTCGTGGGCTCTAGTCACTATGAAAACGACTTCCCCTCCTTAGAGACGCCTCAATCTAAACTAATAATAGGGACTCCACGGAGAGTATCAATATTCTGCCGTCCAAAACTAGCATACAACATGGCAATCAGTGGATCCCCGGCCCTAAGACACAGACCAGGATAAGCAATAGAGCAGACCCGAAACCTTCAATCAACAAAACTTGACAGAGAAAAGAAGAAAGATCTTCCACGCACCCTATGGTGGAACTCTGGAATACATTTCCACCCAACGAGGTTAGAGCGGCATTCAACACAGGTCTGGAGGAACTACCATAAGAAGGAACAAGATTCTTCACAGTGTGGCCCCTACTCCACAAACAAAAGGAAGGCACACACCTCCTACTAGACAGCAATGGAGCTGCGCTAGGCATACCAGACCCAATCTAGATAGCATTCTCACCAGAGGATAAGACCATAGCAAGCATCAAGAACAAAATCCTTGCCAGCGTCAAAGCCAACTTAGCAACTCACATCAAGGAGCCACAAGAGCTAAAAAATTGGGACTCAATCTCCTGACAAGGACGGTGGAACAAACACAACGGGATATACAAACTGACAGTCTTGGCAATCATCGACACCGGCCCCACAACCAAGGAAGCGAGCAACCCCCATCTCTCTTGGGTAAATAAAAAGGAGCTGAAGCGCCTTGTCACCTAAAGGGGATGCAAGAAAGCCAATTGACTGTTAGTGGATTGGGCTAACATCACCAACCTAACCAACCTTCTCGCGGACTGACAGCTGGGCATGAACGCCTCGCCAAGTCAAGCACCAAAAAAAACAAAGAGCAAGAATACGCCTTCAACCATGGAAGACGACAAAGAAAGTTCATTAGCCGCACAGTATAAACCAAGCTTGAAACAAAATCATTGATGGAAGCAAGTATATGCATCTGCTCACTGAACATACGTGACTTGGGCAGTGGGGCAAAGGGAGCCAGCAAACAAATACATATCAGAAGGACAATAGAGCGGATGGAAAACAACCTCAAGTGGTCTTAATCCAAGAACATTGGATGAGTGATGACAGATGTCAGAACCTTAATTGAAGCTTCCCCTTTCAGGGGAGAGCTCGCGCCTAGAATCTAGCTGTGAAGGAACAGAACCAAATGAGATGGCGTGCAAGGACAAGAATCCTCCTTGCACCGAGCATTGTGCACTTAATGATGGAAGAACTCATCCTAGTACCTGGCAGAGCGCAAATTGTTTGACTAGTGGTGGATGGGAACGCTACGCTAATCATTATGAATATATGCCTCAATTTCCTCCTCTGACAAAAGATACCTATGGGAGGCACTAGTGTAGGCCAATGTGAGAGGAGACTCTTTCCTAGTTGTAGGTGACTTCAACATGGTCCTCGACAAGGAAGACAGATTGGAAGCTTCAAGAAGTAGACTATCTAGAAGGGAAGAAACATCCTAGAACAGATTTGTCACACACTATGGACTAGAAGATGCATTCACAGAGGACAACATACATAAGGAATCAGAAAAAAGATTCACCTGAGAAAATGGTCAAGTAGGGACTGGGCAGCACTATGCCCGCATTGACAGGATCTACGCAACTCAAAACCTGTTAGTGCAAGGTGGAATTTTAATTACTCATCCTCCCCTACAAATCACCAATCACACCTCCCTCTTGCTTCACATACTTCCAAGCAAGCCAAGTCAACAACGCAAATGCTTGCAAGCAAGCTTGCTACAAAGTATAGAGGTACAGCAAAGACTAGGGAAAATATGGAACAGAGAACAAAAATCGCAACGTGGGACCGCATGGACAATATGGATGGAAAGAGCACACAAAAGGGTCCTAAATGAAGCCAAACTCATCACTAAAGACAGAAAACAAAAGAAATTTGAAAATGAGAGAGAAGCCCAGGCAAAAATCAAACTTGTGGAAGCTTATCTTTGAAGGAATCTAAGAGACGCCCAAGCAGCAAAGGTTACACAATGACGCCAAGTCCACACTCCACGAGATATCCACCAAATTGCTGGATACGCAGTACTACATGGTGGCAACATGGTGGGCCTAGAAAAGAGATCGCTGCTTTTGAGAAATTTTCAATGCGTACAAGGACGGGAGGAAAAATGCCACCATACCTCAGCTCACGGTGGATGGCAGGCAGCTCACCGCCCAAGCTGAAAAATCCCAAGCAATAAAGATCTTCTACGAAAAACTCTACACCGCCGACTCGAAAACTGAGCACGTCATGAGGGCTTGGGTACAAGTGCTCGAGAGTGTCTAGAGATGGTTACAGCACGACACAACCGCTCACTAACAAGGCCACTAACTTGAGCAGAGCTAAAGGAAGTGATCACAGAGCTGGCAGCCGGAAAAGCACCAGGAGAGGACGGCATATCTGCAGATTTCTACAAAACCTGCTTGGACTACGTGGACAGCGACCTCCTAAATGCGATCCAAGAAGTGTGGGACATAGGATACTTCTCTGCAGAACACAACAAAGGGATCATAATATTGATCCAAAAAGGAGGGGATGCAAGCCTTATGACAAATTTCCGGCCCATAACTCTTCTAGGTTCCTTCTACAAACTCACAAATAAACTACTAACAAGGAGACTACAAAGCATACTCCCAAAAATTATTCGCCCGAACTAGATCGGATTTGTTCAAGGGCGATGCATCATTGACAACATATTCCTTGCAAAGGAGGCAATGCACCATGCCGAGGAAAGCGGTTAGGACCTGATACTACTCCTATTGGACTTTGAAAAGGCCTTTGACCGCATTGACTAAAGGTTCATGGAGGAGGTCCTCCACAAGCTAGGATTCCACGAGACCTTCATAAAGAGTGTAATGGCGCTGTACAAAAATGCGGCATCAGCACTGTTAGTGAACGGGGAAGTTAGAGAGTCATTTAGCCTCACTCGCTCCAAACAACAAGGATGCCTATTGGTCCCTTTCCTCTTCATAATTATCCTGGACTCCCTTGATTACATGCTGGCAGACCCAAAATACCAAATTTAGGGTTTCAAGATACCAGGGGGACCGGACCTAATCGATACCTCCTATGCAGATGATACCACCATGTATTTAACAGGAACTCAGGAGAACCTATCAAGAGCGTATGGAGTATTAAAAATTTACTGTGCAGCATTAGGCTCCAAGGTCAACTGGAACAAGACATATGCAATCTGGGCCTCCAAAAACCCTCGGACATTTACATGGGGAACGGAGATTGAGCTCAAATGGGCAGAAGAAGGACAAGGACTACACTATTTGGAGCTGCATGTGGAATTCCACCTTCTACCTGAAGCAAACATGATCCCCCTCATGACCTCCCTAAAAAAGAAGCTGAAAAGCTGGGCTGCAAAACACATTTCCTTGGCAGGCAAAATAGTAGTGTGTAACCAAACGCTCCTTGCCACTTGCTGGTACATGGCTGCATGCTGTGGGCTTAATACTAATACTTGCAAGGAAATCCGGAAGCTAATGCGTACATTTGTATGGGCTAGCCGACATGAAGGCCCTTGCTTTGCAAAGGTGAAGTGGAACTCCTGCATCTTGCTCCAAGCGGAAGGAAGAATCAAACTCATTGACCCATATTTGCAAACGCAGGAGCTGCTAGCAAAGCTAGTCACTTGAGGACTTACACCAAGAAGGGAACCCTGGAAACTCCTCTTGCAACACAAAGTCAACATCCCCAAACCCTTAACAGATTGATGCTGGCCGGGCACACCAAACTGGCTGTTCTACAACAAGGCAGTTATGAAGAAAAACCACTCTCCACTAGTGGGAGCCTGCATGAAAGCATTTGCCGCCATCCGACACAACTTAGTGCTGCAAGAACCCAACGGCAGAAGCAGAATCCTGCAACAACTGATATTTGGCAATCCACTCTTGCTCTAAGAGGCAGACACGCCACTAGGATTTAGAAGCAATGCGGGCCTGTACCTCCTGGCCCAAGCAAGCATCACCAAAGTGAGAGATATGTGGTCACAAGACAAAGAGGACTGGCTAAATGGAGTTGAACTAGCAAGTAAATTGACAAAAAGTGGCAGAGCATTGGCAACAATACAAATCCAAAGACTTAAAACCATAAATCACATTCTGTGGGATCCTCGGGCAAGAATACAAACATGCCAAAGAGGAGACTGGCTGCATGACAGGGCTAACAATTGCTGCTTCTAGGTTCTAGACCCACAATCGGAACACCAAGACATGACAGCATACGTGATGAGGAACCCTAGAGGACTCTTTATGTGCAAAGAAAACCCACCTCCACTCCGCACTAGCACGATGGTGGAGAACTGCTATAGTGCTCAAGTGGTTCTATGGAGCGCAAAAGCAAGAAGCTTCACTGAATGCAATCCAAAGGGGAAAATGGCCAACAGGGACACCATCTAGACATATGTAGGAACAACATTGGAAAACCTAGAATGGGACCCAGGGGACTGGATATGGCAAGCAGCAGGCTTGCTCCCAACAGCGCCCTTCTTTTGCTACTCCGCAAAGAGAGGATATAGAAGCCTAATAGAAAAAATAGGGGAAGAATCCATAGGCGTGAGAAACTTAAAAATTCAAGGCTATACAGAAGCACAAATGTGGCAACTACACAACCTGATGTGGCACAACTCTTGCCCTAAGCAGGCAGCCACCTTCCAATGGTTAATCCTCAACAAAGGCATCACTACAGGAGAAAGATTACAACACGTACCAAAAGCAGTAACAACCTGCGTGCTCTATGAGCAGGAACTAGAAACAACTTTGCACCTGTTCTAGGAATGTCCATTTGCCAAAGAGATATGGAAAAGGTACAATCAGCTAGCCTCAGACAACAATGGCCTCACCATAGAAACAAGTAATCGTGCAACACACGGCTACTTTGAAGCAAATTGCATTGGACCTGTAGCCTCGCATGTGTTTAACAATCAGCCATGGGACCTGTTGCGCAGCTTCATTTTATGGCAGATCTGGTTAACGAGATGTAGGAAACTATATTCAGATGAGGTAGTGTCAGGAGAAAAAGTACTCACTGCAACATGGGCCGCAACACTACACGCTGGCTTTGCAATCTAGAAGGCCTTCCACAAGACCATCCAGAACAACAAAGCTAGAACGCCAATTATAGAAACTTTCTTATGTGAGTGGACTCCTCACTTTTGTACATACGGCAACGGAGTATTCCACTACACCGTGCTGGAAGTATTCACGAACTTCCTTTATTAAACCGCCTATGATGGGTTCGGGGACGTGACCCCACCATGCCCACAGTGGCTTTCACAGTTATTTGTTACCCAAAATAAAGATAGTGGTGTCACTTGTGCCTTTTATGAGTAAAGAAAAGTGAATGCATCTTTGTGTTGACAAAGTGCGTAATCAAGTAGGATTCAACTCTCATCATTTGCTACAATCTGCATTCATGTAAGCTTACATACAAATTCCCTGATTTTATGGAGGCTTCAGGATGGTTTGTGGCAATTTCCAAGGGATGACATGTGCATTCATCATATTGTTGTACTATACAACTAATTAAGTACTCCTTTTAGCTTAATTCAGCAGAAGTCACCAGTTCACCACTTGTTAGGCTACGACCCTAAAGGTTTGGGGAAAAAAAAGGGGCAAAGATTCTAAAAATTGGCCCAACATCTAAGGTAGGCGAAAGGCGAAGGGCAAGGCTCAAGTAAGTTATGGGGATTTGCAAGGAATGAGAAGAGTGGAGAGGCAGTACCTAAAGCCTATTAACGGTTAACTCCTAAATGACCAAACCTTTTTTTTTTTGAGAAACAAAGCAATTTTGGGCAAGTACATGTGATTGGAGCTTTTCATATTTTAGGCTGAAATTTTAACAAAATGTGGGGACAAGGTTCATCTTCCATATGCACTAAACTTTATGACATTGGAATTATTAGTAAAAAGTTATGATTTGATATGTTGTTTTTTACATTCGTCTGGCAACTTGGGCAGATTTTTAATAATCAACTTTTTCAAAAAAATAAATTTTGTTGGTTTAGGAGATTTACATGAATGTAGGAAGCTTTAAATCATTTGGTTTCAATCAATGAGATGAAAGTTATGAGGAGTTTTTGTTTGCGGGCGGTTATGGATTCTCTACTCCAAAATAAACTTTGAAGTTCTTTATTTTACTCAATTTTCAACATTTCGGAAAAAAATCAAATTAAAGGATGAAGGTTGTTTATGACAACATTATGACCATTGGGATTGGCATTTTTCATTTCCATAATTACATTCTTAACAATTTTGTGTTTTGAATCATTCTCTACTTCTTTTTACATACTACTTTTTTTCCATATGTTATACAACTCCAAATGGTTTGAAAATTCTTTGACATGTACTTTACTGAGGTGGAATGAGGAATTTAGAGAAGGACCACCCATATGGCCTTTTTTCCTTAGGAATTTCACCTTCACAAGGGTAGCTGCCCGGTTTTTCACGAGACATTTTTGAATATTCAAACCATTCTAACTTCCAATTCATGTGGTGGAAAACTCTGAAATTTTTTCCACATCTTCTAAAACTATTCTTCTACAAGATCCTAGGGTCACATATGCATAAAAAAAATTGTTTTCAAATTTGGTTGATGCTCTAAAAATGGCAGTTTTGAAGAGTTTTTGGTGAAAACTTTGATTGGTCCTGTAGGGGTTAACTTATAGTTCTAACTTCTCAGAGGGAGAATTGCAAGTGCATGTGATTATTTTGGTCCCTAGCTTTTGGCCACAAACCAAAGAGCCCGAATCAGAGCTAATTTATAGTTAAAATCATGATGGATCTTGCTGTTCTCGAAGGTTGCCATGTTGTATACACTTCAGAGAAAAGCATGATAATATATTGGGCAACTTGGCATTGGCAGTGAAGAACAATGACCAAAGGTGCTCAACTCCTCAGTCCTCATATTCTAGACCCTCTGGCAAGCATCTTCTGACTCACTATCTTCATCATTGTCTAAGCTGCCAATGTTGTCATGGTTATTGTCAACCACATAAACTATATAAGGATGAAGCCTATAACCACCAAGGTCTAGGAAGAACCGGCGCCCACAGTTAGGGAAGTTTTTTACCCTGACCGACCGATATCCTACATTCGCTTGGGCCAACCGGTTGTTTAGAGTATACTTTCAGCTAAGCCTCCAGAAATGAAAGAATATTCTCTTTTTTTCCTCTTAAATGACCAATTTTTTCCTAGACTTTTGAATTCAATTTGACAATTCTCAAAATCAACCAGCTAGCCTGTAACTAAATGCCAGTACTCCCTATACATTGCCGATGCCTAGTTCAAAAATAGCATGTTGAAATGAGAAAAAATCATTTGCAATTTTTAAATATCTGCTGAAAAATCAGGTTTTTTTGTTTTTTACAATATAAATTAGAGATAATAACTGAAATAATTCCTTGATAAACTAGTTCAATAAGGAATTGAAGGAAAAGAACCGAAAAACTCAAATATTACCCGGACCTTGATTACCCACCAAGTCAAATTTAAAAACCCACCTTTTGGCGTGCTTCCTTTTTCCAGTAATTATAAATATGGATTTTTTTTATAGGAAAATTTTCATAGACATCCATGAAGTTTACTATAATTAGATACCCCCCTTTTTCAGAAATTACACAAATACCCTTGGACCAAAATTTTGAAGCGTATCACTTTCATTCTTCCTTTGTGCGCATGATGCTTCTCTTTTGTTTCATTACATTCCCTTCTTCAACATTGGTCACGAAGAAAGTACAAACATAACAAACAAACACCTAACTTTTTTGGTCCAAGGATATTTGTGTAATATTTGAAAATCCAGAGGTACTTATGTAAATGTTGCAACCTTAACCCCAAAACGACATTGAGGATACAGTGTGTCTTCAACCAATTTTTGAAGTTGAATAAAACCTTACCAAATTACTATTTTTAGTACCTTTTTTTAAATTTTTTTTGAAGTTTAGTAGCTCCAACAATCTAATTTTGCAAATGATTGATTATGATTTTCTATTCAAGATTTTGTGCATGGGTGTCCATTGCAATCTTGACTTTATGTAGTGTTGAGGGCTCTTGGAAATGAGCCTCAAGTACACTAGATCTTTGAGAAAAAATCACATTAAAAATTCATTTAAAAAAACGTAAAGTAGATTTTGAGAAGTCATAAATTGATTGGACTTATGCAAGTTAGGCCCTTTAACCTCATATTTTTTTGGTGACCAACTTTTTAAATTTGACATGTGAATTGAAGATTGGCTTCAAATCACTTTCACAATTTTAATACCCTCATGATTAAACATTATAATCTTTCTATACATAAGAGATATTGTTGTGTTTTTTTTTCAAATGCGATCTCTAACATGTCTAGTTTGATTTTATATGGTTACAATACAAAAAGAATTAATACAACTTATCAAAATGCTGGCTTTTTGTTTAAATTAGAACAAATTTGTAGAAGCTCAGGAAGTTCCAGGATCGTTTTGGGGTTAAGAGGTATCCATTAAATTTTCCCTTCTTTATATTGTTTAGAGAAAATAGATAACAGAAAGAGTGTGATTTTAACCTTACAGGCCCGTTGTTCCCAGCGTGGTTCCTGAAAGAAACAAAATGGATTGTAGTCATGTTTGTTTGATTAGGAAGTTTTATCAAATTTTTGGATTTTTTCTTGAATCCAGTTTTGCAAGGGATGGTGATGATACAAATTTTATTGAAATCAAATTTACTGGTTCAAAAGTAATCGATATTCTATGGGTTTTTATTTTATTCAAGAGGCAACTCAGACATACCATTTTTTCCATTAACCTCTCAAGGACCGAGGGTGTTTTCTGAGAAAATTTCTCAGAAACTGCCAACTTTCAGTGCATTGCTCAAAGTTAAAAATGAGAACTTTTTTTCTGAATTTCAACCATACAAAAGTGTGTTAAAAAAATAAGCCAATGTGTGCTAAAATTATGAGCCTATTTAACAGCGTGGATTGTTAGGTTATAACGTTTCAAGTGAAAAGAACAATTTTTTCTCATTCCTGCAAAACAAGGTCAGCAGATTTTGAGTCCTTCTAGAGTAAATTTTTGCTCTACATAAAATTAAGCTTTTTGACTATTTATAAGCATATGATGTTAGGTCATCTCATGAAGTAATTTAGAAGTAAATACAAAATTTAGCTTATTCTAGATCACCTTGCAATACAAGGAGGTTAAGTGAATTGGCAATACACTAGTCATTTTTTTGTGATTTCTTTTGCATTGAGGAAGTTTTCTGTTTAAAACCAAATGTTGAAAAGTTAGAGAAACATTTGAAATATTTGAGAAAAACTTAGGGGCTTTGGATTTATAGATTGAAAGATAATAGGGCCTAAAGTTAGAAGAAAATATTTTTTAACTGAAATGGCCTGAACAAAGTTAACAAAGTTTGACTCCTCTTAGAATGTGATGTGCAAGCTCATTATTTTTTGACAATTGTATACTATATTTTATTAGTTACATAAATGTATGCCAAATTTCAAAAGTTGATGAGGGTTATAGCATAAGATTCTTCAAAGATGCCCAAATTGCCTAGATTCATGTAGGCGTCATAACTTTTGAACTAGGCATCTGTTTGGCAAAAGAATTACATTTCCACTTGGGAGATACGTTTATACACCTTGTGTAACAATTCTGAGAACATCCAATAAAAGTTGACTCCATATGACCCCACCCAAATTTTCAAGTGTCTGTTGAACGGACACTTGGTCCTTTAGGAGTTAACTTCTTCCAAGTGTAATCAATGAAGGAACAACCCTTTAATAGAGTATATCCAAAGTTATAGTGTGCAAAATAAATACATTATTTTTTAAATAAATATGGTAACTTTTAAAACGTAATAGCTACTAGAGATTTGGTTTTTTTTCAATTTCTTTTTTTGGGTAGTCAATAAAAGTAAAGCATTTCAATCCATTGTTTGAATTCTCATTTTTCAAAATACATTGTCAAGGATTTGGTCTACAAAAAACCACAATGTAGTGTGATATTCAAGCACATGTTGGCAATGCAAGGCCATGTAGATTGTGTTCCATGTTTGCATTAGTCTTGAAAATTTGTGGAAACATGCCCAAATTAATTTAGATTATGTTGAACAAATTTCCACAACTTCCATGTTGCAAAAAATATCCACAACATGTGATCAAAGGGACCTCGAACATAGATAAAAATAAAAAAATTAAACTAACTTCAATATGGCCATGTCTCTAAATCCCTAAGGTCAAACCTCACATAACTTTCACCATGCCTTTGTGCATAAATATAGTGCATGATATTAAGATTAGATGTGTACAAATAGGAAAAGTTGTTCTTGGAATCAAATTACTAGAAAAGGAAATTTAAGCATTTTTTAGAAGAAAATGAGCTTGCAAAAATTAGAAACTATTTTGAACTTGTGAAGGAAAAGTAAAGATATTTCTCATCAAGTAGGAAACGTGCCCAAAAAGGTTGAAAATTTCACCTTATGTATGCATTGTAGTGTAAAACATCTTGACGTAAACCAATATTTGTGTGTTGTTCTATATTGAAAGCAAATCCAACGGCTCTTTATTTCAAATTGCAATACGATACCTTTTTTGAGGAGTTCTCAATAAAGTTGATTAGCACATGAATTATACTTAAGAACCTTCAAGTTGTAGGTTTTGCTCTAAACCAAAGAGAATCAATTTTAAATGTCTAAATTAAACATTAAGAACAAGAATGCAAAAGTCCTAAAATCTTTTGTATGAATATACATTTCTTTACTGTAATACTCCACAAAGAAAATGTTTGAAAGGATTAATGTGCTGTAAATTGAACTTAACAATGTAGACATAGTAGAGGCAAAGCCATGCACATAATTTAGATGATTATTTTCTTATTCACCATTATTCACAATTTTGTAGGTATTATTTACAAGTCATGTCTTTTTAGCTTGGGTAAGGTAGGAGCACCATAAGCATGAGTTTAAGGGTTTTGAACATGATGACTATTAATAAATGTCTAGCAAATTACAGGATCATATTAGCAAGAGAAATATAATGAGTTTGCACTTTTGAATTTATTATTTGGATATTGTGAGAATAAGTGGTGAATTTTTAAAGAGCAAACTACCATTGCACCCATAACCACTTTTAAGATTTCATGTTCACATGTTGTGCATTTTTGTCATTACATCTATCTACTTCCACATATTTTTGAGATTTTAGAGGACACGCTTATGGAGACCCTCACAAGGATGGGTGCTCCTACCTTAATATTACTTGGTTAATGTAGGATGACCAAATTTTTAAATTACCAAAATATTATTGTAGATGATGAAGTCTTGTTTTCTATTGGACATAAAAATCAAAGTAACTAAGTTTTGGTTCAATGATGGTTTTTTGAAAAATATAGTGAGGTTCCAAAGTTAGTTTCACAATCTTTTCCTCTCCGTTGGCTAGGGCACCTGAGCAGGCGGAGCAACTTTGACCATCAAATTGTGTAGTCTACTATAGATCTCAAGCTCTGTATGCAATCATCGTGTAGAATACCGCAGCAAACATTGGAGGAAGAAACATGAGCAACAATCATATAGAACTTTGTGAGGAAGATAGATCCTAATTAGGGATAGAGAATCTCAAGAAGGTTTTCTCGTTGCTAATAGTGGGGTGGCTCCCACTAAGGCTCCAGGTGTAGTACTCGTCATCCGTAACCCACACCGTTGCCAATTGCACAAGAAGCCAAATGGGCAACCCCTTATTTGACTTGATTGACAACTCTCAAATGGAACAGATGCCCCTCGCGCCATGAGAGGAAGACACAGCTCCCATGGAAGAAACTCCATTGAAACAGCACGTAGAAGGCAGAGGAATTAGACTCCCATTAACACAGGAGATTGGCTGGGGCCAGTACCCCCTCCCCCCCCAAACTCTCCAACAACGACTTGAAGGCCAGAAGAAACGAGGACAAAGCAAATGGAGACGGCAGTCACCTTCATCGACTTGAGCTGGAAGCCGTTGGTGGAAATTGCAATGGAGCAGCTGGAAGAACTGCGAACGGAGCAAATCAGAAAAAAAAAGTGCATGGTTATGGATAGACTCCTGAGGGCCTCTCCAGGTTACCCTAACCTTCTCAAGTGTCTCAAAATTCACATACTTGATTCCTTTCTTTCAATTCAAATGCTAGCTCATGGATACTTCAAAATGGAGTTTCTAGATGAAGGAGCCACCAGATGCATCATCAAGGCCCACACCAATAGGAGTGGACGCACACTTAGCTTCTTTCGCTAGAAAGATGGCTTCTCAACAGAGAACTCTAACTCTAATTTTGAACCTAAGCCTTCGATCTTGGTGCAATTCTTGGGACTGGACTCAACGCTTCAAGTAGAGTCATGGCTACGCCACATGGGCTCCATGATCGGCTAGGTCATTTCAGTAGAAAGCTCCTATATAGCAAGCAAGAGAGTCACTTCATTTAAATTTCCACAAAATTAACCAATAACCTACTTAAACTAATGTGGATCATGCAGCTTCAACCATGTTAGTTTAACAAGGTTCTATTGTAGCAACCAATTTGTAAATCTTACATCTTGTAGTTTTTCATAAGGTTGCTGTGCCAAAAGATAAAGTACAAATGACACTTTCAAGGCAAATAGATTATATAATTATAATCACAATTACAAATAAAAAACAAATAATATTTAATGTATTATAATAGTTATTTATGTGTAAGAGTTGAATGAAAAAAATCCATACAAGACATTGAACACATTAACCATGTATTCATCATTGACACAGGGAATAATTCCTCAAATATTGGGTTAAATTTTAAACGGCTTAGCCTATTTTTTCTCAATCACATTAAAAGTTGGGAATTTTAAAACATTTGGTTCCAAAAACAATGTTATTTCTTTTTTCTTCTTCCAGATTTGACCGTAGGAACTTGCAATAAACTTATGAAAGGAAACATCGTGAAATTTTCATGAAGTTGACCATACATATTGAGAGATATGTGTCAAGTACAGACTTTGAGTAAGAACAAGATAAAGAAAGCAAAGAAACAAAACAAGAACACAAGAATGTATTGAAACTAAAAATTGGAGATGTATTCTACACAATAGCAATACCAGGTAAAACTAAGAAAATAAGCTAAAGTTTAAAGGCCAAAGACTAGGATGGCAAGATGAGTTGTTGAGATTGAGGAACTTTTCAATCTCAAATCATGTATATACTTGATGATTGGAGCTTCAAAGTCATGCTTGGAAGTTGTTTGAGAAACTTCTTTAAGTTAGAAAGACGCTTGAAGAGTTTCTTCTAGCTTGGAAGGTGCTCAAGCTGCTTCTGCTAAATTAGAAGCTTCCAAGGAAGTTTCTAACCTTCTAAAATATTCTAAAAACTTCTAACCTTCTAGAACTTCCTAAAACTTTTTAGATCGTATTAACACATTATATAACCTTCTAAAACCTTCTAGTAGTTTTCACGCTTTAACACCATATTTGTTATAATGAGAGTTTTCTAGTGAAATGAGAGGTAAAATATCCAAAATTCAAAAAAAATTAGGTCAACTTGACAAAAGGTTTTAAATCAATTTAACTCAAATCAAGCTGAATTGACATAAAATCTTTTAGATTCAATCTAAAATTGAAAGGTTTTATGTCAATTCAGCTCAAAAATCAAGCTAAAAACTCTCATTTCAATGGAAATTGGTGATTTATGATGGAAATTGGTGATTTTGGACAAAATCTAACATGTTTATTTTGAGAGGTCTCCATTCTCTCATTATAACAAATATGGTGTTCTTTGAATACTGGCTAATCTATGCATGTTTGTAACAATATGAGCATTTGAAGTTAGTACACATAATAATTTCTTTGACCTCTGTTTAAAAGTTTCAAGCTCTTTTTACCATGCTTGGTGGATTTTTTTTGCATTACAGATGTAAAAGAGATTTATTCAACATGCTCAAAATTGTGTTAGCATATCTCCACAAGTTTTCAAGCACAACAAACACTTGAAACATTCTCTACATGGGCTTGCATTGCAAACATGTGCTTGAAATTAACACTACACTAAGGTTTTTTGCAAACCAAAATTTCCAACGATTGTTTTCAAAAACTTAGAAGTTCAATTGTGAATTGGAAGGTTTAACTTCACTGACAACCACAAAAAAAAATTGGAAAAATTATAATATCTACTAACTATTGCATTTCAAAAATCACTATATTTATCTAATGCAATAATGAGTTTATCTAGTACACTATTGCTTTAAATATACTCTAGTGAAGGATCATGCCTTCATTTGTTACCTGTGATAGAAGTCAATAAAAAATGGCATACCTCACATGTCCTCTGAACAACAAAGAACCTATAAAACACCAATAAATTTTGAATTCTAATTCTAATTTAGATAAATATTACACCCCCACACAATTCTTGCAAAATTCTATTTTAGAAGGAAAATAATAAAAAACTCCAAAATCTAATCAAACAAGCCCGCCCAAAATTCATTTTGTCCCATGTAGGGACAATGGGCTTTTAGAGGTTAAAAAAGGTTTTAAATGGACGTCAATCAAATCAAAATGATTTTAGCTAGAATTGTGGTGTTGATTTGTAATACTTGCTTTCTTGCTAAAATGAAACATCAAAGTCTCCAAGGAGTTTAGTGCAATTTAGGTTTTAGATTGTGCTCCATTAGAATTGTTTGGCAACTTCACTGGGACCATGTAAAACTTTTGACAACAAAATCCATTTTGTAACACTCCAATATAATTGAAATTCATGTTCTCGATGGTCGCAAATTTCCTTGTTTGTTACAATTGTTACAAGTTGATTGCTCATTGCACGTGTGCACTCAGTTTAGCTGAAATGCTGTGAATTATAGGAGGCTCCCCTCTTTTTTGCACACAAATTGCATGCTGTGAAGCAGGGGTTTTTTTTGTACTGTAGCATTGCTACGTGCAATTTCCTGTGAGGAGCATATTGCAAGGGACAGCAATGCATTTGCTAAACACAAATATTATTATGGCGAATCTGGCTACAAAGAGCCAGACTGTGAAGGGCATGGAAGTTGACTGGATAGTGTAGAAGGCTTATATCCGCAGTTTGGGCAAGATCTTTAGATCCACACATAAAATCTACACCAAATAGTGCATTTAGGTTGTCCCATACTGATTTCTTGACATTCCACATTATTTAAATATTTGCTGTTACTACATCAGCTTTTATCAATAATTTTTGTGATAAATAATTTTTAAAGATTGGACAACTACAACAAAGCTACAAAAACACTAACTAATAACTTCCAAGTTATAAACCAAGTGAAATTTTAATATGTAAAGAGTTACATGCACTTCCAAGTGGGCAAGTGGTGGGTCATGAGGTAACTTTCCAAAGTAAGGCAACATAATTGTTGGGGCAACCTAAATGCACTATTTGGTGTACATTGAATATTGCATTTAGGTTGCCTTGATAATTAGGTTGCCTTACCCTGAAAATTTACCTTGTGACTCATCGTTTGGTCACGTGAAGGCGCATGCAACTTTCTAGATTTTAGAATTTCACATGGTTTATGCCGTGGATGCCACTAATTTGTTTTTCCGGAGCATTCTTGTTGATGTCAAACTCTTTGAAAATTGTTCATTACAATAATTACTGTTGAAATTTGTTGTAGTAGCAATAAATATTTATTTTGTGTAGAATGCCAAAAAAATTAGTTTGAGGCAATCTAAAAGCAATATTTATTGTAGCATCCATTGTTATACTTCCCCTTTTTAAACTAAATTTAGAACTGAATAATAAAAGTCACAAAAGATTACATCTTCCGTTTGGCAACCACACACTCCTTCACCAAGCCATTAACCCTTAAACTTTGTTGAGGCCAGTTTGTGGCTTTTGGATGATTGAATGTTACTATGGATAATGCAACAACATTGTTTCTCATCCAAGATTCAGTTGTGACATAGATAGTGCACTCTAGTATATGTACATGGATAGCTTTTGCATACACAATGCTCACATAAGGGTCCCACTTGCCAATTGAGTTGTAAAGATGCACCATTGTGTAGTGTAATTTAAGTTTTGAGGGTCCTTTTACCAAAACTTAGGGTAAGCTCTTAAAATAATGTGTTTTGAGTTTGAGCATAACTAGCAATAGAAAGTTTACTAAATCTGTATTTTTCTTGTGCTTTAAGTTTTTGAAAAAAAATAGTATTGAAAAATATAGTATAAAACAAGTTGAATACCTATTACCATGGTATAGTTACTTTTTCTAATTCTACTAACATGAGAAAAAAAATTCCACCATGACAGATTGTCATTGTGATTCACATCCATGATAAAAAAATTGGCATGATTGAACACACATTTTGTAATTGGTATGAGTTTCTTTAACATTTGTTTCAAGGAATTACAATAATTTCAAATTTTCACCAAAATCTATGATTTTTTCTAATAAATGTAGTATGCACATACCTTCTTCTACTAATATTGTAATATTGAAATTTGATGTTAATTACATTGCCAATATAACTTCTAGAAAATGATTGTAATTCTATAGAAGACCCACAGTTGTAGGCCCATCCTTTAAGGGTTGAATCTTGGTTTTCTATTGGTCGCACTACACGCACCCAACAATGTAAAACAAATATATAATAATTGAATAGAAATGGATAGAATCAACAATGTATGCACATTTATTCATAAAATCTACCAATATTGATAGTTTCATCCAAAATTTGGATAACTTTTTATTTGCTTGGGGAGGGATTTGAATGTTTCACCTAGTTTTTTCTAATTTTACAAGTCTTGTAAACCCATTTACCAATGTAAATGTAGACTTGAGCATAACTTTTACATTTCTTTTTATCCATCCCATGCCCCCATGCACCCATGTCCCCCATGTGCCTGTGTGCCCATGTCCTCCATGCGCGTATTCCCTAGAACTGGTAACACCGGTCAGTTAACAACCGAATAGACAGGTCCAACATGAGCTTTTTTATAAATAGTAGATGGTAACCAATAAATTGAGGTCATATTTTGGCAAGAAATTGCCCAAATGTAAATGCTGCCTTTCACCTTATCATAATGGCACCTTACTGTGGATACAAATACTTATGTATTCATGTAAATAGATTCTTTGAATAATTTGGAGATAAAAATGAATTTAGCCCCTAAAGGACCAATGCCCTTTTGGGGGACAAATGGGATTTTGGGCAAGTACTTATGGTTAAACTACTTTGCATGATTTTTTGAAACTTTTATTGAAAATGGGGAATTCAAAAATTTAAGTGGGCATCTATTTTTTTCTTCGTTCCAACACTTATTGAAGAAATTATGCATAAGTTTCTAAAAAACAAATGAGGGGGGCAGCTAAAAATTTCTTTAAAAATTACATTTAAAAATAATAATAATTTGAAGTTAGTTCTCTAGATTTACACATATGTGGGGAGCTTTGAATCGTTCAATTTTGATTTATGAGTGAAAGTTTTAGTTTGGGGGCAAGTACGGGATTTCCAAACCTCCATTCTTTTTGACTTTGGTGCTTTACTTTTTTGAGCTCTTTGTGAATTTGATTTTTGACTTTTTTTTTCCAAGTTGTAGTAGACTAAGTTTCCTTGGTTTTTGCCATTTGGATCAATGTAATTCATATTTCTCAATTTTACATAAATCCTCCAATTTTTGCCTAGTGTACATATGCAAATTTCATGACCTTACAACATTGCAAGATTTTACAAAGTATAATCCACACCTCCAATTCATTTGAAATTTCTCCCACACTTACTTAACTTGGTCTTCTACTTGGTAAAAATATACCTCAAATTTGCGTAGAGCAATTTTTTTGATTTAGCAGCAATCAAATGCTTTTGAAAATTTTGGGCAGCAGGAAAAATAAGTTTTTTCTACACTTCAAATGTCAATATCTCACTCCTCTACTTCTAGAATGAGCTAATTTTATTCCAGAGGTAACTTTTGTAGTCTAGGGCAAGATCTCTTCGTAGGATTTCCAAAAAAAACTCTTTTTCCTACTTTCCTACTCATTCCCCCACACTAGTAGAAAATTTAGCACAAAAGCAACAAAATTTCAACCAAAAACTATTGATTTTTTTTGTGGATTTGGTCAAGTTGATTTGGGTACTTTTCAACACAAGTGTGTTGATTTTCTATTGATTTTTTGTTGATTATGTGCTATTTTTTGTTAAATTTTTGTTGATTTTTTGTTAATTTTCACGTATTTTATGTTGTTCAATTCAATTTTTTTAAATTTTTAAATTTTTTTTTCATAGAATTTTATTTTATTTTATAAAAAAATGAAAATTTTTATGGGCCGGGCAGCTGCCTGCACCATCGGGCATTAATATGTGAACCACACCCTTTGAACCACTGTACCACACCCCTGGGGTAAATTTTAGATTTCTACCATCAAAAATTTGAGTTTGAGAATTTCAAATTCAAATTTGGACTTACAGACCATGATATTGTCTAGGACCATAAAAAAGGTTGTAATTCAACAACACCCAATGAAAAAGCTTATCTTTTTTTACAAACAAAAGTAAAATTATCAATCTTCTCCCTAACTAAACTTTTTCATTGGGTGTTGTTGAATTGCAACTTTTTTTATGGTTCTAGACAATACCATGGTCTCTAAGTCCAAATCTGAATTCAAAATTTTCAAATTTGCTTTTTGATGGTAGAAATCTAAAACTTACCCCGTGGTATGATATAGTAATTGGAAGGGTGTGGTACACATATCAATTCCCATCTTTTAAAGCTTATAAAATTATTTTGTAAGCTTGTTTTTTTTTAATTCATTTGGTTAGTAATAGAAGGAAAAATACTAAAAATACCCTTTAAGTCTTTCAAAATATCAAGTTTACGCCAAAAATATTTGAAACATAAAAAATATTCCTTACTTTTTGTAGGAATATCAAAAGTACTCCTATTGTTTTGGAAAAATAAAAATAAAAACTCTTCTATTTTGAAATGTTAAATATATCCTTATGTTATTTGAAATGTAAAAATCACCTCTGGTTTCTTGTAAGAATTTGCATTAAACTATACACTTGGTTATCATATAATACAAAGATATAAATAATTTAAAATAGTTGAGGAGCATTTCTAATATTTTCCCAATATATTAGAAGCATTGTTGATATTTATACAAAAAGGAAAGATATTTTTGGTACTTTTAATCCTTGAGGGACATATATGATTTTTTCAAAGAATTGAGGAGCATCTTTTATATTTGTTTGTAAAGAAATTTTGGTATTTAAAATAACAAAATGTTGTACTTTTTATACAAAATTTTGTTGAATTAGTGAAATTGTGTCCAAAAGTGTCCAGACCAACAGAAAACTGTTGATTTTTTTGTTATTATGATCATGTTTTTACTTGACTTTAAATGCTGCTAAGTTTAAATCTAACCAAATTGTGAAAAGAAAAGAAAATAAAACTAGTCAATGTACACTCAAACTTCTAAATGATTTTTTTATTTTTTTAAACTTCTTTTGTTTTTTAAAACTTTTTTTTTTTTAAAACTTCAAATCATTTTAATGAGGTCCAAAAAGATTTTAGAAAGATTTCAAAAACAAACCTAAACTATTGTGATAGTTTTTTTGAAAGTATTTTGATGACTTACAAAAAGATTCCTAAAGGACTCTAATTCAGTCTAAGAGATTCTATTTCTATAAGTATTTTGAAGTACTTTAACAAATTTCATAAAGATTTTAAAAAGATTCTCAAAGATTCCAAAAAGGTTCTTGAAAATTCACAGAGATTCTCAAAGATTTTTAAAATTTCCAAAAAGATTCTCAAAAGATTCCCAAAGATTCTCAAAGATTCTCAAACATTCTCCAAGCTTTTCAAAGCTTCTAGGAAGATTCCAAGAAGATTCTTAAAGATTTTCAAAAATTCTCAAAAAATTTCAAAATTCCTAGAACATTTCTAAAGATTCTCAAATATTCCAAACTATTCTCAAAGATTCTCAAGAATTCTCAAATATTCCTAAAAGATTCTCAAAGATTCCAAGAAGATTCTCAAAGATTCCAAGAAGATTCTCAAAGATTCCAAGAAGATTCTTAAAGATTTTCAAAAATTCTCAAAAAATTTCAAAGATTCCAAAAAAATTTAAAAAGTTTCCCAAAGATTTGCAAAGATTCTCAAAGATTCCTAAAAGATTCTCAAAGATTCTCAAAGATTCTCAATTGTCCTCAAACATTTTCAAAGATTCCAAAAAAACTTGAAAAAATTTCCAAAGATTCTCAAAGATTCCTAAAAGATTCTCAAAAAATTCTCAAAGATTCTCAATTGTCCTCAAACATTCTCAAGGATTCCAAAAAACTTGAAAAGATTCCCAAAGATTTCCAAAGGTTCTCAAAGATTCCTAAAAGATTCAAAAGATTCTAAGAAGATTCTCAAGATTCAAAAATCTTGAAAAGATTCTTGAATATTCTTAAAAATCCTCAAAAGATTCTCAATGATTCCCAAAAGATTCTTAAAGATTCACAAAAAATTCCCAAAAGATTCCCAAAAGTTTCCAAATTTTTTGTTGATTTAGATAATGGTGTCCAAATCAACAGAACGTATTTAGTTTTTTACAAAATTTTTGTTAAATTAGTCAATTAGCATGGGCAAATGCCCAAATCAACAAGAAACTGTTGGATTTTTGTTGTTTTGGACGGAGTTTTCTACTAGTGCCAAAAGTGGCAATTTTCAATAACTTTCATAGAAAAAAGGGCTTGGTCCTTTAGGGGTTAAGTAAAAGATCATAATTCCAAACTTTGCATACACATAATCCAATGATGTAATTGACTATATTAACCCTAAACATCCTATTGGCATAGTGGATATGTTGTTGTATAACCAACATTTGCTACTAACAAGTAGTTTTGATTTAAGATCTCAAATAGCTCACTAAGAACCACATTGACGTATATTCCAACTTTTTTGTTGATCTCAAACATTGTAAAGGTGTGAATTGTTTTAAATACAAAAAAATACCATGTAATACATTGGCCACAAAGGGTCACTTGGATATTCAAGGGTTAATGATGACAACCACTATGAACAGTGTTGAAGGTGAGATATCATCCAAACATATCAAATCTTTATTGAAATTGACCTTCAATATAAATTTGAACTTCTCATTTAGCACAACTTTATTAGAATCATAACCTGATTATTTGGCTCTTTGTGAATTTTTAAAATGGTTGTCAAACCTTAACCCCTAAATGCCCAAGGCCTTACTGAACTTCTTGGCATTTCCAAGAAAGTGAACAATCAATCAATCTTTTCATAAATCTCATTAAGTTTTTAAAACTGTAACCGTACAAATTTGAACTTGACATATTAGAGATTACACAGAAAAAGAAAACACAACAATGTCACTTATAGTTTGAATGATTATAACGTTTGAACATGAGGGTGTTAAAAATGCAAAAGTGCCTTGAAGTCTTTTGATCCTCATTTCACATGTCAAATCTAAAAAGTTGGTCATCAAAAAATATGAGGTTTAAGGTCATTACATGTTTAACCTCAACCAATTTACGGCTTTCAAAATCTACTCTTGTATTTTTTTTTAAATGGATTTCTAATGTGGATTTTTCTCCAAGCTCTAGTGTATTTGAGGCTCATTTTCAAGATCTTCCAACACTAGAAATCTCAAGATTGCAGTGGACACCCTTGTACAAAATCTTGAATAGAAAAATCATGAACATTCTTTTTCAAAATCAGATTTTTGATGTTGAAAATAGACTTCAACACAAACTTGTGTTCAAAAGAAATACCTAAGTTAGTGTTTTGATAAGATTTTATTTGTCTTCAAAGTTTTGCTAACACCCAAATTGGGTGCCTTGGGTATTTAGGGGTTAAGCAAAAAACACCACTTGTGAAGAGTCAATGAGATTTTGGGATTAAAAACCAAAAACTTCTCACACAACAACTTTAAAAAATTGTATTTTTTGAAATTAGGTATCAACAATATTTAGATATATGAATGTTTCAATACATGGATATCATGTTTTTAATGCTCATTAGGTAATTTGTATTGCAATAAAATTGATTAATAGCACTCAAAGTATCAATTCCTGTAGAACATTACTTGGTACACCTACACTTTGTTCCAAAAAGAACACATGGTAATATCACTAAGTCTTATTGTTATCGATATTTTTGGATAACTTGCTTCTACTTTAATTTAGTAAATACTTGATTAATTATATAGTTTTCTACTTTAATTTAGTAAATACTTGATTACTTATATAGTTTTCTGTAAATGAATTTTAATCATCATAATCATGTCCGGATAGATGATTGAATTATTTCCAAAGTTAAGATAAAATAGAACAATTGTGCATGAAGTCTCTTTTATAGACAAAACATTCATTACAAGTTGTATTTTAAAAACATTATGTCATCCAAGTCTAAAACATGACACTATTGTACTTCAAACATATTATTTTATATACTATGGAAGAAGACAACTCAATTCTTAGAATATAGTGAAGGAATGATTTTGAGGTTTGATTACATGGTTTTATGTTCCATCCATCTTTTTCAAAGTGTTAATTGCAACTATTGACCATTATAGTTGGCTTAAAGTATCTATACTGTTACACATTTGAGGTTTAATATATGCAATACTTAGATGCTAAATGCTTGATGTTTTAATAGAGATGCTTCCATTATATAGATATACGTTTATTATCTAAACTTATTTAGATTTCAATAAATGAAGAGCTGAAGCAAAAATGATGGTTATGATAAGAACTACGGTTTGATGACTACGTAGCGGCCGTTGATACCAATGCATTGTACTATCTTGTCACTTGCACAACTAAAAATGGGTAAGTAGTAGGTTGGTTATGTCAATTTTATGTATTACTAGCGTGCCAATCTATAAACTGCTATCACCGCTCAACGAGTCCGATTGAATTTGAACCCGGATCGGTGGGTGCTCAAAGACGATTATTATCCAGCTAACTAAGTCCACAATTTGGCAACTGAAAATAAGCATTCAATGCTTTTGTATGCTCGCAATGGCACGTAGCCACCTTATGGTGATATTTGTTTTATATTTGTTCATATCTATGTATTTATTTAGATGTTTGGAAGGTATATGTAGTTTACATTTTTTCAAATAAAATTATCAAAGAATTGTAATAAATTTTGAAATGTAAAAGGAGAAGATGTAAGGTATTTTTAACGGAGTAGAAGATTTAGAAGTATGGGTGGATGTGCTTCATTTCCTTACCATAAGAAGGAAAAAAGTAGAAGAGAAGATTCTTGAATGTGTTGATGTGTGTGAGAATAAATAATCGGAAAGAAAAAATAAATCCACAACTTTGTAGAGACATAATTTAAAATATTTTAAATTGAAATTTAGAAGATTTTTTTCTTGCGCAATCATCTTTCTAAAATAATTTTGTAAGTCTGATTTGAATTTATAATGCAAAAAATATGAGTGTTTGAATTTTGAAGTTCCAAAATCAATTCATAAAGAAAAACAGAGACTTTGATAAGCCATAATTTAGAATTTGTATGTGAATTTGCAATAAGATTTGGAATGAGTGTTTATCATTATCTTAGTTTTTTTAAAAGTCATTAAATTTGAAATTTAGAGCTTTTATTAAAAAGTTATGGAAGTATGAAGAATTGGAGGTGGTTATCTTTTTGCTGGAAGAATGTCAAAATTTTGAAGAACCACAATTTCTGGAGAATTCAAAGTTTTTTTGTCAAAATTTTAGAAGTGATAGATTGTTGTAATAGCGTTTCAAATTATTATCATTCATTTTATTTGAAGTTTTATTGAAAGATTTATAGTGTGTAGAAGTTGGGAGGTTGTATGCTTTTTAAATTTTTGAGACCCAAACTTTGATTGAATATAACTTATGAGTTAAGTTTTAATTTTTGATATTTTTTTTAATAATTTGTACCTAATTATATTAACTTTTAAAATTGATATCATACTTATATGATAGAGTTGTAGAACAAAAGTTATAGATGTTTAAAGAGATAGTAATTAATTTGCAAGGAGGAAGAAGGACTTCTACTTTCAAACCGCATAACTTTTGAACTGTAGTTTAGAATGAGTTTAGATTTTAACAAGTGTTAATTGATTAAAAAAACTTTCTAAAATACTATTATATTTAGTATTTGAATTTTTGAACCATTTGTGATAATAGATAGAAGGTCGTAACATTTCTAAGACTTGTTGCTTGTGATTTTTTCTTTTGTTTTTGTTTTTTTAAATATGAAAATTTGAAAACATGAAGATTTCAAAAAAATTTATTTAAATTTATTTTTTATGTATGTGTGAAATGTGATTTTATTATTTTTAATTGGATTTGAAGGCTCGTTGTCATTTTATTTTATTTACATTTTGTAAATATTGTTTTGAGTAGTTTGAGTTAAATCATACTCAACCTCATTTAACGTCGTGGCAATAAAATGGAATTGATCACCTATACGATTCAAGTTTTTTTTATTCTCACCGTTTGAAATTTTGGCCAACGGATAGTGAATTTTAAGTTTAAAGGTTCATTATTCAGAAGACAGCTGGTGCTTGTCATCCCGTTCTACCTGTCTCGTATCTCGTGAGTTCTTATCCCTACTTTGACCCTTATACTTCTAGAGTTAACCACATGATAGACTAATAGAAAACAGAATATTAAAGGTAAAAGATCAAAGAAAGAAGATTGATGAGATTATCAAATTAACAATGCAAAATTGCAGTTAGACACTCAGCATGTTCTCAAAACACACTACTTGACATTAAGTACCTTCCATATATTCTTTTAACATTTAAATCGGACATGTCAAAAATTGACCCTTGTAGTCACTATTCACCTCAAGGTTAGTGAGTTTTATCTTATTCTCCACTTGGTAATTAGTCAATTAACTATTTGTAAGTATGTTTGAACAGCAAAGGTAGATGACAATAATTTTGAAGGTTTTTCAAAAATAGATGTAAATACTTGACAAGTCAAATGAGGGTGCGGATGCTCTCATCCTCAAGTTGCATGATTGTTTACGTTACTATTGAAAATGATTGTTGTGGAGAATGAGACTATTGATAAAAAAGTTCTTAAGAAGAATTCCTATTTCACACAAAAGTGGCACTATTTTTGTCACTAGTTTAACCACTAAAAGACCAGACCTCCCATTTTAGAAACATAGCAATTTTGAGTAGGTACTTGTGATTGGAGCTTTTCATATTTTAGGCTGAAATTCTAACAAAATGTGGAGACAAGGCTTGTCTTTCATATGCACTAAATTTCATGACATTTGGAATTATTAGTAAAAAGTTATGGGCTGATATGTTGTTTTTTACATTTGTCAGGCAGCTTGGGCAGATTTCTAAAAATAATTTTTTTCAAAAATAAAAATTTGAAAGGTTTAGGAGATTTACATGAATGTAGGAAGCTTTGAATCATTTGGTTTCAATCAATGAGATGAAAGTTATGAGTTTTTGTTTGCGGGCGGTTATGGATTCTCTACATTAAAATAAACTTTGAAGTTCTTTATTTTACTCAATTTTCAACATTTTGGAAAAAAAATAAAACGAAAGGATGAAGATTGTTTATTACAACATTATGACCATTGGGATTGGCATTTTTCATTTCCATAATTATATTCCTAACAATTTTGTGTTTTGAATCATTTTCTACTTTTTCTTACTTACTAATTTTTTTCCATATGTTATACAACTCCAAATGATTTGAAACTTTTTTGACATGTACTCTACTTAGGTAGAATAAGGAATATAGAAAAGCACCACCCACATGGCCTTTTTTCCTTAGAAATTTCACCTTCCCAAGGGTAGCTGCCCAGTTTTTCACGAGACATTTTTGAATATTCAAACGATTCTAACTTCCAATCCAAGTGGTGGAAAACTCTGAATTTTTTTCCACATCTTCTAAAACTATTCTTCTACAAGATCCTATGGCCACATATGCATAAAAATATTTTTGTTTTCAAATTTGGTTGATGCTCTAAAAATGACAGTTTTGAAGAGTTTTTAGTGAAAACTTCGTTTGGTCCTTTAGGGGTTAAACATCTTTTTGGTTACCTGTCCGGCCTTTCATAAAAATCATAAAAAAAACACAAGGAAACGTCTGGATGAGAAAACCCTTTTCAAGCACATTTCTCCAGAATTGAAGAGTGTACAGAATCTCAGCCTTTGACAACAACATGGTGGGACGTTGCTTCGATGCAAACAGAGTCCAGAACTGCGAGCCTTTTTTTTTCTGGGGATGCAACCACAAGTCATGTTTGAGCATGCAGACTTGAATCCTACGAAATTCTTTAGAAATCATACTCCCCACCTCGAATACCCCAGCGCTGCATCTTTGCCAACATGTTGGCTTGCGTGCAAGCAATCATGGCATTGCAAACTTTTGCAGCCTCCAGCTCTTTAGCTAAAGTAGCTCTAACACGAGTTCCGATGACTCGTGATGGCAGCTTTCTCGGTAAGCTAATTGCCATTAAATAAGCTTATACTGTATACAGTGAAATCGACCAGGGGGTTCCTAATGGGGAGAAGCTCTAGACTCTAGAGGTGAGGATGGAGCTGTGAATAGAAAAGCAATCTCTAACAATCTCTAACATGCTGGTTGTCGCAGCTTAGCATGCAGCGCAAATCAATTGGTTATCAACGACACGAAAATCTCCCTCGGTACTTGATCACACCTTTGCTGTCCTGCTATTTAAACAGATTATAGGTTACAGTTCCACACCGGGTGCTGTGCCTTACTTTTACTCCATCGTAAAATCACTGGAAGTGGACATGCCTCGGAACTTCTCCAATTCTAGGACAATATGTCGTCTATGTGGTGATGTTCTTGGACTTTGCTTTGATTCTTGATTAGCGATTAGTGTATGATCAAAAGAAGTAGTCAAAGCATCTCTTGCCACCCATTTAAAGAAACGGAAACTAGGTTTGGAGGGGACTGGAGTAGGTTTGGAGGGGATTGGAGTAGGAAGTAGTGAGGTCGGGCGTGAATTTCCCGTGCAATCCATGGCGACAACAGTATCATGGAGCCCTCCCGCCCTAATTTCCTTTTTTTTGCATCCATGTGCACATCACGGGTTGTAAAGGGGTTTGGTACAAAGCTGAAATTTTTAGTGTATTTGGCCCAACCTAAAAGGCTTGTGCTTGCACATCGACAAGTACATTGTTATTGGAGACTTGAAACAAAGAAGCCATTACGGGTTGAACTTGAAGGGGTCATTTGGCAGGTGGCAAGAGATGCTCTCGCACCTTCACCCCATTCTCAATCTTAAGAGAATAGGGATATGACAATCTCTCAATTGCGGAAGCCCCATTTTTCGAATATTGAGAATATTTTTTCTTCATTTCAGAAGAGAAGAATGGGCATGAAGAACTTTTAGTATGTGAAGCTTTTACCAATGCTTGTCTCCTTTTTACCTAGCTCTTCTTGCTTTCACCCTCTTATTAATTGAAAATCTTGGTTGCGTGTGTGAATGCAACTTGCTTTCTTACTGCATCACCGCTTTCTAAGTAAGCTCATTCTCTAATCTCCACCACTCACAAAAGGGGAGTCACACCTTCTTTCATGGAGAAGTGCTCCCATTGATTCCTATTTCCACTTCACAACTTTTCATTCTTCATAGAAATTTCATTCTCGGAGAAGCTGTGTGACTAAGGTAGGAGGCTTGAAAAGTGATGCATGTTAGAAAATGAGTTCCATAGGTAGCCCAAGACTAGATATGAGGTGATTCTTAAATAGATCCTCCTTAGTCTTAAAAGAAAAACTGTCTTTTATTGCAAGAGCCAATCACAAGTCTTGATTTCATCTAATCTCTTTATAAATCACAAGGGGACGGTTTATGGAAGATCTAGAATCACAGATAGCCTACTACAAAAAACTTTGAAAATTTATCAACAATTCAATAATACCTCAAAAAATATGAAAAAATTTGGGTTACATTTTGCATCCATTTCTCTTTGTCTGAAAATTATACAAAAATCTTCCGATCTGGAAAAGACCACGAAAAAGCAGATCAGCCCTTAAAAGGCCGCTTTTCGAGCCCCCTACCTTACCCGTAATGAGTTTGTTAGAAAATTTTCATCATACGGGCTGTCCATATGCAAAGTTTTAGATGAGTAAGTGATGCTCGACAGAATAAATAGCGAAGGTATACAAGTAAACAATGGGGAATGCCACCATTGCTCTTACATACGTGTTATCGCCACAGTTGCAAGTAGCTCTGCCCTTCTTTCATGGCCATGCATCTACGCACGATGATAGTTCTAAACCCCGAACCCTAAAATCCTTAAACCCTAAATCCTAAAGTCTGAACACCGAACCTGACCCCTAAGCATGGCGACAGGAGCAGTGCTGTGTTTGCGTGCTCAGCCCGGAGCTCCGGACCACTGCTATGGTTCGGAGAAGTTTCTGCCAACAGCCACTAACAGATTGTGCGTGGAACAGTTCAGCTGATGGTACACATGTATTTTTTGTCATTAAAATGAATGAATAAAGAATTCTTTATAATTTCTTCAATGAGCTATGGCGTTGATAGCACCTGATATTGTGGTCATTCGACTCGTTGTTCCATATCTTGAACAAAACAAGTCGAATTGAGTTATAGCAAGAGGTGAAACATGCACCACCTTTACACCCAAAAGAGGGGAAATGCCTCGCACTCTATTTCAGAGAAATTAATGATATAATTCTAATTTGCTCATAGCCAATCGACCATCCATGTAATTGAACATGACCTCGTCACCCCTTCTGCTCCTGCAAGATAGTCATGCTGTTAGTGCTGTTAGGATAAACGCATCCCCTAGAAACTAACATAATCAAACAGTGAGTTCGTTGATAAACATTCCATGTTCATAGTATAAACCAGAACCTAATTCTATTTTTTCCACGGTTGATTTCGACCTTTTCTCGAAGGACCCCGTCAAGCCTACCATTTTTCCTCACGGGATTGAGGACGTGGGTTATGAAACAAGCAAAAGTCGGTCAATGCAGCGGACTGACAATTTCAGACTCGAGCACAATACCGCCCTACTTTTATCTTGGGGCGAAGGACTACCAAACCTCCCAGCATTTTTCAAATTGCTCTGGACCAGATTTTTCTGCAACCAGTCTAGTCAACAACGCCAGTAAGAATAGTAGGTGACTGGATGCTCATTTTGAGTATATTTAAGTAGGTGTGGACTGTGGAGTACACTTGGGGGCATGACACTGATGCCGGTTGGTGTCGCAAACCGCTGATCTCGCAGATCTTGCAGGTGTCAAAGGTGTGCGCTCATCTTCAGACTTGGTCGTGGTAAATGGTCGTCAAGAACGTTTAAATGTAGGTCATTATCTACGTGGTTATTCGATTTGATGGACAAACACGACCCAGTTGCAGGCTAAAAGCCTTGAAACTGAAGCAATTCAAGTAGCACTTTTCCTCGCAGACACCGCTCATGCAGTGTAACTTATTCGTCGCTTGCAACAGGGACCGAGGAAGACAGCGAGAGGGACACAAGGATCATCCATTGCGTGATGCGTAGGGACAGAGTACTGTCCACGTTCAAACGGCTAAGAAAAGGAGTCATTATCGCCACGCCGGACATGCACCTAAAAAATGCTCCCCAGCCCCAGCAAGGCAGGCAAGATCAAGGAATCCAGGAAATATCTATTTTTTGAAATTCAGCATTTCGTAACTCTGAAGAACAGTCACTCGTTTCTGTCCGTTTGTATGCTTATGGCGTCCATCTGATGCCGGGGCCACACAGGCCCAGAAACCGGCTGCTTGAAGAGGCGGTTTTAAAAAACTGCGGTTCCAGCAGCCGGTTTCTAATTTTCAGGCCACACATGCATTGTAACAAAACGACGTTTTTTTTTTTTCTTGGCCGGGGTTACATAATATGTCATTTTGTGGGGGCCAGGGTAAAAAGTTTTAACTAATCTATAAACAAAAGTTGAAGTAAAAATCTGCCCACAATTTTGACAATGGTCAATTTTTTTTTCCTTCATTATTCGAGACTAAAACTAAATCTTTGAATGTAAATGCAAACTCAAAACTCCCAAATTAAATCTCTTGATAAATGTCTAAATTCTTGCATTTTTTAGCAAATAAAAAGGATAAGATTTTCCACCTTAGCCCCATAAAATGGCATGCTATCTAACCTCAATCC
The DNA here is from genome assembly GCA_963920765.1 of Ulota crispa. NCBI lineage: Eukaryota > Viridiplantae > Streptophyta > Bryopsida > Orthotrichales > Orthotrichaceae > Ulota > Ulota crispa. The sequence goes on from OY987242.1 coordinate 19,975,341, forward strand.
TCTATTTTGTATTAAGAAAATACTAAAAAAGTTACTACAAATCTACAACAAGAGATAGTCAATCACCTTTGAAATTAAAATATTGTGAAACCAAAATGTGTTATATTTGATTGGACTTGCGTAATACTACAATGATGATTGATTAATACAAAAATGTATACACAACATCAAAATTAAACTTTCACATGGAGCATGTGTGGCTTAAATGTACGATTTTTGTATACACCTAATAAAATATTATATTTAACAATTTACATATCTTACACCTAAGCTAGAAGATAAGAATCTTACAACTTAGTTGGAAATTTTGTAACTTTTTTTAGGGAATTGATATATGCACACCGGGGTTGATATATGCACATTGGGGGTTGATATATGCACATTGGGGGTTGATATATGCACATTGGGGGTTGATATATGCACACCCCCCTATAGGGTAAATTTTAGATTTCTACCATGAAAAAGATGAATTTGAGAATTTTGAATTTAGATTTGGACTCAAGGACCATGATTTAGTCTAGAACCATAAAAATGTTGCAACTGAACAACACCCAATGAAAAAATTAGCTAGGAGGAAAATTGTTACTTTTACTTTTGTTTGTAAGAAAAGATAAGCTTTTCATTGGGTGATGTTCAATTGCAACCTTTTTTGTGGTTCTAGACGGAATCATGGTCTTTGGGTCCAAATCTGAATTCAAAATTCCCAAATACATCTTTTTCATGATAGAAATCTAAAATTTATCCCAGAGGGGAGTGTGCATATATCAATCCCTTTTCTTTTTTTAATATTATTTGTGATTTGTTCTTAAAATAAAAAATGTCCTAACAAATACACAAAAAGACAAAAAGTTAAATACTGAATGCAATGTGGATTGTATTGTACATGTCATTTTATTATGATTTTACCCATTCTCTTGAAACCACTCTATTTATGTGATTTTCAAAAAAAATAAATTTATTTACATAATCATTGTGTATCACACAATAAAATGAAATGACTCATCAATCTTTCAAAAAAATTGCAATCAAACTGGAATTTCACAAAAAATAATTGTAAACATTTTTCCAGCTTACATCTTAAGTTACAAAATACTTAAATAAAGTAAAATAAGAAAAATCTTGAAACGCCAAAACAAAAAATCATAATAATATTTACATACACGTAATATTAAAAAAATGATACTCACTTGTAAATTTTTAATTATCTTGGAATGTAGTTCATTTGATTTAAACTAAAGGTTCATATTCCCTAAACTCTTGTGTGAATCCTTGGCACAAAAGGAACTGAAACTGTAAATCCCACGCATGTAAGAATAGAGTGTGCATGAAAAAATGACATTTGGCACTCTTTTACAAATTAGTGCCCAATAAATAAACTCCAGTTCAAAACGCCGGTTTGAAAGTTTCTCAAACCGGAGTTTTGAACCGGAGCTTCCAAACCAAAATAGGGGCCAGAAATGGCAGAATCCCGGACTTCTAGCTCCGCCTGGCCAGGACAACGCCGGTTTCAGGCCCTGTGTGGCCCGGCCTTAACTCCAAGTATCGGCTCGATGTACTGATCATTCGTGTTTGTGGGGTCAGGTTGGAAAATTTCAGCTTAGCTTTTTTTTTAATTGGAAAATTTTCATGGATCTCTCTGAAGTTTGCAATATTTACAGAGAAGTTTGCAATATTTACAGAGATACCCCTGCTTTTTCAGAAATTACACATGTATCCTTGGACCAAAAAATTTCTGGCCTTTGTTTTGTTGTGCATACCTCTTCTCTTCTTCTTTTGAGCATATGTTGTTTCTTTTTTATTTCATTACATTCCCTTCTTCAACATTGGTTATAAAGGAAGTACAAGCACAATAAATAAAGGGAGCGATTAGGTGGACACCCCCAGTTGCTACGTGGACACCCCCATAGCCAAATTTATTAAATTTGAGGTTATTATTATTTTGAAATATGAAATAAAATCAAAGCAATACTTTAGTGTACATTTGTGTTTACAAGCTCTGCAAACATACAATAAATTTGTCTCATTCATGACACAGTCAGGAATCAAACCAGTTGCTCCCTTCATGTAGCAGTTTGACTCCTAACCGTGTCACAAATGAGACAAATTTGTTGTATGTTTGCAACACTTGTAAACACAATTATATGCTAAAGTATTGCTATGATTTTATTTCATATTTCATCGTAATAATAATCTCAAGTTTAATAGATTTGGCTATGGGGGTATCCGCTTAGCAATTAGGGGGTGTCCACCTAGTCAGTCCCTAAATAAATGCCTCAAATTTATGGTCCAAGGGTGTTTGTGTAATTTCTGAAAAAGCAGGGATATCTATGTAAATAATTCAAACTTCACGGGTTTCCATGAATTTGTTCCTTTTTTATATATAACGACTGAAAAAGCAATAATTTGCCCCATATTTTGGAGTTGTTGGCAAGTTTATCCTCTCCTACGATTCTGGACTGAATCAGGGTCTCTGATTCCGAAAGTGCATTCAAATTTTCCCTAGTCCATCGTAGATTCCTAAACTCTTTCAGTTTCTGTTTGCTGAAAAATCGTAGCTTTTCCACCCTGGCCCCACTGACACGTTTGTGCAGTTGATCGAGCCCCAGGTATCCAGTTGTGCTCCACGTGGCACCCTGATCATGAGTAACGTTACCAGATAATTCCTTCCCATGGGACCATTCACAATTGCACAATTGTCAAGTCCACGAAGTAAGTATAATATTCCTTATGAATCTCGCTGGATGCTTCTGATGACGATCCTCGACGGACGGAAGGGAACTGTGGATGGAAAGGGGAAATTTTTTCTCCACCGACCCTTCGTCTCCAAGTTGCTTGCTCTTCTTGTTTACGCGTTGTCGCTGAGTTTGTGCTGATTTCGATCACGCGGCTTCCCTCTCATCTGCCGTCGGCACCGGTGCAACCCTTGCTCTGTGGAAGTGGCGCTGTTCAGTTTTTGGAGGGGGTTTGAATTCGAAGCACCATCGGTTGCTTTGTCAAGCAACTCTTTCCGCTTCTTCCGTATATGAGCTGCAGGAGCTTCTTTGCCGTAGATCGGACTTACATCACCTGGACTGTCCTTAGATCGGACATTGGGTGCTGCTCCAATTGGAAAGAGGTATGCTCGTCTTCCTGTGTGAGTTGTGGGCATTGTTATGCTATGCTACCCCTTGTTGATTCTGTTTGCTATAAATTAGGTGGATTTTAGGGTACCGAGTCCTTGCGGAATGCGATTTGCCTCCTTGACTGTGCCATTGGCTGTTAGTGCTACTTCTTCCTCGTCGTTGTACGTGTTTGTCTTCCAATCTCCTTGCGAAACAGCGAGTGGAAAATGCAGCTTGTATGTAGAAGGAGCTGAGGGTTGTGTACTGTTGAGATTCCTTTCCATGACCTAACCCTGTTTTTTATATAATTTCTATCGACTAGCAGCACGGGCAGCATTTCTTGATGTTGCGATCGAAACATCTGTAAATCCTCGCTTCTAAAACATACTTGGGCTCGGCTGGGCTTGAATATCGGTGAATATAGCTTTGATGGCATCCTCATAGCTTCGTCTGGGTCCACGTCCCTAAGAATTTGGTTCGACCTGGAGTTGCCATGCTTTTCATTTTTGTGTTTGGGGTTTACTTGTGGCTTGTCGGTGTGCTGCTTTCTGTTTATGGCTAGCTGTGGTTGCTTATCTTTTGGATGTATTTAATCTCCTTAGTTTCTGTTCATGACAATTAATTGTGCACCGTATTCAGCATGCGACTCGTATCATCTGCCATCCTGAGATCCGAGGTAGGTACACCCAAAATGAATACTGAACAACCAACATTGTGTACCAGTGTCAGATCCCTTGATGTGCGATACTGGTACGTAGTGTTGGTGTTGGGCGTACCTACCTCAGTGTAACTACCATTGAGTGGTTTAGGGTTTCTCTTTCTGATATAGAAGTGGTGCTTGGTTAGCGCCAACCTTTGTAAGAGCAACAATTGGATAAGATCATAGTCCCACTCCATTTTTGCCCAATGCATGTATTATGAACTTGGTTAAGGTCAAGTGCTTGCATATGGTCAACGTTTTCTTTTCATCAATGCCCATTTGACTCATCAGTTAGAAATGTGTTTGGTTAGTGTATCAAAAGCATGGGTGGGAAAGCACCTCCAAAGTTGCAACCACTAGAACTAGAAGAAATAATGCAAATGGAGTGTTTTTTTATGATCAATGCTTGGATAAGGTCATCACTTTTTCCTAGCCAAAGTGTTGACGCTAACCAAGCACCACTGTACTTGTTTGAGCTATACCTGTAAAGGCTACCGAAGATATTCTTGTTCCAGAGAGAGAAGGAGAAAGCCATGCTGATTCGTGAATATTTCCATTGCAGAAAATGGGAGGAGAATCACCTCACCCCTACCCGAGTGCTCCAGATAACGGGCCGTATGGATCCGGCACGGAGATCACCAGAGGCTCGTCAGGTCCATACGGGTACCCGCCTTCTTCGCCATACAAACCAGGTGGATCCCCCGGACACTGCCATTCGCAATCCGGCTGTACCACACATTCAGACGGTGCTTCTTTCCCGCATCCTTCAGACGATCCTTACGGCAAAATCCAGTCCATGAGCAGACCAGCGGCCTATCCTCCGCAGGGGACGTACCCCCCTGCTCATGGGGGTGCTTACCCCCCTCCGGAGCCTGGTCATGGCACCACGTACCCTCCCGGCCCTCACGGGTACGACGTGAATGCTGCTGCAGCAGGCGTTGGTGGGCTTGGCATTTCTGGGGCACCAGCTGGCTATCCTCCTGCAGGGTATGCTCCACCCGCGGGATATCCTCCTCAAGACTCTGGCTATGGAGCTCCTGCTTCTCATCATCATCACGCGGCCGGGCCTGAGCCGAACGGTGCATCTGGTCACTCTGTTGGACATGGCGAGCAGGGAGGTTCTCATGGCCACCACCCTGAGAAGGAGAAGAAAGAGAAGAAAGACAAAAAGGACAAGGACAAGGAGGGCAAAGAGAAAAAGGACAAGGACAAGGAAGGCAAGGAGAAGAAGGACAAGGACAAGGATGGCAAAGAGAAGAAGGAGAAGAAGGACAAAGACAAGGAGAAAGAGGGGAAGGAGAAGTACAAAGACAAGGACAAAGAGGGGAAAGAGAAGAAGGATAAAGAAGGGAAAGAAAAGAAGGAGAAGAAAGATAAAGACAAGGAGGGCAAGGAGAAGAAGGACAAGGACAAGGATGGGAAGAAAGACAAGGATAAGAAGAAGGACAAGGAGAGTGGTTTTGTTTCACTGTTATCGTGGTAGTCATCCTTGTGAACTGGAATGGAATGACTAAGCAGCTCATCACACACAAGCAGGTTTGGTAATTTTTTTTTGTCTTGTCAGTAGGACAGTACGTTCTTTGTGCCCTTTCTTTTGCATTTTTTTCTAGTTCTTCATCTTTTCCGGGGGAGTTGTAAATTTGGTGAGCCTCTTGCGTGTTGAAGAGAGAATAACGTGCGCTTCCGCAGATCCAGTTACTGCATATACAGAATAGAAGAAAAACTTTGTAAGATAGATTAGTAGTGATTGCCTTTTTCATCAATGGAAAACAAACTTGGAAAGCATTGCTTTTTGTTTCACCTCTGCCGCCTTTTCTGTGCCATTTGATAGCTTTGGTTTTTATTTCACATTGTTAAATTCATTGATTCTGTACATTGTGTCCCATTATAACAAAAATGTATGATGATCTGAAAGCTAATGTTGGCTCTTTGTGAATATCCTGTACATTTCGAGTATGTTCTCTTGGTGCTGTTTCAGTGCAGTTACTCCTAAACGTTCCTGTGGTTCCTTGAACACAAGGGTTGTGAAAACTTTTGGTAAAGGTAACTTGTTTAACCCCTGAAGGGCCCCTGGGCTCTGGAGCTACGGAACCAAAATTAGTGTTACAATCATACATATTGAAGGGTTGTATGATGGTGGGTGCATAAATTTTTTTGGAAAGCCTTTAGAGCAGCTCAAATATGTTTGTACACGTGACCATACATATGGCCGCATAGGGCTTTTGTGATGTTCAGGGGCTAAGAGTGAAATATGGTGCACATATGGATGAGACATAATTTGCTAGCATTATTTCAAATGCCAATTGCAAATATGCATTTATTATCGGAACAAAATCATGCGAAACCTAGGTACAGTTCAGTCTCTGAAGTCCCACGTCCCTCTTGAATTCTCAAAACCTGGTTGGTTGAGAAATTGAGGATTGGAAATTGTGGTTTGACATTTTGCATAAAGTCTCCGCGGTCATTAAGAAAATGCCTATGTTTTTGCACCTTTTAAAAGTTTTGGCAGCATGCAAGCAATTTTCAGGGATTCCTTTTTGTCTCTTTAGAACCCCACAAGGCGGGTACGAGGGGTTGAATTGAGATATGTGGGATTGAGATGTGGGACACACCTTGAACCGCTCTTTAAACTTAAAATAATTCAATATATGTATTGCATCACATGACTCATTTGAAGAAACTTCAATTTGCTTCACTTAGGTAGCTTTAAAACCATATTAAGGGTACGTTCACACTTAGTCTTAAGAGGGGTAGTAGTGAAGGAAAAATAGATGCATTTGGACACAACTTTAGACTACATTCATATTGCTAATACCCCTCCTAACACCAAGTGTGAACATACCTTAAGGACACCAAGTGTGAACATACCCCAATGTATGTTTACACATGGTGTTAAGAGGGGTATTAACAATATGAAATGTTAAAGTGTGTTGAAACAAATCTAAGTTTCCTATGCTACTACCTCTAAGTTACTACAAGGGAATGCTGTCAATTTTGTCATTCTTTGTCAATTTGGACATGTCGATTTGGAAGTTTTTTTTTGTCAATTTGGACATTTTTCTGTCTATTTGGACAAGTTTAGTCAATTCAAACATATTTATTTGGACACTGTTTTTTTGTAGTTGATCTCTTAACACCAAGTGTGAACAGATCTTAAGCATGCCACGTAAGACCCATGAAAGCACCACCTGTTCATGTTTATTCTTGTACACCTAAAATGGTTAAGTGGACTTTGAACAAACCTAGGCACTACAGTGGTGCATTTGGTGTGAGAGCAAGGTGTGGGCCTGTGGGGTTCTCATTATTCCAAGCGTTTTGATTTGACCCTTGGTAAAACGTGAATAGAATATGGCACCAGCTCTCTGTTGTTTGTAGATAATACAATCATTGTGTTTTCGGTGCGCTCAGGAGTGGTGAAGATGTGGGAGGTAGTTGACATTTTAGTACATAGTCTTTTAAACTTATCCCGGTTTCCGAGGCTCTCTATTTGGTATCCCATGCATCTTTTATGGATGGAATGTTGCCATAATTAAGATTGATTACACAGTGTCCAAACATTTCAGGTAAAGTACTGACACTAGCTTCAAGTCTAGACAACAAACACCTGTAGCTGAGAATACCGTGAACTTGCACGTTGTACATGGGACCCAATGAGCCTCTGTGCAGATATTAGTACTCTTGCTCGAAACATGTTTCAAATCTTTTGATTATAAGGAAGAAAGCGCTGCCTTATATCATACTGTTGACGTTTATACAGTCTAGGATGAGTTCGAAGTGAATATACTATAAACCTGCAAATAACTTAAATACAGCAACAGGATTATGGAATTCTACTGCCAAAAGTCTCTTGGTGTCTAGAGCTTTTAGGAAAATATTTTCTCGGGCAGTGTCAACCATACCACTCTGGGTGGCAAATTCCAGCGCCATCTCTGAGTCGACCTGAAAAATGGAATTCAATAAGAGCCGTGTCATGAATCCGACAGGAATCATATATTTACAATATGTCCTTAGGTTTCTTTAACAAAAGAATACTACGGACCTAACAGGTGCCTGGTTCAAAGCATGGGTAGATGGCTCCGATCAGCTCGGGCTAATGAAGAAGGGGGTTATATTCTTTAAAAAGGACACACGCATTGGGAGGTTTTAACGTCGCATCGAATTATCTAGTTCTTCGCTTCGATTTGGTTAACGTAGCAAAACATAGTTGCAATAAATCATTCCATAAACGTTGGAGCTTCTAAAAACAAATACAGTATTTCAAATACACAAACATAATAGAGAATATGAACCTGTTGCACATGACTGGTAAGCTTTTGCCTCAAGGTGGCTTCTGTGACATCACGCTTAGCAACTTTCTGGAGCATATCTTGAAACTCCGGACCGTACTTCAGCCGCTGGGCTACCGGTCCGGAAATTATCTCCAGCACATCATAAATCGCTCTTGAAACATCTGGAATGTACCTGCAAAGAATACAGACTTGCAAATGAATACAGACTTGCAAATGAATACATATAGATATATCTCTTGCATACTCACAAGTGATATCCAATACCTATATTTCAGAATACACGTTAAAAAATAACAGCAGCAACTTCCAAAATCTGTTTGGATATCTTTCTATGACTGAGGAGTCATTACTTCGCAATTTTTCGACCCTCAGATGAAAATTTTCGTGCCTACAGCAGGGACCGCATTTACTACACTAAAGTTTGCGTTTCTTTCTAAGACTTGTAGCTAGAACTGTAATCAGTAAAATGCTTACTTAGAAAGATTGCGCTTGCGTTGCTGTCTTTCCTTAGCTTGCTGCTGCCGAACCAATTTTGCTTTCAGTTGTATACAACAGTTCTGAAGTGCAGACTGCCAACAAAAATAACAGAAACGCAAGATGAACGCCATTCAGTAGGGCTAATTCACAAAGATGTAAAAATATACTGGGGAAACGTTACTGCCATGAAAGGTAACTTTCTCAGTGTTCCATAGAACGAGGAAAAAGACGGTCCAAAGTGAATAGAGCATCTCAGATGTTAAGGTGCTGTAGACAACTCATGGGAGCCTGTTTTGCACTCATGTGTAAGGAGAACAAACCTTTACAGCTACTGCAATTTCAGATATGTCATCGCCTATATACTCTTTGCCAGTGCCCTTGAATGGAATTTTGGTGCTCACGATGCTCACGAATACACCAATCTTATCTTGTTGTTGGTTGATTTTGTACGAGTTCCAGCTGCAAGGCGACCTCAAGTTAACTTCACAACAACAATCAGAATTGGGCATGATGGATCCAACAAGCAAGGTATGAGAACTTTACTTGATGCGTTTCATGGCGGTACGTGTGACAACGTCCCCTCCTTGCTCAAATAGAAGAGGAATACGATTGGCAAACCGAAAGATGTTTATGCCCTACAACTCCATGTAAACAACCGAACATATTGTTAGGCGACCAGGCAAAAATGGAAAACACAGAGTTCACAGATTCAAGTTTATTACATTCAAACATTCGTCAAGTGGTTGAAGACTTGGGAAGCACAAGCAATTAGCTGTCGCAATCACTTAGACCCTCAAGGATCCTCCATAAACTAGAGGAAAAAGCGGGCGCCAAAAGAGTACTTTCCGGAAGATGAATCTTACGCGTGTTGTCTAGAACCGAAGTAACACGACCGTATCACATATGTTTTCACCTTCCTTTACAAGAAAAATTCAAAGAAAAGACATCACAACCATCGGAAGAATGATTGAAATTACACTCCTAGAGTTCACATATTAGATAATCAACATCGATAGAAAGAACTTACAGGCTTCACATCTTTGCCCCCAAGGCTCACACCAGCTTCTACTACGAATGGATGCCCCTCAAATACTTGAGCACTGCAACCAAAACAGTCTTTCTCTCTCTCAATTATTCAAAAAACTTAGACCAAACATCATCAGGATGATGAGTGAACAATGCAAAAGAAACTTCCTTAGTCAACTATAGGTGTCACATATAGCATTCAACACCGCAATTAAATTGGATATTTTCTACCACCACTAGGATGGAAAAAAGGTCTAATATTTGCGTGCTCCCTTCATGGATTATGTGCAAAGAGCAGAATCAGCAGAAGGCTTTGTATAGCAAGCTGCGGCCCGGACATATTAACAATCAGCTTGAACACGTTATCTATGCTACCGCAAACTCACCTGCCCTCGTAAGTAGCAACCAGATCTGGAGACAACTCCTTCATTATTCCAAGACGTAGATTGTATTCTCCAGCAGGGCTAAGGCACTGCACCAAAGCTAGAGTCAGCATAACAGCTATTAAAGGTAGACTGAGTTTAAATCTCGAAAGAAAATAGCTACTCTTCATTTGAAGGTATAAACTTTAAAACTTGATGCATAACATATAGCTTTCACAATTAATTTTGTCCTACAAATCGCAAAGATCACCTGTCCATTCGGATCATCAAATTTGGCTTGTCTGAATAACTGGTGAAGACGAACAATCTGTTCACCAGTGAGTGATTTCACAAGCATCTTGGGTTGAAACTCAGGACCCATTTCACCTAACATGCCGGTCATCAAAAAGATTAGTTCATCCCCCACTGAACCTCCAATCTCCGGTCATGAGATAATAATTTACTCATCTAATAAATCAGATTCACGAAAATGCCAAAAAAAAAGTCTATCTTCACCTTAGAAAATTAAAATGGCAAAAAGAACATACCAATGAGTCGTTCTGCATATGCTTTGTTGATGCTAACGAATTCTTTCTGCAAGAAAGGTTGCAGGCATGTTTCTTTTGACTCAGAAATTAGTCTTTTAATAAGTAGGAGATCAACAGCTGAAGGGTGATACTTAGTTTCCTCTGGCACAGGAGGCATTACATCAGTTCGCCTTGAAAATCGGATTGTCAAATTTTTGCTGAGCACAAAACACACAAAAAAACTTAATACTCCACCAAGCTAGGATGGATAAGTATAAGACAGACTCATGGATAGAAGTAGACCAGTAGTAGAATTAAATATGAAATGACACGACACGAAACTCACTCTGCTGTTGGTCCAATGTAGGAAAAGCGGAACTCTGCATAAGGTGTGATCACTCCCATCTGTCGCATATAGTTTATTATCTTGGACTGTACCCAGCCAAAATTTGCGTCAATATTAAGAGATGCAAGCTAAAAATTTAATCGCCAGTCCGCTTCCTTAATTCTCTTAACTCTCACCATGGTCAATGTATATTTCTAAAAGTCTCTAAGCAGCCCACGTAGTGAAAGAGAAAATTGAAATCTATGCTTTTATGACGATCAAATAGAAGGCAAATCCAGCCAGATATTCTAGACGCAAATGCACAAATGCAAACGGATATTAAGAAGTCTAGCAAAAGCTCAATAAATCGATACCAAACATTGAACAAGCCAAAGATGTGCTAAACGATGTCCAGGATTGCACTCACGCGATACGTCGTCCAATTGCCTTCTATGGTGACCTGAAGTTCCGCTCCGCGCCATCCTTCTGGATTTGGTCGTTTTTCATGGATATGGATATTTGGAATGTTTCTGAAGAGTAAAAATATGCCAGTCAATCTTAACTTAAGCGATGCTCAGTAACATGATAATCAAACGCAATGACGAACCATAGTGAATGATACTGAGCGGCCACTTCCATCAAATGAACTCAGGTTAATTTCTCCAAAAAGATGAGCAATAAACAAGTATAACTGAGAAATTACACAGGTTGGCAAACCAGCTCGTTAAAAGAAAGGTGTTGACAAGGACTGTATGAAGAATCTGAACAGTAATAAAAGGAAACATCAAAAAAGTGCCACACAAACTGCAAATGAAGGCATATATGCTAGATATTGTGAAAGCAGACGCAGCATACTGAAGCTGCAAAACCCCAATATATTCAAAAAAAGTCAAAGAATGTAAATAAAATTAATCTCACAAAAAGGTGCTTCGGCCATCAAATCATGATCGTGATAAGTCCAACTTACAGATGAATGTTAAGGTCAAGCTTGCAGAAGGAAATGTAGCTCTGGCCTTTTGTGGAACTCCAGATATCAATCGGCAGACCGGTGCTCATTTTTGACCAGATCAGAGCCTGAAAGACCAAGTCACAAACAATCAACTGCTAATCAATGTTGTTGTAGGGAGTAGCCTCATATCAAGTGAGATAGCAAGTAAGTAGTACCTGTAAAAGAAAATCCTCAATTTGGGACGAATAGGATTGGAACAGAAATCTAAAATATTCCGCAACTTCTTCCGGCAGGTTGTCGATAGAGTTTATATGTGTGAACCCAAAATACACAAACTGACATTGTAAGTTGCAAAAAAGATTTTCACTTACCATTTTAGCACCTAGACCAAACTTTCCACGGGTTTGCTTCAGTCCATACTTTGTCCCTGACAGAACTGTGGATACCATCGAAAATCGATATGAGAGAAGAAGCCAGGGGTAGCGAGGTGGGCTCATGCCAATTAACTGATCATGGTTACAACCACGTTACAACCCCACACAGAGTCGACAACGAGGGCGATGAAAGGATCGAAAAGGAGTTTTCTTAGGTCAGTCTTTGCTAATCAAATGTCATGAGGTCACAAGCAGCAATTAAGGCCTTAATTTAGATCCGTTTATACAGAAATATTAGTGATCAAATAACAACAGAAATCAGCATTTTCACATACCTCGCCCCAGCATGTCCGGAATATCTTCGTGTGACATACCTTTCCCATTATCCTGTAAGGAAAGATCGAACTAGTTCGCACTCAAAAGAGCAATATGCATCCAATACATAATTATGGTCCAACACGCAACTCCATTTGATTGTAAAAGACTGTATAGTGAAATTTGACTCTCCGCTGTAGAAAGTCTTCTTAGGCCCTTGAACCCTTTGAGACAAAGAATCGACATTCAGAATGCAATCTCGACGCCTAACAGTGTTAAAGCAATATTCAGATTACGAGATTGCCACAGAGTATCATCATTACACAGCGTTAAGAACACAAAAAGCTCAAAGTGGTATAAGTCTGCATTGGTATGAATACCTTACATGTAACCTTGAAGAAGGATGTGTCCCCACGGCCTCTACCAGTCTTAGCATTGGAATCCTTAATTTTTTTTCCAGCGGCTAAGGCCTTCGCTTGCTTTTCTTGGTCGCGAGCTTCTTTGGCAAGTCGTTTCTGCACGACACAATAATTTTCGTAAAAGATCGTAAAAAGAAAAAAATTGTGCAAAACTGGACCAACAACACTTGAAATAACTCTGGGTTACCTCTAAGATAAATACCAAGGACTCAATAGGCAGCCACAGCTCACAAAACATACAATCAGCTGAAAGTGCACAAATACACCAATATAATAACACGTAATGGAAAGTAATATCATGTTCCTAAAATACGATATTTTGGGAGGCAAATTTCGTCAATTACCCCCTTGGCCTTCTCCGATTCAAAGTCGTCATACAGGGCTGCATCAATACGCTCCCGATCAACAAGCCCGATCATAGCATTAAATGCAGACCTGCTAATTTCCTCTCTACGCAAGGTGTACATACATGAAGATTGTCATATCCTGAAAAGACGAGCAATACAAGAAATGCCACTGCAAAGAGTATAGCCACCATAGTCCTGACTGAAAATAGAGGAATCTGATGCATATGTTGGCAAGTTAATTGCACATTGTAAGACACCCGAACTGAATAAACAAGAGAAGGCAGAAAAACCATAATTTTATGCCGGCGAAACAAAAGTAGAGAAGATAACAAAAAACAGCAGACCGTCTGATTTATAAAAAATGGCGACTACTCTTCAAGGCATGCGCAACACCTAAAAAAAAAACACATGAAAAGATTGTTAAAAATCAGAAAGGACCTCTAGACTGCAAAACAAAGCCACTTACATAGTCACTTCAATGACAGGAAGCTCAGCTATAGACTCTGCTGAATCCAGGGCATTTTCCACCAATTCTCGCACTGTTGTATACAGACTCTTCCCAGGCTGCCATGACATTAAAAACGTCCAAGTGAGAATCTTTTACCAAGTGCGAAACTTCAGTATAAAAACACAGTTCAATCGATACCTGAAGATAAGCTACTTCACATTGGACATAACCAAAAACACTGGCACTTCAAGAATTGTGCGTCTACTAGCCCTACAGATAAAACTGCTCACACTCAGGAACTTCGCCTTTCCTGAGAGTTGATGGATTTGCAATATAAAGATGAGCAACATTAAGGATCTACACCACTGCGAGACATATGATACTTCTGAAATGTACACAATGAAACATATGCTAGAGGAAGCTTACATTGTCAAACCCGGCAATATTCTTATTTTCAGAGAAAAATTCAGCTGGAGACTCTGCAGTTCGGAACAGAACAAAATTCAGAACAAGAAAAATATGACATGCGATAAAGTTGAGGTGTGACAAGGCCTGACAAACCCTAACAAATAAACACTAACGCCCGAACATTCCGAAAAAAATAATATAGACAGTGCTCCCACCACTACCTCCTCAAATTGTTCCCTAGTGCTGATCGCTCCCTCATAATTTTTTTATAGATTCCACACGGTTATCAAGTTCACACATAGTCTACAATAAGATTACTAGATACGCAATGCCCTAACAAAAACGCCACTATATTTACTGCTCAAAATGCACATCTCAATAATCAATAGCAGAGCAACAATCCTGAATCGGAATCCAAGAACGCAATTCGATCTGGACAAGAAATGGAGGGGACAGAAAATGCAAGAATCGATGGAATGGAGGTGGCGTACTTTGTTTAAGAACAGAGTCGTTAGCAGCTGACTTAGCCTTAGGCTTTCGCTTCTCCTTGGAGCCTTCCATAGCTGGTGCACATAAACTTCGGAGGAAGACGGATTCTGAAGGAATGGAGATTACATGTTGTATCGCAATGAGAATACCAATTCATGAGAATGCAGAAGCAGGCACAAACTACGACGACGATGAGCAAGGACGGGAATACACACTTCCCGCCATCGCCACTCCTGGAAGGCGAAGAAGACGACGATGCCCGACAAAATCGACGAATGCGACGAAGAAAGCGACGATGGTGACGAACAAGATGACATGCCAACGAATGAGTCGTCAGTGAGAACGAAGATTGCGACGGCAGCGACGAAGAGGGTGACGAAGGCCGTTCGTTCGTCTTCTTGCCGAAGGAGCATTGTGATTAATTTAAGGGAAAATTTTAAGGGAAAGTTTCATGGATACTCCTGAAGTTTGCAATATTTACATAAATACCTCTACTTGGATAAAAAAATTAGCCATTTCTTTGTTGTGCTCATACTTCCCTCATGATCAATGTTGAAGAAGGGAATGTAATGAAACAAAAATGGAGCAATGTATGCACAAAGGAAGAAGGGAAGTGGCATGCACAACAAAACAAACTTCTGAAATTTTTTGTCCAAAGATATTTGTGTAGTTTTTGAAAAAATAAGGATATCTAAGGTAAGTATTGCATACTTTAGGGGTACCCACAAAGTTTTCCTTAATCCAACTACCCCACGCTCCAGAGCAGGGATTTTTCTTTGGGTTTCAAACCTCTAACCGTGTGATATTATCCCTGAATAGAGTTCATCTTGTAGCAACCTTGGTTTTTTGCAGCTGATATATAGTGGCTATGTCATTATGAAAATGGGTAGAAAATTAACAAAATTGCTAGAAAAAGAATTTGCATGAGGTACACTAATGATGGTATTTGGTGTTGGCAACAATAATTGCAAAGAGCAACACTGAACTTCAACAATCCTATTAATGTTATCAACATTAAATGTCATCATAAGCATAATTTGTCAATAATTGTGATATTTGGGAGTAATTTTTTCTTATAAGATTACATTTAGTGTTAGATGTTATCTCATTTAATCGCAATGAAAAATAGCAAACCTATATGTATGAGATAATATTGTGTTAGTAACCAAATGCAAAAATACTATTTTGTAAAATAGAGACGGTAACAACATTGCATTCAAACAATGAGTTCTTCTAGAATTTATAGTATTGAAAGTGATTAATTTTAGAGTATATTTCAAGTCATGTGTTTCTTGATTTGCTGATTAAGATGATTTAATGCAACAATAGATAGAACCATATATATGGATTTGGCCTGTAAATCTTGATTTAAATTTTTTGTTGAAAAGTCACCAAAAATTTGTATTTTCAAAATGCACATGACAAAGAGCTATGTCTTTTTTAAGATTTAAAATGAACTTTGTTCTCAAGGAATTGTACAGCAAGATTTCTTTTTCAAAAGTAACAAACCATCTCTACATCATGGTAGGTATTGAATGCTTTTGATAAAGAACTTAAACATTTTTAGAATGTTCCACAAAAAAGTGGGTGAAATTTTGATTGTATATGGAAATACAATAGAAAATTGCCATGTGGAATGGACTACCCTTGCATTTGTATACCAAGTTTGCACATATGCACTTTATGGAGCTTGGAATCTCCTATTCTTGATCCTCAAGAAACTTGGACTTTGACCTCATCTCATAGAGGAGACAATGTTTATTGCATTAGGGTTTAATTTTTTTTCAATTTTGGATAAATTGGATTGAAGTTCACATTCCTTTCTACAAATAGAGTCATAAATTTCCAAACACACAATTATAAAGAGTTTTGAATTTGAGAATCACTCTTTTTGTTTGGAAAATATGTTCTAATAGTTTTGGTCAAACATTGATCATTATGATTTTTCAATTGCATAATTGGCATGTGATGGAACTTCATGAAGTTATGAACAACCAATTACTCTTATGGTTATGGTAATGCATGACATGGTAGCAAAGAGTTTCAAATGTATTTTTGTGCATGATTTGTTTGTCGTTGTGATGCTCAACTAATTAATGCACCCATGTGTTATTCCTTAAGCAACATACCAAACCTAGTAACTTGATATTCACTTTTATTTTTATTTTTTATAAGAGTGACGCTTAGTTGCATGCAAGGATTTTGCAACGTGAGTCATGTATGGTACTTGCAAAATAATAAAAGACCACACGTGTTTACATTGTGTACATAAAAGGCTTGAAGAGTTTCAAATTTATTCCCCATATGATTGTTCTTTATTGTATTAGTCATATATCCATACCCTACCTCTATATTTGCTTCTTATTCTTTTGTGATTCTTGGGGCTACCACACCCAAAACCTAAAATGTTGTTCAAGAGTTAACTTATTGATTTTACTGAAGAAGGTGCTGAAACTCAGAACAAAGTATAGTCGGCAATTAGAGGTCGCAAAAGATGGACCACCAACCACCTTTGTGTCATGTGAACACTTCCTTCTCCCTTCTTCTTTTTGATCAGCTTCAAGCTCCCGTCAACTGGTACACACGCCATCCTTGGAAAAATGCGTTATCTCATTTGTACATACTTCTAGCAGGACCATCAATCACTTGCATCATGGTTATGTTTGCCTCCGAGATAGCGTGTGTGGTGGTTATACAAAGGCTGGATCACTGGCTGCATGGCTTTGAGGAACAACTGTTGCAATAGGATTTATTTTCTATGCTAAATCTTGTAGTGTGACAGCAGAATTAGTAGGGCAGACCCCGTTGACATGAGAAGCAAACAAACCTGGGAGCCATTTATGAGCATGCTATTGTGACCATTCAATGACTTGTGACCACTTCAATTTACGAATTTTTTATTTTTGAATTTTGCCGACACATGCTCTTGTTGCCCTCAAAGCTCCTCAAGATTGACCTTGGAAGGCTAGCAATTGACTGAGATGGAGGAGCAAAGCAATAAGAACGTGCATTCTCAAGGATAGAACTAATGATGAATGACGTGGATGTGATTCCACTTCTTCTTGGAAGGTACTTCTGAGGCCGCAAGATCTTTCTACTCTCTTCAAGTCCCTTTGAGGTTTTCCTCAACAAAAAAAGCATACAATCCCAATCTTAGTAGATTCAACAATGGCAATAGGGTCCGATCTTATCTATTGGCTAATTTTTTTTCAACACACAAAGATTGGCTATTTTATAACACAGTCTTGCAATAATTGACCTACCTACTGTGAACAAATGCATTGCATTGGCTTGACTTGAATGTTTATATTGTATTGGAGCTTATGCCACAAATGCCTTTTGAAGCGGCCTAATATGATAATTTTAGAGATTATCCAATCTTGCAAAACTTACAATACTCCCTAAATCCCTAGTGGAATGCTTTGTTACTCTTGCATTTGATATTTCTCAAATGTTCATTTCTTTACGTCCTTGTTTTGTGGTGCCTCATTTTGGATTAGGTTATTGAGGCACTCTTGATCAATGTAAATCTTGGTAACGTGTTAAAAACCTAAAGACAATCTCATGTTCTGATGAAAATGTTGGTTGGTGTGTATAGGATTCCGAGCAAGCGTTGAGGTCAAATTCAACTACTATCTCTGGGATTTACGCACATGGAGGTATGCTGCCCTTGATATTTCCTAAACTGGTTTGATTCCTTATTAGTGGATATGGCTGCAATTGCCATGGACGCTTTTGCTTGGTTGATCAAATAGTTGCATATATCTCTAATCCAACATTTTTTGCTCTTTTGGAAATGCATATGATTGTCAGGGGCGCATTTCCATCCTCATCCCCAAATACTGTATAATTGTAGTGACGTCTTTACAAGTTTATTTGCATTGACTACTGTAGCTTGGTCTACACTCTATAGGGTAGTGCTTACAAATTTGATTTGTAGAAATTCAAATATTGCAAGATTCTGGATATTGAAATATTATATAAGGAGGGAGGAAGATAATGTTTTAATGATAACGATAACCTGTTTTGTACTTGAACATTGTCACTGGGCAGATCCTCTCAGAGATTGGTGTGTTGGAACCAAACTTAGTTGTTGGAAACAGTAGAAAAAGAATCATCAAACACAAAGAAGTAAACACTCTTGCTACTATTCAAGGTAAAGACCATCCATATCACGTCCATTGCTTCTAAGAACCAAAGTTGCTATTTGATTTGGGAAATGAGATTCAAGTTGATTGTAGTTTGACTTGCGCCAAACAAATCTCATCTAAATTGTTCATTAAATAAGGCCATAATTTCAAACTGCATTATGTGCAATAGGAGTTCTAGATTGGAAGAATTTTGCAAATAATCTGGCTCCTAAACTTGGCGCAAAGTGATCCACTCTTTATTTGTGATTTCTTCCTTTCATGTACAGATATTGAAAAGGGTTTGGAGGCAAATCTGCAAGAGTGTATGAATTTCCTACAGGTTTTGACGGAGGATAATAACAAAAAAGAGACTGCATCTGAGAAGGAGAACAAAGGTATAGACGAGTCACATTTAGAGTTGCAGATTTTCCGTGGCACAAGACTGAACACAGCTCCACCAAAATCCACCTTGCACATCCGTGAGCATGTGGAACGCAATGGCCAGATCCGAACTTGGTCAACCGAGTCAATCAACAAGACCCCAAGACCGCAGTCAGCTCTTTCATCCATTGATAGTGAAAATGACAGAGTGAGCTTCTAGAAGCCTCCCCTTACAATCCAATACCATCATGGAATGCCTTTCAAGAAGAGACTATCAAGGGGTAAGGTCAAAGAAAGAATTTTGGGAGTCCTAATTTCAATTTAGATGATGTGCAGGTGCGTGTTTGCGTGCGGATGAAGCCTTTCAACGAGCATGAAAAAGTTTGCCCACTCAAACAGGCATGTAAAAGAATGTTTCAACATCTTCACTCTTTCAGGAAATGATTCAACTTTTCAGCATTGCTACCGAGGTTGTCTTTCTCCATGTTGATAAAACGTGTGTGTGCCTTGCAGGTGTTGTGTTCTCAAAAGGACAAGGTGATTGTGAAGGATTATAATTACCTTCGGCAAGGAAATACTACAAATACAAAGGCGGAGTCTGAGTTTGAATTGGACTATGTGTTGGATGATAGCTTCTTGTCTTGTTGTAATAGACAACAAAAGGAGGAGTCCCAAAGATGTATGTTCAAAATTCTTGGCAAACCTTGTGTGGAGAATGCTTTGGATGGTCACAATTCCACAGTAAGATTCCTCTTATTGTGAGTGTTTAGAAAATACTAGGGTAGATGAACAAGATTTGTGGTTGGAAATTGATGGGAAGTGATGATGCAAATGTTGGCTTTTGATGAGAATTTTCTTCGAGATGTTTCTCATGACAACAAGAAGACGGAGCAGCCTTGAAGAGAGTTTGCTCTAGTAAATTCTTTTCAATAAGTGGTCTCAAGCTATACGTATTTTTGTGCTTTGAAATTTTGGACATGTGAGGAATACAATACAAATCAATTGAAAGGCCAACTTAGCACTTTGAAGATGCAGTTAGCTTTACGCTTTCTACTTGTTAAGCTTTTTGCTGAGTTTACTTGATAATTTGTGTACTGCAATGTTACATGGATGAAAACTGGTGCATCTTGCAAAACCAGATTTGCCTAACCATACATCAAATCCTAATATTTAGCAACCTTGGCGCTTTTGAGATGTTGTGATTGTTTCAATGTCATCTGCTATGGCGGTGCAAGGTAACTAAAGTTTTTATATAATCTTTAATTGTTGCTAGGTTGATACATAAATTTTGAAACACCAATGAATGTGCGTGAATTTGGTCCTTCTCAATGCAGGTTGAGTTCATTAGCAACTGCATGCTATTAAACCAGTGAATGTAGTAAACTTATTCACAAGTTACAAATAAGTGTAAGTGCTTATTGCAGATCATGGCGTACGGGCAAATGAGATCTGGCAAGACGTACACCATGATGGGAGACGGTACTCTTTATGGCAGAGGGCTTGTGAGTTGCACAATTTGAAATCTCAATACTCAAATCATTAGTTTGAGGTTGCTATATGTTTAGGAACCTACTAAATGAGGTAAGAGTTTAGGAGCTTGTTTGTGTCTACATTGCCTGCGAGGATGTCAAACTAATCCTGCAACTTTGATTAGACAAGTTTGGGTGATTAAACCTATTATAGGTGATTAACATTCTAATTAAAAAACCTTGAATTGGTCAAATAGGTGCCAAGGATTGTGCATGAGTTGATGCATCATGTTCAAGAGGATCAAAAGGATGGCATCTCTTTTTCCATTCAGGTGCAACTCACTTTCTACGCAATAGCAACAAAATGTGGAAGGTTGAAAGTGTTAATTTATACTACTTTTTATGTATTTCAAGTCTCATCATTATTTTTTATTCATCAATTTCTCCTTATCACCTAATTTGCCTTCTATGACTCAATGTTTTTATTCCAAAACAATACACATCTTTTTCAAGTGCCTCTTATGACTGTTAACTCAAAATATTCAGTCTAAGCATAACGTGTGAAATCTAATGTTTAAATAGCTCATTCTAATACAACGACAATTGTACATACATTAGGCTTCAAATGTTTTAAACATGACAAAATTTGGTACCCATAGGTGAGCTACCTTGAAATCTACCAGGAGAAAGTACGAGACCTCTTAGTGGAGAAAAAAATGGAGCATAGTGAAGAAGGATTTGGTGTGAACTTTTGTAGGCCAGTCAAAAAGGATTATATTCGGATTCGGGAGCATGCAGGAAAAGGTATAATACGGCATCTAAGAGACATAAGTATGAATTGGGTTGCTCTTGCTAATATTTGTGTTACTAAGTTGCAATCCTTCCATTCCGCTACCGGAAGATCCCATAATTCTTATCTGCCATTGTTAAGCTTCCTTTGGGGCTAGGTTGAAGGGTGAGATTCTTTGGATTGGCAGGCCCATGTGTAGGAGGCCTGATTTGGAAGGATGTAACGACATATGGGGAGATGGAAAAACTTGTGAAGCAAGGAACATCAAATAGAACACTAGGGATCACAAACATGCACAGGCTTTCTAACAGGGGTCACACACTCTTTACCATCAAGCTCATCAAGGTTAGATCTGCTCTTAGGCAGTTCCTCTATTGTTGGTAGAGGATTTTTGAAGCTCTTTAGAAATAGTGTGTCAGTACAACAGCCCTATCTACATGTGTCGTTATTGTTCCTTCTTGCTAGACCGTCAATATAAACCAACAGTGAACTAACTTTTTTATTACACCGGTTTACTAAAAAAATTTAAAAAAAACCTAGCAAAATTTAGAATTTTTCTATAGACATTGTCTTTGTACACTTAATGAGGGTGTTGGTTGCTCAGATGCAAAAGAATGATAAATGGAAAGGCACAAGCGTGAGCCATATCAACTTGGTGGATCTTGCAAGCAAGTACTTATTTCCATGTTCAATTCTCACAAATTCCTTTTTGTCCAATTCAAGCTTCACAAGTTCATTTCAAGCCCTGGAATTGATTGCATTATCTTAAAAGCCTTTTTACAAACAAAATTTAAGCATGTTTGGTTATGGCATGGTGGAACTTGCAGGCAGCGAGAAGATGGCCGTTGGTCAAAAGCCTTTAGCCAAAAGAACCTATGAATCCAAATACATCAATCGCTCCCTTGCGCAGCTCAACAACGTCTGTTACCATCCAATTTGTTTTTTCTCAATTTGAATCTATCATCTTTATTTGGCATGTATACTATACCAAACATATGCACAAATCTTTATGATAAAGTATTGGAGCTAGATTCAATGGCCTTGTCAGCAGAATGCATGCAGTAGATTGATAGAACTAACGTGCAAAAATGTCACTTATGCTCCGTGCGCAGGTATTCACAAATCTAAGCTCTGGTAGATTGAATGGGAAATTTGTTTCCTACCAAAGCTTTGCCTTGACATGGCTCCTACAAGAGACTCTCTGGGGGAGCAGCAAAAAGTTCTTGGTGGCCAACATTTCCCCCGCTGAACAGGTACAAATATCTCTCACTACTCCTAGTTTGGAGAAAGTAAGATAGAGGATATAATTTGTATCACATCAATCATTTCTATGTATGTAGGAGGGTGAT
This sequence comes from Ulota crispa, assembly GCA_963920765.1. Taxonomy (NCBI): domain Eukaryota; kingdom Viridiplantae; phylum Streptophyta; class Bryopsida; order Orthotrichales; family Orthotrichaceae; genus Ulota; species Ulota crispa. The sequence continues at coordinate 19,998,016 of OY987242.1, forward strand.
TTTTAAGAGGTCACTTTGGATACAAGAGCCAAATCTGTTAAGATCAAATATTCATCATTACGTATCATTTTCTTTTCTGCAACTTCAAAGTGCCAGGTTGTAAACCATTATGAATTATAGCAGATAATTCACTTTCCATTTTTGGTGAGTGGCCATAGACTTTTAGTCAAACTTTGCTTCTACCATTTGCTAGTAAGTCCAATCAAGGGGATGGATAGGTGCGTTGTTGGTGGCATGGGTCAGATCAGTACACGGGATCATGTCTCTAACGGTTATACTATCCTCTGCTTTACTTTCCTCTAATGAGGGGAGATCACTTTCAATGTGCAGGATTTTCAAGAGAGTGTCCATACACTACGGTGTGCAACAAGAGCAAAACGCATTCGTAACCTCCAAAACCAAGACTGGGAAACCAAAAAACAGATGTTGATGAAAATGGATGAAGATGTACGTGTACTGCAGTTCCTCATTGCAAACTTGACCAAAAGCACCTCGCACTCATCCACTGAGGTAGTAGGACATGTTAAGAAGTCGCTCAATGAAGCAAAAGGTTTTCTACCCCTCACAGAGACAGAGGGCCAAAGCTCTTACAACAAGAGTGTTTTGCAGGTCTAGTCTTTGTAGTTGATTTGCATTTACTTTGATGAGAGTAGTGAAATGCAACGTTGCTCTCACTCACATATGTCATTGTATTTTTTATTAAAACTCTAAGTTCACGTAAGATTCTTCATGTGTGCATGTGACCTGCAGCTAAGACCATCTTTGCGGCGTCAAAGCAAATTTGGTAGTAGAGTTTTGAATCGCAATGAGAGATTGTGTGCAAATATGGCAATGTAAGGTATGACAACCTGTGAGACAAAATTGAAATTGTTGATTATTAAAAGAACTTGAAGAAAACAAATTTCATGTATGCTAAGAAATTCTGAAGGGAAAATGCTAAACCAATTGCTCGACACCTTTCAAAGATTTTGTTTGGAGTGATGTCAGTGCTTAGGAAGAATTGTGACTTGTAAACATGTGGCAATTTTATGTTTTGAATCCTTACAATGTCAAAGCTAAGCATTGAAAAAATCACATCTAGGCAATTTGGGTTTTAGAAAGCTTGCATTGGGTTCAAAGCACTTGTGCACATCAATCTTTTCTTGCACCTCAATTGTAACTTTATTGATAGAGAAGTACTTTGTCTTGATTAGGGTCCAGGGTTGCTAAAGTCTGAGCAGGGAGCAATGAGCATTGAGCGTTGAGCGGTGAGCAGACTTTTCATGAAAATTTGAAAATTGGAAATCAAAATTTAGGGAGTTTCATATACTTGTAAGTAGACAAAAGTGATCACTATATGAATTTAAAAAATGGATGATGTTTGAAATTCATCCATTGAAACGAACAAATGAAACCAGATCGGATGAATGAAAATTGAAATGGATGAATGTAAATGAAAAGAGGACAACAAATATGATGCAAACCCATTTAGAAATCACAAACATATATCAATATAGCATACTTAAAAATAGAGAATATAAAATTTCATAGATACTTATTTTTTCAATCAAAAAAGATTAAGTACAAGATTTCTTGTATTGGCCACAACTTTAAAAAAAAAATCAAATACAAATTTACATTAAACCTTTCATGTATTGTTGCTATATTTTTGTTATACTCTCAATTCAAATAAACTCAAAGTCCCTAATTTTTAATTTGCAATTTTGAGCACTTTCAAATTTTAAAGATACAAGTCTACAATGATAGCAATGAAATAATGTTATAAGCCCCATAAAAGGAGACTTAAGTTTATATCTCAAATTCTAAAATTAAAGTACACTTTAATTGCCGCTTTAACACTTTTGAGTGTTAATATAATGTTTCTTTTAACCCCTAAAGGACCATTGTCCCTTTGGGGGACAAATGGGATTTTGGGCAAGTACCTACGGCCTCAATTTTTGTCCTAATTTTTTGAAACTTTTTTTTGAAGATAGAAAAACACATTTGCTTTTGGGGAATCTAATTTTTATTCCAATTGATGCCATGGAGCAAAAGTTATGCCCAAATAAGCACAAATTTGGGGACTAGGGGCAGCAAAAAAAATCTTATAAAAACTTGAAAAAAAAACTTAAGTTTTTTTCTCATACATTATATCTTTATCTACTTCAAAAGCTTTGATTCATTCCATTTGGACTAGTTATGAGAAAGTTATAGACAATCTTGTTTTTTGGGCAACTCAAGCATCTTCTTGAAAAAATAACTTATAAACTTTATTTTTGAATGCAAATTTAACTTTTTTTCAAAAGTTTTATTTGGAAAGGGGGAAGTTTGATTTCTAGAACAATCTCACCATTGGGATTATTGTGTTTCAATTCCATTGCAGGGTTATTAGCAATTTAAGTTTTTCTTCAATCTCATACCTTCTTCTACCTAATGTTTTTTTAAAGAATGAAAATTAAGTATTCTTTTTTGAAATTTTTTCCCAAGATTCCCAATTCAACTTCCCACCATGAAAAAATAGAATTCCAAACTCTATGGTGCAAAAATTTTAAGTTAAAAATGTTCAAAGTTACAAAATCTAGTCAAGCAAGGTGCAAAAATAGTTGTTTTTTACTTTTTAAATGCAAATATCTTCTAATCTGTGCAGTCAAAGTTCTTGAGTTTTGTATGACACATTCCTATAGTAGTGTAGCAAAAGATTCTGTGGTCAGATATGCAAAATGCTTGATTTTCAAACTTTTTTACTCTTTGCCATAGAGGTGGCAGTTTTGAGTGTCTTTTGACAAAATAAAGGCCATGGTCCTTTAGGGGTTAACATGTTAAAAATATTTTCAAATAACCTTTGAACAAATATTTGATCAAGAAACTATTTGTGGTGAAAATCTTCAAATCCCAATTACCTTGTAAAATTATAAAAAACATAGATTGACTATGATTTTATTCATTTGGTAATATACCACATTAAAAGTACTAAAGCATTTTCTCACTCCTTATTAAATAAGAAAAATGAAAAAAAACATTAAATTGACTTTTCATTGTGAATGATTATAGAATTTGAAAAATATCAGTAAAAGCAAAAATAAATAAAAGTCTACAAAAAACTTACAAGCACTTGGAGGCATTTAAAAACCTAAGGGGGCATTTGGCATGGTCACAATATGATTACATGAAAAGTGGGCTAAAGTTGTGAACCAAACATCTTAAGGACTTCATGGTGTTATGCCATATAATGCCAATGCACTACTGCGTATTGCCCTTTATTTCACATTTGTTAAAAGTGACCCTATACTAATCAAGATTGACAAAACCACATTATTTGGCCAATTTTCCCCTTTCTATCCCCTCCTCTAAAGCTACCTAAAATCTAAAGCTCCACAATTCACATTTTGAAAATGTGTTTGTATGTGGAAGCTAAAAATTAATGAAATAATGACTTTATATGAAAGCTTTCTTGAAGCTAATTTTTCATTCTAAGTTTTTAGTATGTGTTTCTCAAAACAAAACGTAATGATTTTTTTTATAAATGAAACCAAGTTTTATACAAAGACAATTTAAAAAATTAAGAATGAAAAAAGTGAAAACAATTGGTACCAAAGCCTCTACAAATTATATCATTGACTTTTATAGTACTTATTTCAAGAGAACTTTATTTTGACAATTATGATTTTGAAAATTATATGTTGAGGTAGTTTGCGTAGAATCTTAAATATTGTTGGTTTTATATGCTTTTGCAACACAAATCTTTTTTATATTGGGCACATTAAGAGCAATATTCTTTGTTGTACAAAATAGAATAGTGGCCTTTTGGGACGTATTTGGAACCTGGGTGGGATATATGAGGGTTCAACTAATTTGTGTTTTGAACAAAGTTTCATTTTCATTGGCTGTAGAAACACAATTTATTTCTTGTTTTTTGTTTTTTTTGTATCCAAATTCTTTTTTTTGCTTTTTACAAAGTTTGGTCTTAGTGTCATAGGACTTCTCTCGAAATCCAAGAGGTCTACTTTTACTCGTTATGGGTTTTGTAAAGAGTCCTCTCGGAATCTAAGAGAGCTGCTTAATTATAATTATTATTACTATTATTTTTTTAATTTTGATATTTTCTCCTTTTTTGTTTTGTTTTTTTATTATGGATTTTATTTTTGTGTTTTAGGACCATTGTTGGAATCAAAGAGGCCTACTCATGGTGGTTTTGGATTCCATAAGGGGCTCCTCGGATTCCAAGGAGCATTCCAATTTTTTGCATGAGGACCCTTCTCGGAACCCAAGAGGCCTACTTGTGGTGGTTATGGATTATGTAAAGAGCTCCTCATAATTGGAGGAGCACTTCTCAAAATAACAAAGTTTTTTTTTTTTTTTTTTTTTTTCTTCCTTCAAAAAAGAGTTTTTTTTTTTTTTTTTTTTTTTTAATACAAAAAAGATATTTTTTTTAAATTTTTTCTTTTTTTTTTTAAATACAAATTTTGATTTTCTGCCTCAGGACCCTTCTTGGAACCCAAGAGGCCTACTTATAGTGGCCATGGATTTTGTAAAGGGCTCCTCAAAACCCAAGGAGAAATTCTAAAAATAGTAATTTTTTTTTGTTTTTTCTTAAAAAAGGTATTTTTTTTACAAATTTCAACTTCCTGCCTCAGGACCCTTCTCAAAACCCAAGAGGCCTACTTGTGGTGGTCATGGATTTTGTAAAGGACTCCTCAAAATTTGAGGAGCACTTCTAAAAATAGTGATTTTTGTTTTCCTCAAAAAAGAGGTTTTTTTTATTTTTATTTTATTTTTAATACAGATTTCAACTTCTTGCCTCAAGACCCTTCTTGGAACCCAGGAGGCCTACTTGTGCACGTTATGGATTTTGTAAAGAAGTCACAAAATTTGTTGACTGCTCAATTCATGAAAGCTCTACATAATTTTGGATATTGAATAAGTAGTTTAGTTGTGGTTTGCTAGAAATTAGCTATAATGACCTTTTTAGAGAAACAATTGTCAAACTTATCTACTTTTTGCCTAGTAAATGCGATCATTACAATGAATTGAGCACTCAACAAATTTTGTAACTTCTTTACAAAATCCATAACGTGCACAAGTAGGCCTCCTGGGTTCCAAGAAGGGTCTTGAGGCAAGAAGTTGAAATCTGTATTAAAAATAAAATAAAAATAAAAAAAACCTCT